>JAOQGH010000062.1:14636218-14670238 GCA_025769975.1 Gallinago jamesoni | reverse complement strand
TTTTTTGTGGTTGGACTTGATGATCTCTGAGGTCCCTTCCAACCACCACAATTCTGTGATTCTGTGATTCTGTGATTTATTGCCAGCTTCCATTTCCAGAGGTCACATGTTTTTCTCCTTCCACACTGTCTCTATTCTTGTCTTTTCTACGCGTGGCTTTGGCAGCTTCCTCTCCCCTCCACCGGCAGGGACAGGGTGTTGTGGTACGACAAGCTGGAGGGAGGTGGAAGCTTCCCACTTCAGTGCCTCTTCTCTCCTCAGAACAAGTCAGAGGTTCACTTGTGACAACAGATCTGCTCAGCCCCAAGCACCTTTTGTAAAAGGGACATAATCCTCAAGAAACATGAAAATCAGTAGCAAATTCCTAAGCACGTGAATATGCTTTTTTCCCCTCTAAAGTGTCCTCTGAATAAGGGCAAACATCCCAGCCACTTTACCAGGAGTGCACGCCTGAGACACAAACAGCCTCCCAAATTCTATCCCACACGCAAAACCAATGCAAATACTACAGCATTACTGTAACTAACTTTATTTATATATTAAGCATGGCCAAAGCAACAGGCTTTCCCAGAATCTCAGCGTCTATAATGACAAGCTCTTTCTGGAAGCATTTTTCCAGGAGAACTATATTATGAAGATAAAAGCTGTGCTGAAATTATTAATATTTTAGGACCACAGAGCATCTGGGAAGGTTTTGTAAGGCGATGTGTCAGGCAATATCAATAACAAATGAACAAACTGCTGCACTTATAAAATTTGATTTAATGATATGCCATCACCCTTCAATTGACATTCGTATCAATGAAGTAAATGACTTAACAGAGTTCTGCCTTCATTACCTGTGACTGAATTACAGGAAGGAAAGACATTCTAACTTTTTCCTCACAAACTGACAGGTGTTGTGGAGCTGTGGTATTATCACAAAAATAGTAACCAGCATTTTCAAGAAGCTTCCTGGAACTAGACCTGACCTGATAGATGTCTCTGGAAGAAAAGCATAGAACTCTGAGAATGTATCACATTTTCAGACATAAGAGCATGCTCCTCACTTTCACATTTCACAACAATCTTAACCTCAAGATATGTCACCGATGCTGTTACTGATGAATTTCCCATAAAAGTGATAAAACACAGAAGTGTTTATTAGCTCTCTCTGCTAATGGAAATGTAAGTCTTTCCTTAGCCTCATTAATTTTCTCCTTTAGATAAAGATATAACAATAGCCTCCAGCATGGCTGAAGAGTGACCTGGAAGCCCTAGCAAGCCTCTAGGAGCCAGCACATTCATACCTGCCATTTATTTGATTACATGCTTCCACATTCCAGTGTGACTAAGCTGAGAATACTTGGACGCTGAATCTGCCCTGTTACATTTATTTTAAAAGAGAAATGCTTTGGCCAAATACAAGACAAGTACTTCTATCTATTTCCTGCACTGTACTCATGTAACACGTGGCTTTACTTTTTTGAGAAAGAGTTTGATGAGAATCTCTTCTGGCAGAAGCTCTGGTTCCAAGTCAGAGTGGTACCCCTGTACATCCTCCTCCTCGTGCTTTGCACAGCTCTGTGCGCGGCTACGGCGTGAATTGGGTCAGAAACTGCTCTATGTTAACTTCACTCCTTTTTGTTACCAGCTATTTTTAGCTGAAACAAACGAGGTGGAATACACCACTGGATGAAAGAGCAGTTGCTTAAGCTGTCACCACTGCCAACATTCATCCTTCTCAAGCTGCACTGCAAGAAAGTCACTCTTGGGAATTCCTCACTTCATTTTCACTTTTATTTGTTGAGATGACAAATTTATGATCACCGTACCAGCCACGGTTCCAGACATCCTGAAATACATACTGACATTTAAGAAAAGTTTAGAATTAGCTAGAAAGCCAAAATAAAATAAATTAAAAAGTCAAAAAGTAGATTCATATTTAGAAGAATCTTTAGCTACTGGTTTGATTTATACTCAAGCCAAAATGCAGAACCAGCATAATGAAATCCTTTAATTTCTTTGCCCAGATACAGAAGAGCAAATACCTCTCTATTAGAACAATTATGGTGATGATGGAACATCTCTAGGATCAGAAATAACAGTTAGAAGGAATAACATCTACCCTGCATGCATAAGGGGTAGTGTTGCTTAGAAGCAGAGAATCGATGTGATCAGGTTTTGTACTCCTCCTTTTTTGCCAAAAGCTTCTTCTCATCCTCCACAGCCTGGAGGGCAGTGGTGCAGGTGATTCAGAGTGCCTGCTCCAGTCCGCCATTTGCGAGGTGTTGCTTTTGCAGTAACCATTAACCTGCTGCCAAAATTGACAGCAGAAGAAAATCTCACAATGTGACAAGAAGAAAAGCAAAACCGACAAACCAAACCAAAAGCCTCCAACAAAAAGGAACTAGTCTTAGGCAGAAATGAAAATATTAGTAAATCAAGTTTGATTACCTTCAGTAGGGCCTGAACACATTGAGGTAAGTTTATTTCAGATCCCTGTTGTCTCCATTTTAGAAAGGTCGGAAATTCCAAGAAAGAAGGAACAGCATTAACTGTGTTTTTGTATACAAGGACTGATCTTAAAACCAGAAGTACTAGAACGAAGAAATATAACTGAAAGCTCCTTTCTCCAGCTTCTGAGAATTTCTCCACTTTGGACTCCCCAGAGAAAAGTCTTAATCACGGATTGACCTTCAAAAACCTACAGTTTGATATACAAAACCAAACAATCACACCAAACCATTTCTGTACAAGTAATACAGAGATATGCTCCACTTTTCCTGGTCTTAAATGTGAAGAAAAAAAATATAGTGAAGAGATAGATAACATGTCTGAGCTAATCAGACAGAAAAGTCACTTGTTGGACAAAATTCATATAATCCTAAGGCAGATACTTAAAGTTAGGTGAAATGAATCCTGCCCTAAAAGTATCTCTGATGAACTTGCAATAGGGCTTTACGTTACATTCAGTTCATAATCATATTCAAAACCATCCAGGCATTGTGTCACAGATGCTTCAGAACAGGGACTTCTTGGCCAAAGCATGTATAAAGCATCTGAAATTTTCTGAGGCAAATAAACAGCTATAAAAAGTTATCAAGAAAGCGAACCTGTAACAGGATAGCCAGAATACCCCCACCACATTCTGTCGGCAAGTGCTAACACTTTAAAGGCTGAGTGGTAATAAGAGACCTGACATCAAAGAAGCAAACAAAAATACATTAATTGTTGAATTGTTGTTCACTGACATTTTACTAGAACTCCTGGATATTGAGAGAACAGCCAAATCCAGTGTATGCATTCATAGTGAAAAACCCCAACAAATAAGATTTCTGCTCAACACAATTTCTTCAGCAACTATGAGTCTAGAGCCTAATTCACAAGTAATAGTTTAAACACCTGCAAGATGCAAATCCTAGAAAGTAGAAGGTAGGCTTGGCAATTCATCACATGGTTGCCAAAAATCACTACGAATTTGCTTTCAGATTGCTGCAAGAAGCAAAGAAAAGGCTAGGATTCGTGGGTTTTTTTCAGGGATATTCAGCAGCTTTGTTGATAGGATCTGCTGGTCGACTACTTGGCAAAAGCTGTGGATCAGCTGATCCGGGGTTTCACACACATCTTTTATTTCAAGGAAATACAGAGGATGTAACACCACAGCTCTTGTTTATATTGTCCTGTTGACTCTACAGATCTGGATGATCTTCAATGAGGTTCTTTCCTTAAGCAGTTTGGTGGAATTAGCTCTAGCAATCAGTGATTAGCTCAGTAAAAAGTCAGGCAATTGTAAGGAAATTCCCAAACTAGGAATCCTTATTTTTATCAATACAAACTGTGTGAAACTAGCAGAACTAGGCAAGTGGGAATAGATCACAAAAGAAAAAGAAATCAAACTGTAAATCCTACAGAAGAAAGAAGCTTTTCTCTTTCATTTACCCATTTTTATTCTACGTATTTATGTTACATGATGCCAGAAAAATTTATTATTGTTGTTATTACACAGAATAGGAGAGAAATTTTTATTCACTACCATTTTTCATGCAATATCAGATTAAGACAGATTAAGTCTCTAACTTCAACTACATGATGAAAAATATTACTACGTCTTAAATCACTATTATTTTGTGGTTTAATTCTGAATTCTAAATGTTTTGCTCTTTGATCTGGCCACAGCTTATCCAAGATTAAATACTTCCTATAGAAGTAACATGAAACTGGCAAGAATTTTATATCTAAATAAATATATAGCCAAAAGTCCATGAACAAATTATGATTATAGCTAAACATAAGAAAATTGTATTCTGTCCAAGTTGTTGGTAATCTAGTACAAAAAAGTAAAGTGATTACAAAACATTTCAAAACCATGGAATATCACTCATATATTTGAAAAAATCATTTAAAAATATGCTTTAGATGATTAAATCTTTTAAGTGGCAGCATGCAAAAGATGGGCATAGGTCAGGGCTAGCACCTGATATTGAAATCTCTTTGAAAAGGAAGAAACAGACTGAAAGTTTCCATCTAGAACTAAGAATTTTGTCTGCTACAGAGCCTACTACTGCCAAAGGATAACATGGGAGTACTAAAACATAGTTCTCAAACCATTCCTAGTTGTTTTTCCACTCTTCATAAGTAAACAGTTAAAGGTTTTTTCTCAAGACACCAGTCAAGGAGTAAGAGATATGCAACAGTAATGTGCCAGTAATAAGAGCTGTCCATAAAACCTCTAAATAGAGCTGCTGGTGAAAAGGTAAATATATTAGATCCAATGTCCTGGAGCAGTGCACTCTATTAACTGAGCAGGGTAAATTAATTCTTCCATGTCAGCAAAAGCAGCACAATATGAACTAACATTTCTGGGGGCATTCCTCATGGTTTCTCAGGGATGAGGCTGCTGCATTACTCTAGCAGCCATTCCCAGTAGTCTCAAAAAAGAAACTCTCTTCTGGTTAACCGTTTTCCTGTTCATATATGTCAGAGCACTAAACAAGGAAAGACATTAAAGGTTAGTCAGCTCCTTAAGTCACGCTTAGGAAGTGTTTGCTCCTGTCACCACACTTTGCTACTGCACCTGATACCAGAGTCAAGGGCTGTGACACACAGACAGGCATTAGATGTCTTCTGGTGTTTGAGCATAACCCTGAGGTAGCGTGGTTGGGAACTTCAGGCAAAATGAAGTTCTGCAAATAGGAACATAGAAACAACGTTACTGGGAAAAGTGAGTATGCAAATAAATTAAAGATCTACAGGTTTCTGTATAAAATAAAATAGGTATGATAAGGAAAAAGCAGGGAAGTAAGACTGAGATAATCAAAAAAAGGTCAGAAGAGTGAACTAGATGTGAAAAAGAATACTTTGTCTTTAAATCATAAATTATTAGCTTTTTCTAAATTCACGTTTTTCTAGAAATATGACATGAAACATGACAACTTCATTTCTTCAGGTATTACTAATTCTCCATGAAAAGGCATTATGTCACTTGTCACTGCTATTGTTTTTTTTTCTGCGATATGACTTGGTAAATTAATAGGTAAATCTGGCCACTCCAATCTCTCTCAGCAAATCTGGAAAAAGCTCAGTCCATCCTGGATCCAAGAGATCGTCTCTTTCCTACTTTTCTATATTAGCAAAAACAAAAGGAAACTTGAAAATCTTTTACATGTATGTTATAAAACCTAATTTATAAAGGACACGTTACCATTTATAACAAAGGGTTTTGGCCTACAACTAACGATGAAGTGCTCACAAATAGGTTAGAGAAGAGGTGTTCCAGGCTCGGAAAAGTGCTGGATGAGCAGGGTCCCTCGGAGGAGTTTGTTACACAACTGGCCCGTGGCCTATTCAATCAAAAGAGCAGGCAAAGAGCAAATGTAACTTACTTGCTAACTCTACAGACCACAGCAAAATTTCAGGCTGCTTCATCACTAAGAGGATTTAGCAAACAGTACGTTACAATCTGCTGCTTCACTATCTGGAAATGGAAGACCAGTCCACCTGTGTTAAGAGGATTGTGCAGGTAAAGGGTGGCAACTTGCATCTTCAATTTAGCCAGAAGCAGACATGCATTTTTATGGTATAAGAGGATTTGATTAGTAATTTTAGGTACTGTTGTGCTGTATTTGTATGCTTTTCCAGATGACACACAACTTTTGCTTAGTATGGATCTAAGAAAAACAAATGGCCCTCCCCACACACACATCCTTCCCCAAAACCACAACAGCAGCACCAACCGTTCTTACCAGTTGAGCTTTAAGACCACGCTTATTGAATCTCAGTCCAAAAAGCAACATAAGTACATGAAAAAATTATGGAAATAGACTCAGTTGTATGAAATCATTTAAGGTTCACATGGCACTACTTTAGGAAAAAACTCACAATCTTAATTTTTTTCTTTTAAAAATTAGATGCTAACTGCATTGTTTCCCTGAGGCAAGCACTAAGTATTGATATTTTTCAATTTGAAAATGCATGTAATTATTTTATGTATTTTACATATAAGGAATATTATGATTCTTGCTTTTATGTGCTTTAAAATGCCTACTTTTTACATAAGACATCTGTATTATCATACCGCTCCCAAGTAGAATCTCTGTAATTAAGAATTTAAAGAGTTTCAGAAACAAAAAGGTGTCATTTTGATATTAAATGCAGTAGCTGTTCAAGATGGAATTTTTATTTTTCCTTTACTATCCTTTTGTCAGATAAGTTACATTCTTAAAAGTAGTTTAAGTAACTTGATAATGTAGATTGACATCACATTGTTTCTTTTCCCTATAAATGTATAAATGGGGGTCAAAAAAAATCAATTTATAATGACCTTTAATACACATCCAATGATGCTAATTGCTCAGTGTGATTAATTTTCAACTTAAAAAACAAATCAGGTACCTGCAACCATGCTGAAAATGATTTACAAAAATTGAATGTCCTTGACTTACTTTAGTCATTTCCAGGGACAGGATGAAAAATTAGTATTTCCTCTAGAGGGCTTCAGGGTCTATATTATTTCACCAGTCATCTAAGTTATATTGCACTAAGACTGGACTACTAAGGGTCAGAAAGCCCCATTGCTATTCCAATTGCTCCCGTTTTCAAAAAAATATCATGCTTAGTTAAGTGCATAGGTAACACTAATGATCCTATCATGGCTAGTGTCTCACTTTCCAATATAACCATAAGAAACCAAAAAAAAAATAGACAGAGACTGGTTACATGATTATTTTTACTAGAAATATTGAAGTTAATCAATTCTCACTTTCTGTTTTCTTGGAATATTCCTCCCTATGGAGAACTAGTCCTTTTCTTTAAAGTTTTTTAATACTACATTTAAAATTTAACAAGACATTCTGAAGTAATGTGTAGGTAAACCCCATATACCAAATAAACTATTATTTTAATTTTTCTTTAAGTCTGTATTATGATAATATTTGTTAACCAACGTCCTGATTCAAAGAATTTAGACACTAATACAAAATTTAACTAAAGTTCAAAATTAATCACCTTACTGTCTTAATATTTCCCCGTCTGCCACCAGAAATCGTAGGCCTAATCAGCCAATATAGTTTTGTGCTGTATTCTGTTTTTCTCTCTGTTCTTTTGCAAAACTTGTACTTTTTATGTCTTACTACAGAGCCACTATGTAAAATTCACTACCTCTCAGCAGCTCTTACTTTTCAAGTATCTGATGTGTCAACTATATTTCTAAAGATGATGTATTTCGTATCTTTTCAGATATATAAAAAAAAGTCACTAAAGGTGCAGTTCCCCAATGGGCTTAAGCCAATTTCAGACCATGCTGCTGCCAAGAGAGGCAACAACTTTTCCTCCCCTACCCCCCCCCTTTTATATTGGCATAAGTAATTTTATGGCAGCACGGTGAATCAGATCAGCCTGTTTGAGCAAGCTAAAGGTGAAGCATGCAGAAGGTGAAGGGAAGCTCAACCTTTTTTGTCAACAGCCTGTGAAACAACTTTGGTTTGAAAATTCAGCTGCCTCTTGCCACTTGCTGCTACCTCCAAATGTTTTTGTGGCTGCATGCTGAGCTGAACTGGAATCCTTCTGAACAATAGCCCAGAAACAAGAAAAGAAAAAAGGTTATTGCTTGGGCAGGTGAATATTCTCCAACCCAATCTGCAATACAGGCACAAAAGCCAGAGGCAGCATACCTAGGAGGAAGGGCAAGGAGGAGTTGCAGGGGCACAAGAAATATGGAGGCAGAAACAAGTGGATGGAGAAAAACCATTTAAACCAGGACTGCCACAAATAAAGTTGCTTGATTGACTACATCCATATAAAAAAGCTTGGAAAGGAAAGATGATTCTGAGGTACAAGACTGCTACAATTTACTGCAGCAAAGTTTTAAAAACATATTATAAACACAAAGCACAAGAAATAAGTGCTTTTCCAAACAGGCAGAAATTGTGTTAGTCCCAAGTGTCTCTGGTGAGACTGATCTTTTTTTATATAAATATGATGAAGGAAAAGGGAAAGAAACTGAAGACTAGTCAATGAAACTCTAGGATGATAGAAAGTTTATTTTTTTTATGTTGCACTAGCAATTAAGAAATCATCAGTTAAATCCTTGACAATTACAGGGAAACTTCTCAAGATGTATCTTATGTTTAATTTCATAACTGAAACATACTGTATAACTCACCAAATCAAGCACATTTTCTTTTAAAATAGAAGTCTAATTAGACTTATATCTAGTTTGATGTTTGTCAGATGATTCTGTGAAAATCATAGTATTGTGGAAATTGTAGTGCTAAAGTTGCCACTGAAAGTTTCCCTTTTCCAAAAAAAAAATTAAAAAAAGATTACTCAGCACACAGCTATTTGAAAAGATAAATTTTTTATGTATTCTGGTCTTGGAGGGTCCTATTCTTGCTACCAGTCATTATTTAATATAGGAAGCACTGTAGCGATGATTTGTGTGAGTGTGGCCTCGATCCAACAGAGAACTTAAGTGCCTGCCTTGCCTCCCTATATATTGCTAATCGTCCAATTGATTTCCACAGGAATATTCACAGGATTCAAATCAAACTTAAGTGCATTGCTGGAGCAGAGCCAGAGCGCACTGAACATTGCATGACTGAGCCCATGATGGCCAAAGGTTTGGAGATGGTCTCATTCAATTTCACAGATCAAAATTCATGTCTGTGGAAGGACATCACATAGAAAATTTATACCTCACTTAAAGCTTCCTTCATTTTGAAAAAAACCTCTACAAGAATTCATGTCTCCCATGACACTTAGTGCTATGCATGTGTGCTAAATTCTTCAGCGAAGATGCATTTTGGTAGCATATTTACATTTTACAGTTGCAATACTCTTGTTGTCTCTTCCCACTCTAGGAGAGGCAGTGACATGACTTAAACACCACCTACTTGTAAAGAGATTATATTCCTTACAATAGCAGTAAGTTGTTGGTTCCAGAAAAAGAGAGAACCACTAAACAAAATTTCTCATTCTGTCTTATCTTCTATATATTGTCCTCCTCTGTGATAATCTTTAAGAAATGTATTATAAAACCCTTTAAAGTTGCACATAAATATTAGTTCAATCAAGAAAATACTATATAACCTTTTGGAGACTTAAAGTTATGGGTCTTCAGTTGACTGAGGAAAAAATAAATAAATCAGGAGACAGGAAACATGAGAACACTGGTCACATTCAACAAAGCGAAGACACTGATCATGAGAAGATGAGAAAAAATTCCCCCAGACCATGACTGATGGGTTGGGTCAGTTCTGAAGAACTACAGCCAATGAGGAGCCAAGAGAAGTGGGAGCAGCCTGTTTTGCACTGTTCAGTGCTTTCCCAAAGAAGCGAGAGATACAGAGCTTAAAGAAATTAATATTTCCATTCTCCCTAGACAAGTCTCTTTGCAAGATCAGAATGGTACGTACACTGAGTCCAAACTGAAACCAAAGAGATTTGGCTCTACATTCAGAAAGACAAAAGGTCAAAACTAAAGCTTTCTTTTCAAGGACTGAAGTAAAAAATCCTTGGAGACCAAAGTGATAACTGATGGTACTTAACTGACTGTTCTCTTCATCAGTTTTATTATTAAGCACATTCAAATTTCAAAAAGCAGGTGCTCAGCTACATCCATGTCTCCTTTTAAAGCCAGAAGGACGCCAATTTATAAATACCAGTGGTTATTGCCACCAAATAGCTGTATAAGTAGCACTATACCAGTTTGGAATGTGATGTTCTAGCACAAAACTGTCTCTGACAAAAACACACAGTGCACAAAACCAATCTTCTAACTTCAGTCTTAGAGCATCAGTAAATGTCCTCACCTCAAGGTCACCAGTGTTTTACATATGAGCTGAAATAGAGAGTACACTAAGCTATATACTGACATTTTAAATGAGGATTGAACATGCCATATGGATATTTCTAGGGCAAAAAGATGACCCATTTCTGGTTGCCTATGACACACATGTATCCAAATCATAACAGACGCAAACCCCTACTCATGCTACTCACTCAAAAACAGGAAAACAGAGTATCTGTTCCCTGTGCTGGCATAAAAGTTGTCCCACGATACTGGCAAGACTTTCAATAGCTCCTTTAGATCTGTACACCCATTGACATGGTCAACCACAAGTTTGAACAAGCAATCCAGTGGTGTAGTTTATCAAGGGACAAGTTAAGGCAGTTTTTTCCCCTCTTCCAAGCTAGAAATGCCTGATCAAAACATAAATTTTGTTGAAATGGTCTTGTAAAGACTATCTTTGTGTCACTTCCATTCTATTTAAAAAAATATTTTTAAAAGTGTGATAACTAGGCTGAAAACAACACGTAATGAGTTTATTTTGCATATTGGGAAATTTTCATGCTTCATTCTGAAACAGGTTGTTACATCTTGCTACTACAAAGTTGGCAGTTGTGCTGTATTTTGGATATACTGTGAACACATTTCGATTTGATTCTGGCAGGCTCCCAGTTAAGCTGAATTGCAATGAATGCCAACACATTACAATTTCTTTCAGTAAACACAAGCCACAGTTTCTTAGGCAAACGGCCATATGCCATGTTCTCGCACCCAAAGAGCTGAATTTAGCTGTTGCTTATGAAGAAAAAAAAAAAAGACAGTCAAAGGAACTCCTCTTGTTCTTAAAAAAGCTGAATTTGTCTCAGTATCAGAGAAACACCTGTATAAAACTGTGCTAGACAGCTATACCAGCTAGGGAAAGGTAATTCCCGTTCCAAGGACCAGAAACAGAGGTGAGAGCAGGAATGGGACCTCCCATTGTCTCTATTTTTTTCTGTGTTTGCTTGAGTCAAGAGGATTGAACATTGGCTTGTATAGTCATTCATGTAGTTTCAAAGCTACTCAAAACCATCATTTGCTGCTGCATGGAGATTTGAGGAATTTGAGGAGTGTTTTCAGACTGAAGTAAATATTGAAATTTATTTTAGAGAGAACCTTAGAATTTCAATTAAAAATGCATGAAGATGAACCAAGCTAGGTATGGGCATGGCCAGAATTCAAAGCTCATCCCTTATTAAGGATCTAATTTCTCACAATGAATATATGTGACATGAACTTCCAGCAAATGAAATATGTAGCTCCACAAGCTTCTCAGAAAAATGTGTCTGTTTAAAGTCTAGTATTAATCAAAATATTCCCAATACTTCATGATTTCTTCAAGACAGTTCTGACAAAACTCTTCTGATAAGTCAGTGACAGGCAGAAGCACTGTGAGTAGATAGCTCTCTTGTTAATCTTTTTAAACCAAGTGGAAATGACAACTCTCTTCTTTGAAGCCTATCCAACAGACAAAAAGCAATGGAAGAGCTCAAATTCACCTAAAAGAAAAAAAAAAGAAAAATTTGTAGACTGCAAGGCCTGCTGAAAAAGGTCTGAATTGCCTGTCCTGCTGAAAAAGGCAGTGGTGCTTGTCTCCAGCTCTTGGCTGCACATTCCGATCCCCTCTCTTGCATCCACACTCACAGTTGCTGAGCTCTGCAACGAGTTCTAAGAGTTCACCCCTGTCTGAGTGAGAGCAGGTTTCTTAACCCTGTTACAGGGCAGCATATTACCAGGATAATGACAGACCCGCTGTTATGTGTGACAGCACAATGTTAGATCAGCTTAAGCTGATGGGGAACCTGCACTACTTGCTGCCTGATGCAAAGATGCTCAAATTGCAACCTACTTTCCAGAGATATTCCAAGGTTAGCTTGGCTTCTTAGCATATAAATCCTCAAGAAGCATATAAAATATGTATTATTACTATATATATTATTATATGTATTAATAATAATACCTTATCCTTACATAGCACTTCTCTTGTTAGCAAAGCTCGGAGCTCAGTATAATTCCCTGTTTCACATGTAAGAAAATGGAATCAAAGAGATTTAAAGCAATTTTCCTGAATTCACATGGAAGAGCAGTGGGAGAACTAGAAATAGTCCCCATGTCTTTTCACAGTTTTCATGCACAGGCTTAATTAACTGGGAAAAATTAGAATCTTCTCTAATCAAAAGTGAAAGGGAGCACACAAACTACTTAATCATCCACCCAGATCTTCATGGTCTCCGAGAGAATGAAGAAAAATTTATGACATACACTTTACCCTTTGTTTTCTGAAAATAATTTTTCAATATTTGCAACAAGTGCTGTTCAAGCCGTATTTTCCTCTAATGCATTTTAGTTCACAAGTGTTCATAATCAAAATAAATTCAACCAAGTATTGTAAATGATATATGGAAAATTACATCTACTTGGTCTACCACATCTTTATCACATTCTTCATGCCAAAAAATTCAAATGACTATGTATTATGTATTCACACATTCTGTTGCTTGCTCTTTAACTCTACTTGTTTTCCCACATATCTCTTGTTCATTTTGCAAATGCTATCTTAACGTTCTTGTCTTTCTTGTTTTAGTTCTCTGTGCTCCCATTTCTTAATCTCAGTACCTCAGTTTTTAGACTACTCTTTTGTTTATTCCGTTTGCATCCTGCAATGCCAGCTCTATCTCCTATTTCCTAACCTCCTAACCTGCAATTTCTGTTACCATTTCCACTAATGTGCAGCTGAGTGGCTGCTGAGAGCACACTAATGATGATGACATATTACAATTTGCAGCCTATCCCTTTTTGCAGTCCATTCTATTCACTTCTAAACAATTTCAATCCCACTCTCCAAGTACGTGGCATTCCTATTTTTCTCCCCACAAAACAGCACGCCAATCCTATGTCAAAATTAATCCCTTCAAAAGCTTTGTTACCAAGTTAAAACAAAAATAATAAATTCTATTATTCCTAAATTTAGTTGTGCCTGAGCATAAAATTTTTCTCAGTCCTTGATTTTCAATTATTTTAATTGAAATTGTTTTTATAATTCTCCTGCAACCAGTTCTCTTACTGCAGTAAATCTGCAGGAAGCCATATCTCTGTGTGGTTTCAATCTCTGATCATTAGATGGGTCAATAGAAGAGTCAGCTTCCAGCTGCAGCAAAAAAAAAGTCTGTGAGAAGTTTCAGGAGGAATCACAACTGTGACCTCCCAAAAAGCATTTCACCATTGTTTCCATAACTGAACACCAAAACGGACTACGAGCAAACTCGTTTCTGTCTCATTTCAGTAAGCAGAACAGTTATAAGCTTCTTCTTCAGTTACAGTGACTTCATAACCACGAATCCTGATGAGAACTTGTTTTCAAATTGCTACACCCACCCCAAGTACAAATTCCCTCTTTTCAGAAGTGCAAGCAAGAACATGATTGTTGATGTGAAAGGTCACTCTAATGTGTTTTAGAGCATCAGACCTCAGCTGAAAGGCCCTTCATTCCACATTCATCCTCCAGGAAGATTGGCAAGATTTCCCCCTTGATCACCTCAAAGACACTGAATGGTAAAAATGCTGCTTAGAACTTTAAAAACAAATTTTATTTGTATGCTGCTGGATTTGCTGCTATACCTCAAACTTGAAAGTAGAAACGGATTAAAAGTTCCCTCAAATTCTCCCTTATTTCCCAGTTCCAGTTCCGTTTTGTAAAGTCTAGTTATCTCACACACACAAATATGTTTTCACTTTTATCCTCGTTATCCTTTAATTACTCTGTCCTTTTTGATCTTAAGCCCTCTTTGCTTCCCTCTCTCTTGAAAAACATTAAGTCTGTCTGGCAATCCACCTCCAAACTCTTTGTAGCTTCTCCACCACTTTACCTTCCAAGACTCATGCCATATTTTCTCTTCCTCCTGCACACGTTTCCTTTCTGCTGGCTTTTTAAAATTGGCTTCTTTCACATTCATCAAAACTGCTCCCTTTCATTTTTCATAGTCGCAGCAGGCAGAGTGTGCTCATGAAACACATTAACAATAAACTTAAAAGGCTGTGTCAATAAAAAGACTGAAATGTTGTCTGAACAGGACTGTATGACTTTGAGAACTAGACCAGTAGAAGCTGAATGAAATAGAGTAGTACAAGAGGTCATGCCATCTGGGAACTATTAACAGATTACAGCTACTGTGGAGAGACACATCCCCGTTAGAGGGGAAAAAATGGGGGGACAAGGGGTGGGAAAAAAAAGTGAAAAAAGGAGAATCTGAGCACTCTAATGGATCAAGAGATGAATTCCTAACAGCAATAAGATGCGGCTGTCAGGAAGGTAAATACAAATCTTAAATGAATAGAGAGATAATTTTAGTATGAATAAATTAAATTTTTGAAAATTTATTCAAAGATCTGTGGTGATTTCCTTCTTTTCTATTGTAAATCTGTCAAAGTTTCCTTAATAATCAGATTTATTACGGCTAAGCAAACCCATGCTTCTTAGATTTTGCCACAAATATAAATGACTTGAAGTGCACTCTAAAAGTTGGTTGTCTTCATTATTTTTTATTTTCTCTTTTTATTTTAGAGCTCTGGAATGCCATATTGGATTCTTCTTAAACCCAGAGCCTAAAACATGTATTACGCATCTACATCTTGTTTGCGTGGTCTAATACCTCTTTCCCTCAACAATACTAGCATCTAGAGTGACCAAAACAGAGAGAGACAGAGAGAGATGCATCTTACTTTCCCATCCATTTACAGAATGGTTAGATGCAGGATCATGTTGCTTAAATAGTTGTTCTTAAATGACGCAAAATTTCATTCTTTATTTGACAAATTAACATCTTAGAGTTCAAAATCAGGTCAACAGAACATCTTTATCACAGCACCACTCAGAAAAGTTACAGGTATTACTTGTACTTACATAGGTGTTTTATGCAGTGCATCCTGCTCCAGCAGCATTTTTCACTTTCTCATTTCTCAGAAAAAATGTCACAAAATTTAGATGATGATATTGAGGGTGCTCTCATTTTCTTCTCAACTCACTGCAATACTGATTTAAATTCAAGATTTATCAGAAATCACTGGTTTTCCATCTAAGAAACTTCTTTGGAAAAAATTAAAAGGACAAATAGTAGCACTGAGAACATGATGGCAGAATTTCAAGTGTTACTGATCAACAAGTTTTTCTTTATGACAGAGCTATTCACAAGCAAATAATAAAGTGGAGTTGCATATAACAAGTGAGGTGTCCCATAGGGAAAGTTCTCTTTTCTGGTTTCATCTGCTCATACAAGCTTTCATAAGAATTATCCTTTGCCTTGTCAAGTTTCAAGTGCCTTAGGAGAGATTCAATTCACTGCCACTGAACTTAGCATATATGCAACTACCAGTGTAGGTTGGTAGCATAATTTCTGGGTTAACCAGGCACTTTTCACTTCACATTATATTAATACAGTGTAAAATGGAGCATTGTCACATTTGCCAATTTTATCAGATTACCAAATTAGCACATTTTCTAGCAAGTTCGCAGTGCTTGTTATGTAACACAAAATGATCTGCTACTACCTCAAACTTAATATTTAAATTTAATATACATTCTTTCAGGCCTGTGAAACCTTTTGGACAACTATTAAGACTATAAATATCACAAATGCATAAACAAAAGAAGACCTGAAAGTGCAAAACCATTTGCTCAAGTGTGCATCTTTGCCATAGAAGAAAAAACAGCAACGTTTCAAAGTTTGAAGAAGAATTGGAGAAAGTAATCAATAATTAGACAGGGTTGTGGGAGAGGGTTTTCAATATTTTTTTTTAAACTTAGGATCTATGTAAAGGTGATTTAAAGATGTACAGTTTGTTGGGGTTTCTTTTCTTTCAAAAACTTGTTGATCCTCAGATCATACACACTAAAAAATAATCAACAGACAAACACTTGTAGACTTGGCTGATGGATTATTTAACTTTGATTCCTTATGGGGGCTTTTTGCCCCCTTATACATGATGAATTAAAGTCATAATTGATATTTGTAACTGTAAGAACGCCCAGAAGAATTCTGGAGAGAGTGAATCAAAGGACGATAGTGTTGAGATTATGAAGCACAACTAGTAGAGACCCAATCATTATGCATCAAAGACATTCTGCTGTTACAAAGACAGAATGTTCATTAACGCTCATCTGTTATTATGGCAGTCACGTCAGATTAATATTGCCTATAACATGGCCTTCATAGGAATTCTCCTATCAGATCTGTCAAAGAGGCTGAAATGTTCTTTTGTTTTCTTCTAAAACCTACCAGTCATTCACAGGGAGCATACAACAATCTGCTAAAAGCAACTTACCAGATCTTAGTCAGAAGGCGTACAAGAAGCAAGCAGATTTTCACTTTAGGTATTTCTAAAGCCAAACCAGCTCCCAGAAGCTGCTTCATAGCATGACCACTGCAGCTGCAGGAGTCAGTGCTGTCAAATCTAGCGTTAGCATTATTGTATAAGTCTGCCGATATAGTCTAAAAAAATTTCCATCAAGGCACACATATTACACCCATCAAAAGTATGACAAGTTACACATTAAAAATTTCAAACATACACATGCCTAAAGGTGTAAAATTTAAATATAAGATTTTATGTAAGGTTTACAACTCCTCCACCTGAAAACAGTAAAAGATGGGAAATACAAAATTAAAATTTCAGATTCCATTTTCAAAGGAGAGTCTCCTTTTACATTTACAATGAATGACGTAGGGGGAAAAAAATCCCTTAATTAATTCTAACAGCATTCAGCTGCAATTAAACGTGGTCTATAAAAATTAAGAGAATCTTAGTGTGCCAAGAAGGAAAGAATTATCTATTACATCAGACTCAGAAGCCTCAGGCCAGTAGCCTCCATCTCTCTCCTGGTAGCCAGCGGATGTTAAACAACATAGCACAAAACTGCCGGTTGTAGTCCATAAATCTGAAACCTCATCATTTATCCCTAACCTTCACTTCTTATTTTTAATAAACACTCATTCACAAAAAGGATTTCTCCGTGTCCTCCCTCAATATTTTGCTATCTTCTAAAGTCTTGATAGAAGCATTCTGAAAATGTAAGTGCAATACCATCAGCTAGATCAAAGATGCCTTTATCTGCGTGCTCACCAACTCCCACAAAGAACACCGATAGATTTAGGAGCATGAGTCCATTTATAAAGGGCGTATTGATTCTTTCCAATGTATCATATTTATTCATGTAACTCTTAATTCTTAACATCAGTTTTTACCAAACTTGCCTAGCAGGATAGTCAGATTTGTTTCTCCAGTATACCACAATCACATGGCAATCCTTTTTAAAGATTTATATCTCATTTGCAATCCTCTATCCCTCTGGTACTAGGACTTACTTGAATAAAAGATTATATATCAGTTATCTTATGTTTGAGATGATGTTGTGTTTTGCGCGTGTTTGGTTTTAGAACTCTAAGAATTCTTTTGGTGTAACAACTTGTAACAGTATCTTACTGTCCACCGATTTATTCCATAAACTGTCTCCTAACAGTTCCATTCCAGACAATGCTCTAGATGCATTTCCAGTAAAAAATATCCTCCTGATCTCCCCTAGTAAGGAGTTATTTATTTTACATTATGTTTCAACTCAGCCGACAAAAGACAAATGAGGTTATGTGTAACCCAGTTTAACAGAGGAGCATATAATGCTCAAATTAGGTAATTACTTGTAAAACAGTTGTGATGAATACTGCATTTAAACTCAATCATGCTCTTTTTCCAATATTTTTCCTGTACTGTATACAGGCCACAGCTTCCTAAATGGATGTAGATATCCAAGTATTGAAATGAATCATTAGCAGACAAATTAAACTTGTTATCAAAATGCAACTCTATTGTTAACAAATGAGAAATGAGTGGATTAAGTGACTGCAGCAGGAAAATCTAGTAACAGCTCATCTTTGACCTGTCATCTCCTGCCACAGCACTTAATTCATAGTAACATATAAGCATCAATTATTTCATACCTGCAGGTAGTTTTATATCTCTGAAGTAATTTCAGGGTTCAGTTACAGCACCTTAATTTCTGAATTAGTGGTTTCCAGGGAATGTACTACCAGAGTAACAGGCTGAAGAAAACGAAAGGGGGAAGAGGGAAGCTGGGAACCTTCTTGGCAAAGCATGAGTTTGTACTTTCAGGGTTTGAACACAAAATTAGGAGAAAATTTAGGCGAGCCTAAAATTCAGTCAAGATGTCCCATCTCTATGTTGAGCTTATTTTGTAATTCTTTGTTCTAATGACAGAAAGAAGATAAAGGAAGGAGACGGAGGGACCAAAACAATAGCATACAAGTTCTCCATATTGCCAATCTCAGCTGTTGAAAGGCTTCCAAACTTGCTTTAAATATCAAGTGGCATATACACCTCATACCAACACTTGATAAAGAGCAAGTCATTCTCCAGCAAATACATACAGCAATGACCTTCCTAAAAGGGTCCTGCTTTTCAGCAGTATTTTGACAGTTGAGTTTTCCAGCAAGAAGAGAATCCTACTTTTAACAGAAATTTTGGAAGCCAAAGTATTGATCTTTTTGCTGGCTAGCTCTCAGAGGTTTTACAGGTAGTATTTTGAATATGAAGTGTAACATAACATGGAAACTGTGAGTCAAAGGGTGAAGCATGAGGCACAATCATAGTATACATACTTCAGAGGCTTGTGACTTTTCTTCGCTATTAGCTCAGTTAACACATGAGGATTCAAGGTTTGTGCAGATACAGAAATGCCTCAAAACTCTGCATATGTATGAAGATGCAATCATCACATTATCACAAATATGATTTAAAACTAAGTCTCCTATGGAGATTTTATTCATATACTATGATTTTCCCATACAGACTACTCAACTTTTCTGAGATAGATCCTGTATCTGTGTAACACGGCAAGCAGAACAGGAAAGGGTGATATAGGTAGTGGATTCTATGATGACGATTACAACCTAGCACCAGATCACATGATGGAAGAAGAACTAGAGCAGATGCAAAGATCCTGGTGAATGGTGCTTGGAAAGATGGTAACAGAAAGCCCCACTCCAAGATCCTTGCTTCTGTAAAGCAAATAGGAAGATTAGACAGCAGCAACATCATACAGTGCAGGGAGCAGCATAGCAAAGTGAAACTTCAGAGGGAACAGACTTCTGCTGATAGGAACCTAGGATAATCCTCAAAATGTTGGTTTAAAAAAACATGCTTTTCTAAGAAGGACAAAGCACCTAAAATGCCCTTTTCCTCCTTGACTGGCGTTTATTTGAATCACAGCACTGTGAAGAAAACATGGAATTTGTCAGTTATATTCATTACTTTTCTGTTACGTTGTGATAATTTTAAATGGATCATTTGAAATATCAGCCATTCTGTAATCTTCAAGCTTTTAAACTATAACTACAGAAGTGCTACAAAACCATAGCTGCTTCTTGACTCAGATCTGTTCTTCAGTATGATTTTTACTTTTCCCAGGCTAGGGGTCAGGGAGCAGCAAGAGCTGACTTGCTCCCAGAGGGAAGGTGAACTGGGAGCCAAGGATGACCTCAGGATGAGCAAGGGCCCTAACCGACAGGGTGCAGGCCCCAGCACCCAAATGCAATGGGCAGAACTGGGGGTTGGTAACAGGGTCCAGGGTAACGAGGCTGGTAATGGCAATTGAAGCTTATTAGCACCCACTGGACCCCGACAGTAGAAGGCAATGATCAAGGCGGGGACTGCTGGCTATGTGTTGCATATGCTGCCTTCTCATTTAATAGTGATGATAATTATACTAATAAACACCATTTATTAAGCAAAAGGCACAAACTGTCTGGGAAAGAAGGAATACTTTCTGTCTGCAGTACAGCGCAAATTTAGCACTTAATGCAACAGAGTGTCTGGGCTGGGGATAATATTTTGATGCAGCCATGATGGTCTAAAGATCATCTAAATACACCTTTGCTAGAAACTTTTAATTTTCCAAGCAACTGCTAGTTTAAAAACAAATTAGTTATATGCAATCATGATGAGAAATACTCTCCTCCTTTGAAAATACATGCATATATCAAAAAACTCCTGGTAATATACTACTAGATAGAAACATCACTTTATTGAACGACAACTGATAACTGAAATATAAAAGGAAGGAACTGACAAATTGAAAGAGAATCACCCTACAGTAGAAAGTAAAATATACAGGTATCAATGGGAAAATAAATCTTCTGATACCATCTGCAGCCATCACACCATTACTCAAAGTATTATTAATGTGAGTGAAGTCTTCACAGGAAGATTATCCTCATCTGTCTGTAAAACAGACCGCATTCTGTGAGAAAAGCTCCAAAGTCTTCTGTGTTCAGTTTTCCATAACAATCTCCTATTGATAACTTCCGCAAGTCGGAGTCACTCAGGAGTCTAAAAAGGTTTTCGCGTGGGCTTTCTGAGATGGAAAGAAAGGAAATAGCAAAAATCTTTCTTTTCATTCCTTTAACCCTAAATTTGCTCTTTTTTATGAGTCAAAATACCAGAGTCAAAATGCAATGGTTGCCTCAGTAAGGGGGCACAAACCACTTCATGTACATAGGTATGTCCTCCTCTTTTACAAATATTTTGAACCAATTTATGTTCTCTATAATATTAGATAGGATTTACAGCTTTGCAGCATTTTCATTTCAATGAACTGATTTTTAAACCTTCACAAAAAGTCTCTCTCAAGTACAGACCCTGAAGTCATCATCTCCAAAAAAAATCAGCCAAAAATATGGAAGAATATGAAGGCCACTGTTTCTTTGTGTATATTATTTTAATATTATTAAGTATTTCTTAAAATAATATTTCACAGCTTTAAATTCATTGTAAAAATACCAGCCAGTATTTTACCAACAGACTAAGAGAAGCCATCGGTCTGATTTCAGTTCTGTAATCAACACACACTCTCAGCCACACAATTCAGTCTGACTCATTCCCTGCACAGACTCTAATTAACTTCCAAAGGAAAGCCAGGGGATTCCTGTTCGAGTAATAAAGCCATTGAGACATTATGCAAAACTTTACCTCTAGGAAACAATCTTGTCTAACTGGGATTGCATCTCAACAACAACACAGAAAGCTTTCTTGATCATGAGGAGAATATAATCAATCCATTGGCAAGATTTTCTTTCTCTTTTAAAATGAAAGTATATCTGAAAAAAATTATTATTGAGAAAATATAGACAAAGCTGAATCCTGTATTATAGGGTTTTAACCTATTCGGTATACGATATGATATCTAATTATCAAATAGGAAGCTAGTGACTTCACACTTCAAGCTTCTGAGACCCAGCATTGCTGAGGCTGCCATCATCAACAGGATTCTTCCATTAACAGAGGGGAGAAAAAAGAAGTCGTCTTATACAACATAGTACATACGACTGAAAAAACAACCTAGAAATCCCCAGACTACAATCCTTGAAGAATGGGGGATGGGAGGTGGTATATTTTAAATGTTACAAAAAAAAATACTAGTGACATAGAAAATAATCCTTAAAAGAGATAAGCAGGCCAAAGGACACCTATTTTTCAGTTATTTCTTTCTCCTGTATTTTTTTCTTCTCTTAACTACGTAAGAGACACCATAGTCCCTTCTCCCTTTCCTATCCACTTCCAGCATACTATTTCCTATCCAGTTCCAACAGTATTTACACTGACTGGCTTGCAATGTGAAAATGAGGATTTTACTCTTGCAGAAGCATTCTTGAACCCCATTTAATTCCTTTCTTGTATCCTTATAGTCTTATCCATCTTCTTTTCTTCATTGCTTCCTTTGAACTAAGTTTTTCTATATCCTCATTATTCCTATCCATTCACAGGTGATTTATTTTTGACATGCAATGAACACAATTTCATTCAATCCCTCATTAAAAAAAAATCTCAGCTGGTATTGAATGTAAGGTCACTGCAAATAAAATGGACAGATTACAGAAATATCATTAAAAATGTAAATAATTACAACATTAGGGCATTTGTACATCACAATCTGGATCATTTAATAAGTCTGACCCTTTCAAAGAAATGCATTTTTTAAATGGCCAAATACATTTTACACATTCAGGAATGAAGACTGTAGGGCATACTTTCAGAATGGGGGCACACATCAGGGAAATCAGATACTATGAAAGAGACTTGAGATGGTCCAGTAACTTAACACAAGCCCTAGGATACAATGCTATGGTGAAAGACATAACTTGATCCTTAAATATCTAAGGATGTAGTGACAGAAATAGGGGAGTTGTTTTACCTCCGGATGTACCGCAGGTGGAGTGGTACTTAAGTACTGCACCTAATTTTGATGTCTACAATTAAGATGTAAAAAAATATAATAATCAGAGCGGATGCATAAAAGTGGTACAGGATTTGGAGGAAAAAAATGAGATAACCTCCTCAATTAACTTATTAAAAATAAGACTTAAGTGATACAGCTACAATTTATTAGTACTTGGTCAAAGAAAGAAAATATCAGGAACTGAAGCACTTCAATTTAGCAGTGAAAGACCATTTGAAAGTTAAAGCCAGACAAAAAGATGGAAATTAGATGCTTTAAGAAACAAATAAGCAATAGAATGCTAAAAACCTGTCAGTGAATGTTATTAAACAGAAGAACAAGCACCCTGGAGAAATGATGGATATTCCATTTCTTAATATTTTCAAATGCATCTTTCTGGAAAACTCTGCTTCAGTAAATTAAGTTACCAGGCACAGCACTTCACAAACAGGTACTAGATTTTACATGGCATACAAGCTTTACCCGTCATCACAGAATACCGTTACTGGAGTTGTTATTCAATCAGCTGTACTTTTCATAACTTATTGATCACATAACTCTTACTATTACTATTTTTAAATATTATGTGTAGTTACCAGTTTTTTTTTTTTTTTCCTTGGTGCAGACCCACAAGGAGATAAAGTCAATTGCTGCAAGCCTTAAGGAAAGAGAAATCAATAAACAAAGAGTGTGGGGGGAGGAAACCAAAAGGCGATGAAGAATATATCCGGTATATAAGAAAAGAGCCAAACAGCAATTGCTGTGTTCTCATTAGTGCTCCATAGGTCCTGTAGGATTCTGATTATTTTTAAGAACATTACTTTGATCAATCAAGAATCTTCACTTTTTCTTCCTTGACTTAGAATTGAATGTTTTTGTTGATCCTAATCTATACTTTCAGCAATGCTATTTCATGTAAATAAAATCTTGCCTCGGGTAGTAAGCTCTGAACTATGTAAAAAACACAGCACACTAAGGTAGTTAGGTAAGCCCTGCAGGGGTCTTAAATGTCAAAAAGCAGCTTTCTAGCTTGAAAAGGGGAACATTAGAGGGACTGTATTACCCCACCATATATTTCACTACAAATTCAGATAGTTTTCAAGTGCCAGAATAAGTATTTAGACTCTGAGCAATGTACTTATGCTGTTTACATACAACCAGGCTATGGGGTTTTAGTGTCCACTCCTGTTCAGCATATTTTATAAGGTTATATGGATAAATAATTTGAACAATCTGGCTTTTATCCAATATACTCTGTGATTTATTTTTTAAAGAAACAAATAAGGAGGGGCAGGGGGGACAACAATAGGAGAATGAGGTTTTATAAATCATCATAGTGCTAAAGGGTATGTGTATGGAGTTACAATTCTCTTAGTATTACAATATTTATATTCTCTTCATTGCTTTTCCAATATAATCTAGATTTATTCTAAAATCCTTGGAACAGTTTTTTTTCACCAACTTAAACAAGACTGCCTTGAGACTTAAATGATGAACAATTGTTTCAAGAATCAAGAATGGGGAATCAGGCTTCTTGCAGGAAGGAGTTGGTTTTGGTTTAGGTTTTTCATCTGTTTTCTTAGATTAAGTAGAGATCACCATAAATCCAGTATTTGCTTAGAGTGACGCAGTTTTAAGGCACTTGGAGAGTTTTCTATCAGGTTAGGACTTGAGCTTAATTTTTAAAAACAGACTGTAACTTGAATTTTCATTTGCGGAGGAAGCGCAAAATTTCACAGAATTCAGAGTTCTTAAAAAATAGGTTGCCTTTGCTTTAATTAGGGCTGCAGGTATTCTGCAAAAATCAAGCTGACAAGCAGAACTATGCAAGGCAATTCACATCTTTGGCAAAAACCAGCAAATGTTACAGTAATACGAGATAAAAGCAAATTCTGCTGTACTTTAAAAATTTCAGAGGGATGTACAGATTATACTAATCTAGCCACACAAGTTTAGGATTAAAAAAAAATAATAATCTGTTACATATTTTATCGTTTGAGTCAGTTCTCTTGCTTTTCTTACAGGTTTATGCTATACTAACCATTTGCTCCAACAGTTGGGGACTTTTTTTCCCAACTGGTGTTGCTATATCATGAATTTAAATGCTCTGAGAGACATTTCCTCCAAGAGTTTCTATGCAACTTTTCCCCTTCCATCGGCAAAAACATTCAAGAAGGTCCCTGCCCTCTTTTATGAGCCATCTGTTGAGCTCGTAAGAGCATGCATAGAGCCATGTTGTAAACAGGATTAAGGACATGATCTAGCTTAAAATTAACCTTGTAGAAAGAAGAGGAGGGGAGAGAGGCATTTTTATCCAAGTGATTCCTTTCACAGCAAACCCTACATTAAATTGTTACTAACAATCATGGAGATGGGGACCTACTGAACTGGAGTAACCTGAATGTAATTAATCTAACTTTAGTTGGATTCATCAAATATATGAACTGTATTTTATGCGTGGTAAAATCATGACCTTTGTTCTTCAGCAGATATTTCTTCATGTTGATGCTAAAAGTCTATGCATCACAGTACGTACTAAATATGTCAGAGGTATAATATAGCTACACTTTCATTACTGATAGTGTTGATGATTTTTGTGAAACAGCTGAATTTTTAGTTTTGAATTATGGAACTAATTACTCCACTTAATTAAATAATACCTATTACATTTAACATTGTGTCAAAACATGGGCAACTAAATTTTGTGAGGAAATTGTTTACTAACCAAGCTCCTTAATTAAAGCATCAATAATCATAATATTCATCTGAAATACCATCATCTGTAAAAATCATCATTATGTCATAACCAAGAGGCAGAAAAGCAGGCTGTGGTACAAAAAACCCAACCAACCAACCAAATTTCATTGGTATTTATTACTTAAAATAAATCCAAATTGTCTAAATAAAACCCCAAAAGTTGGAAAGGGTGCCTGCTCATTCTCTTTAGCTGAATTCTTTTACCGTCCCTGGTTATGAACCCAATCTCCTCAAAGTCTTATTGCTACGCCTTCTTTGTTCATCCATTTAATTTCAAATACATAGCCTTAGTGCTAAAAACAAACTGTGCATATTTACCAAAAAGATGAAAATGCAATAATGAATAGGAAAACTCTGTTCAAAACCCCCAAAAGTACACACTTTAAGACATTTTGTTTGGTATTAAATACTGTATCTATTATCTCTACATTCTGTACTTGGCCCCGCTGATGTTAGACAGAATATTTGCCACCAACTAAAATAAGCATAAGATCAAGTCCTACAACACTGCAGTAGAAAATATGAAATTATTTGATTTCTCAGACATCATACGTAACTATAGAATTCTGAAGGCAGGCTTACTGTCTACAAAAAAGGGTTTTTTTTTTGTGGCCATACTTCCTATTATCATCTTATGTGCTGATTCTTCCTCCTCAGGTTTATAGTCTCTTTACCACACTGTTTTGCTTTTGATATAATTAGCTCATTACCTTGGAACATAGTTGTTAGATAGCAAAAAAAACCCCAAACCCATCCAAAACTAACCAGCAAATAATGAATGAAGTCTTCTGCTCTAAAGTAACAGAGGCTTTTAGATATTTTTCCCAGGACGCCAACAGTAGGTAAAGACTAAGGTTTTATGAAATAACAACAGAATCAGCAAGACCAGTCGCATACCATATTACAGCCAGATGCTAAGGCTTCAGCAAAAGGTGTACGTGGACAACAATACACAGCACATGCTACAGTGAAGTTGGTATTGAGTTCCAGATCTTCAAAAAGGATTTCCCCAAATAATGAAATACATTAAAGAGCTGTAGTGTTGTAGAGAGACCATACATCAGCCAGAAGACTGCTACAGATTAGTGAGATATTTACAGCTGGGCTTTCATAAGCACCAATAAGCACAATAATGAATCAGATCTTTAATCTGCTTTCATCTGCGCACACAAAACTCAAGCTTAATCCAAAATTTTAAAACAAAGTTACAATAAAACTTCCATCATGCAGTCTAAAACAATAATGGCAAAGTCTAAGAAGAGCAGTAGCCGAGTGCGTCGTATTTCAACTAAAATTTACTGACCCCTTTCTTGTTACTAACTGTGATACGAACCAGAAAACTCCCACAGTAAATGATTTTTTAAGGAACACCTATGTTCTTTAAGGAAAAACAAAACCCCCCCAAAACCAAAATGCCCCTACACAGAACTGGATGCTAAACTAGCCATTCAGCTAGTAAGGGCATTCTAAGGCAAGTGATATGTAATCTACAGCAAAACGAAGTCTCTATTTCTAATAAAATCAGCAGTCACTCTAGTTTGAAAACTGACATTTCAAATGAAGTTTACATTTCTAAGTTGTTATTTAAAATATCTTCTATACAAACACTGAAGTTTCAGTAGCAGTCAGTAGCATCAAAGAGTTATCATATATGATCAAAAGAACAGATCTCACAAACCCATAGCGATGAATAAAAATAATTAATATGGAATGCTGTCATTGAAGTACAAAGCAGTAGAAAATTTTATTTCAGAGTTCTGAAAGTTTAGGAATTTTTTTGAATTCAAACATCAGATGTTTTTACATGTTATTAAGGCTAGTTTTTTACTTAGATACTACTAGACAATGCATATACAACTAACACACATGTGTCTAAAACACAGCGATCAGAGACACTTATTCATTTCACACCTCAAAAATTATGAAACATATTTTTCCTTAGCAAATGCTATGGCAAAGATATACAAAAATAAGTGTAAAGAAGAATAAATTATCCGTTATTGATATGCATTAAAGTGATCAAAATCCATCCAAATTCTGTAGAAGTACTCAAGCCCAATGTTGTGAATAACCAAAAATAACTAGTATTCTTATAGTTTTTCCAAAATATTACTTGGAATTATTTTATCCTATTCATCAGCTAGGGCTATCAAACATAAATTAAAGCTTTTGAAATATAAAATTCCAGTGAATATCATATATGAGACTTAACAAGACATACCTGATTTCTTCTTTAAATATCACAAGAACTATATATGCTTCTGCTAAGAAAACATGTAGCATAGGTCTCCTGCTTATGAACTCACCTGACCATCCACTAAAAATAAAATACATTCCCTAGTGGTCTCAGACTAACCAGCACAATTTTTATGGCTACATACATATAGCAGCATACTGGAAATGAAACCAATATTTTTAAAAAGTATTACATAAAAGACACCTCTGGAATTGCTTTACAAAGTATCCTTTTAGCACCAAAAGTAAATCTGTACTTAAACCAATTTAAAAACAAAAAATTCTGTAATACAAATGTTTGAAGCTTGGTACTCCAAGGCCCTAAATACTCTGGTCTAAGTGTAGGCAAGCAACCACTTAGTACTTAAAGAGGTAACACCTGAGCAGATTACCAAAGAATTACCATACTTCTAACACCTTTGGAGAAATACTGCCTGAATTCATCCTCCCAAAAAAGGAAATCAGGCAGAACGACATAATGGACACAAATGTCTGCACCTGACAAAGGTCAATCCTTCATTTCTGTTACGTCTGAGATTTCTCCAGCTGATCTGATAGTAGGATTTTATCATTAGCATGTCATCTTTCATAATTAAACAGGATTTCAAAAATTATATTCAAACTTTTAATAGAAGTGAGTACATCAATCAACTTCCTCATATATTTTTAGCAAGCTCATTATTTACACTTCCTGAATACATTTCTTGTTAGCACAGAGATCTAAAACTGGCTTATTGCATTCGTCTGAAATACCCATAGACACATCTCTAAAGCTAACTTCATGCCAGCTTTATTTAAAAACAAAACAAAAAATAGTCAATAGCTCAGCAGGAAAATGAAAGAGTTTACTGTATTCAAAACAAATCAAGGCTCAATTCCATGTCTGAATAAGCACAGAAAAGAGTAATATAATATCTAATGAGGCACTTAGTAAATTATATATAGTACTCCTTATTTTGGAGGGAAATGTTGCATAAACATAATCATAGGATTCTCCAAAGTATAATGCTTTACAGCTTGTGCATTAAAACTAACGTCCAGCAGAATTCCTCAGATATAGGGCACAAATGCCAGTAGAATTTGCCAAAATTGTCTGCAGATGTCTGTTGGCCATGCAATCAGGCAGTAAGTCAGAACCAAAATGGTATTTGATGCAGCCGTGAAACATTAATTACGCAGGACCCCTGTCTTTCTCTGGCTTTGAAAAGATGCTAAAATTTCCTATACTATTTTGTTAATTTCACTTGTAACTTCCCATTAGCCCTGTAAAAATCTATTTCTTCTTAAAATCTTCTATTATATCTGACTCCAATTCCCCACTTCTACCTTCAGCTGATTCTTTTTGTAGATGCTAGAAGTCATCTGAAATTACCAAACTGCACAGAGTCTTTGCAGTATCCCAATAATTTCAATTTCTTTTTTATTTGCTGACTTCTGAAAAATTCCAAAGCTGGATAGTAAATTTAAGCATATTGACAACAGGCTAGCTTTTCTTTAAAAAAGAATACCTGAAGTAAGGCTGAGTACCTTCCTATTCACAGACCCCTTCAGGATGGGTCCAACTATGAACATTAGATTGGTAATTACGCTATTGATGATTACAATTTGCTGCATTTATGTATAATTAAATATAAATGCATTCATTATCTGTTATATGTTAGGAATTATATATTTTTTTAAAAATTTTCATCCTTCCAGGTCTCACATCTTGACCAGAAACAAAGGAATGTATGGACTATTAATGCTATGCACTGGTATGTATTAATTCATAACTAACTAATTCAACTATTTTTTTATGTGAAAATATAACATTGTATCATTTATGCACTACAAAAAGCTAAAAGAAATTTTCTTTGAGGTCATCCATTTTTCACAACCATTTTATGCTTCTTTTAAGTCAAACCAGATAATTCACAACAACAAAATTAAAACATTTATTTTTTCTATTTTCACAGGGTATTCAATAATTTCTGTGAATGAGGCCAATGATAGAAATGTGTAAACTTTATATCCTAAAATTTATTAACAATTGAAGAAGTATAGTAAATTAGTCTATATGCAACTCAAAGACTGCTATATTTATAGTGAGAAAGTTTCTATTCCGACTTCTAAAGTGGAAGTAGGCAAAGCATCTTTAAACATACGTTTTTAACTAGTAACACTTCCAAATTGGGAACAGACTGCCTGATGGCTACAATTAAAAGTGTTATCAGCAAAAGAAATAAATATATGGTTGTTTCCAGCAGCAATAAATACATAATCCCACACTCAGCCCTGACAAATACGATCCACACTATGTGTTTTACAGATAAACAGTCTGAAAAAATTAGACACCATATCAGCAGGCAGGAGAAACAATGTATAGCACGAATAATGGTTGAAATAAGGTATAGGTATGTAGAAAAAATGTAGCAAATAAATGTGTTTCAGGGATATTTTCTCCTTTGGGGGCAAAACTATATAACGGGTGCTAGGTTTATATTCTTTTATTTTGATTCCACATGTTATTCAAGAACTCAGATAATAATGAAAATCTTTGTTAACAAAACTCAGCAGTTTTCCAGAAATTTCTAGAACTTTTGCCAGAAATGCCTTGAATTATTAAAAAGTGAAGTAGAACTATTCTACATGATATTCTGCATATCTTAGTAGATTTTTTAATTTGTATTTTATGTTCTGGATAAGTCCACTTACAGAAAATGCATTAAAATGAGCAAATACCCGCCCATTCTCCTTTCTAGCCTTTCAGATTCAAGCCAAGACTTATCTGAAGTGGTTTGCAGTGTGCTTTAAAATTTACATTTTTCTGGTTTGGTTTCAAGCTATTTTAACTGCCTGAAAAGCTGCTCAAATAAGAAGCTAAAAGTCAAAAAGAGATTAGGGAAAAGTTACATTACATTTATAATGTCTCTGTAATTATCTCTATAAAAATACTGACTGGAACAATTGCATAACTACTCAAAACTCAACCTTTTCCCTGGTTACTTTAATATATTTATAAAGAAAATATCCTAATCCATGAAAATAGAAGTTAAATTTTGGGTCCATTCTGTTTATATCTATTGAGAAACTAAAAATCTAGATAAATATTACATATTTCATTCTGTTTAAGGCTCTGATTCAAACACACCTACATTTATACAGATTTTGTTGTTCCAAACCCCCTTCAGAGAATACTAGTGCTACACTGCTGGCATGAACACAGAAGAAAAAACTGGAGCATGAATAACATCCCAGAATCACAAAGCCATTAAGGCATCACCACCATCTACTATCTCGGAGCAAGTTTTAGAGATCTTTCAGAAAATATATAGGTCAGCATCTGTCATTCAGAGTCCTTCTTCACAAAGCTTCTATCAGTTAATGTTTTAAAACAGGTTTGTCATCAGGAGCTGTTGATGAGTGTTGCATGCAGCACAAAGTATATATTTACATTCAGCTAAATTATCCTTTACTGAGTACACTGCTCCCCTTCTTCCTTCCTCCAAAATATCCTCCCCTCAAAAAAAAAATAAAAAAATATCAGGAATAAAGTTTGTTTACTCTTTGGGAATGAGTTTTGCTTGGCTTTATGTATTTAATTTCTGAGCCAATGTGGCAATCCTTATTAACTATGAAGGAAAAAACGGGACTTAACTGCTTATGCTATAAAACTAGGAAGTTTTACAAAGTGCTGATCACTTAATGGTAATTACTGGATGCATTTGATTCTTAACATTAAGAAGAAAAAAAAAAGTTTTAGGCTTCCAAATCTAGATTTGATTGAGACTCTTAGCACTCACTGAACTTCTTGAATAATTAAAATGGTTTTTGTACTGTTAGATATGACTGCAAAAATGTAAGAATAAGATGCCAAGCAAATAAGAGAGAGAAAATTATTACCATCATGCTGTTCAAACTCATTTTTCATTCCACAATATACCTTCTCTTTTCACACTGTCAAGACTGGAACAACATTACTACTAGGACTCTATGAGCTGGTAGTCATTCTGCAGGGCTGAGGCAAAAAGTGTCCATGGAGGACTGCAATGACTTTCTGATTATAAAAAGTTAAACTACTCCCAAGATATCAGTCCATAGGGAAGATGTAAAATTGCTACCACCATAAGCTAATAAAACTTTCCTCTGCTTCAAGTGATAAAGAACTATACTTCCGGTCTAAAGACATCAAGGCTGCAGCCTTCATTCCCAAATCTGTATGCTCATAATTCATGTATTTCTGGAAATTGTTGCACTGATGTCTGCAATGCAGCGTAGAAGTAAAATAGGTGATATTGAGAACCAAACTAATTGTTATGGGTCAGTTAACTTCGGTGGCTGCTGTTTGATCTGAAGTTATTTTGGATTTCTGTGCATTATGCTGCAGTTTTCAGTACAGACATTTCATTTATTTACATTACACTGATTGCTAAAAAACAAAACAAGATTTTTTTTAAATAACTAAAAATTACAAAAGCAATCCCTAATGCTGACTAGTCTTAGAAAAACAGTATGTTCAAACTGAAATGATCAGAAGTAAATATTGTCAACAACACTTCTTATAGTGTATTAAAGAGTTAAATTTGTCTGGTTTAGCTTTACAGTTTGTACACCATTTAAGATTGATTTGTAAGAGCTATTTCTCTCAACAGCATGGTTAAAGATTCAGTAAAACAGTACTGCCTTATGTTACAGTTGGAAAATTTTCACTACAGCAAAATCTGGAAATACTTTGTGAGCAACATTTAAATCCTATATAACCCTCTTTCAGACCTAATATCAGTGAATATGTCTAGTTATTTGTTATACGATTTCTCCAATAAAAAATATCCCAATATAAATTCTTGGCAGGAATGCTAGCATATGCTCTGATACAGACACAGCTTTTGTGCTAATGTACCAATTTCAGCAAAAAGCATGATTTTATGCTGGAAACACTTCTACTGGTACAAGCCCCTGAGTAGGTTATTTTCTTATAAAAGTACTCACTCTTGAGTTCCATATTCCTCTTTCTATAGCAGAATAACAAAAAAAAAAATTACATCCAGATAATGTTATTCCTATAAAAAGAAACAACTTACAGCTTTAACCAGGGTGTAAACTGGGCCAATGTAATGTGTTCCTTTGAAATTCCAAGGCACATGGTAAAATAGCCCTTTTTCCCCGCATGTGAATATCAAATTAATAGTTTGTCTATCAGGCCTCCACCTTGCTCATTTTGGCCATTACTTGTTTGTTTCCTTATAAAAGTATACTCTTTTTTTCTTACACAGAAAAATAATGTGTATAAGATTAATATTTAAAAACCACTACGTATACTTCCTGGAAGCTTCTATTTAAACACTATATAATCAGGCCTTTGTTTGATCTAATTTTCCTTTTTTTTTTTCCCATCCCGAGACTTCTTTCAAGTGTTAGACAAATCTCCTCCAGTCTAACATCAAAACATACTGACAGGAAGAAGACTGCAAGGCTGCTAGCTTCTCTCAAGCAATGCCACCCATTGATCCATGAATAAATGTTCCAGCTTCAAGGCACATCTCTGCTGTAAAGCTATCTCTTTTGAGATTCAAAGAGGAGCTCCTTGTCTGGTGCCCCGAGATCTGAAAACCTGCTGTAGTAACTGTGGGAGTCAGAAACTGACATCATGGTTTGTAGTGTTTGGTAGGATTTACCAACTCATTATCTTATGAAATAACAACGGAATTTTTGAAGATTTACATATAGGATTCAAACACTTTATTTTCACATGATGGCATTCTGTTGAAAATTATGTTATATTTAAGATATTAAAACAAAAATACTGCTTGTTTAAATTACACTCATTCTATACATATATATAATACTCCCTAACCAGAATTGCAAACATCTTGCTTTCATTTTGTTAACAAAATGTTTTAGTGCTACTGTAGCAACAATTTACCTTAAAAATTACTAGAACATTGTATTGCCTACAATATGTGAGGAATATTGAAGTTGTAACTGAAGCATTTTAGAAATTCCGAAGTTAGAAAATCTTTTAGAAATTCTGTAACAGCAAAAGCTTTCAGGTACATGGCTTTGTTTTTACCTCCACATAACGTATAGAAATCAAAACATCCAACTTCATTCACATTTCCCCAAAAGCCTCTGTGAAGTAGTATCCTAGCTTCTTACTCAGACCTTGTTTTAAATCCAAACCCAAGTACATCTCAGAATAGTAGTATAAGTGTTCCTCAATTATCTTCTGGATCTTAAATATGAAGTAAAGTTATTTTCAATCTCTATGGCATTCACAGCTTCAAAAACTCACCACTACTGAGTTATATAGGCTGAAAAAATGCTAAAACCTGTACAAGTTGTTTTCCTGAATTTTCATGGCACTATTTTGTTTCACGTCAAGTGCTCCAGTTTGTAAACAAAGCTAAATGAAACAGTCTGAAAAAAAATGGGGGGGGGGGGGGGGGGGGGGGTAAAAAAAATA
>JAOQGH010000062.1:14603932-14636208 GCA_025769975.1 Gallinago jamesoni | reverse complement strand
CCCCCCCCCCCCCCCCCCCCCCCCCCCCCCCCAATAACAAATATAACTGGACTCCTGGCTGAACCTCATCTGAAGAGCTGTGATGATCGCTGATATAATATATCAAATGCCACTTAACAATAGCCTACTGAAAAAGAACTGGCTTTGGGATATATTTACTCACGTCATTCTTGGCAAGCATACAAAGTATGAGTCAGTCCTGGAACATTTATACTACTTGTTACAGTTAAAAAGAGATTCAGGTCTGACTGTTAATACCCAACTCACTTTTAAAAATATTTATTTTTCTACACAACTGTTTCCTAAATTCTGATGTTTAAAATATATTTAATTACTTTCTAAGGGAAAAATACTGTCTTGGAAGCAAGAACCTATTTGTGAAGCAAAAATGGCAATATGCATTGACTGAACCCGATTCAGGTTTATCTGAGATAAACAGTGAAATTGAAATATAGGTTGAAACTAAGCTGCCAGCCTGTTTCTGACAGAGGTTCTAGCTCAATTCCCTCAAACCTTCTACAACATTTCCTACATTTGCAAGAACTGTCATTAGTTTTCCAGGGGAAAATGACTGTAAAATCTGTTCCAAAATCACAAGTTGCCAGAACACCAAACATAATCACTTTTCAATTACCCAAAGTAATTGAGAGTTCTGGTAACACAAATGAAGCAAAAAATCAGTAGTTACACAAACACATGCATATTAAACTGCAGAGTGCACTGAAGAATCAGGAACACTGTGGACTGTGAAGGCAGAGATCCCACAGCAAGCACTGACCTAAGTCACGAAAGCCATGTATCGCAGCATTGCATCAAGTACAGCTACTCCGCTTTCACGCCCACGCAGCTCAAGGGGAACCAGCTCCATGTTTCTGCACCTGCAGCCTGAATAACTGTGAGGTGATTGCAGATGAAATCAAAGAAAATGAGCAAGCTTTTACTCTCTGCAGAGCTATTTATCACAAAAGCCTAACTGCAGTGCAAATAGATTGTAAGGAACTAGAAAAGGAATGGAAAATAATGGACTAGTGCTTTCCTCAACAGCTAAAAATAATATGATTCTAACTTGAATATACCTCATTATTTCTTAGAAAATTATATACACACAAATTTACAACAAATATGGAATTTAAAATGTGATTTGGAATTTTATTGCATTACATTCTCTTAGGACATGAGATAATTATGGAGTTATTTGTACTTGATATATGAACAAACAGACTCACACTAAATATACTAGGGATGAATACAGGTATTTTTTTAGTCAATAAAATCCAAGGGAGAAATCACAAGTACTTCAGTGAGCTCCTCCTTTTGGAAGAAGGCATATAAAACAGCCGGGAGGAATATTATAGTAGGAAATGAAGGTGCAGATGAGGTTAAAAGTGATTGTGGGTTTTGTTTTTGTTTAACAGCCAGTACTTACTCAATCTGTGCTCACTTTAAGAAACTAAACAGACAAAGCGATGTGACTGACTATTATGATTTTAGCAGTTCCTCATCAATACTTGGAAAACAACAGCAGTATCTCATTCACACGTATTTGCACAAATGTGTGTTCAGTCCCAGCACACTGCATCTGTTTGTCCTACTCACACCCACTCACATCAGCGAGCGTTCATCCCCCATAAACACTTGCTGGAATTATTTTTTCCTAAGCAGGCTCCATCATAAATCCATTTAGCAAAGTATACAAATAGACAAGTGCGTATACATTACCCACAGTGGTGTCTCATCCTCCTGCTCCAGCCTCCTCCACACAACTGGCCATTACCCTGCTCTCCCCGCTGGTTTTGTGCGCACTTCAGGCCCTTACGCTTTGAGGGCATTCTTTCTGCTAATGTATACACATAGACTCTTCTCACGCACAAACCTGAATTTTCTCCCTCAAATCCCAGACCCAGTCCGCAAGGAGGAAGCCTGAGGGAAGCCTGGGAAGAGCAGGCGCGACTCACTTGTCCCCAGGCCCGGCCATTTCGCTCACATTCCTGTTCTCCTCCACCTTCCTGCCCCCCTCTCTCAGAGCTGTACTGCCCAGTGGGCCCATGCTATCGCCAGAAACACGCCTTCCTCCCAGACCTCTGATTCCACTCCGCCATTCACCTTCCCCATCCCATGCCAGCCCTCCCCTCCTGAGGCACAGCCGCTATCCCCCATCCCACCTTCCCACCTCAGCCTCAAGCACAGGCCTGTGCCCCTCTTTGGCAGCAGCTTTGACTCTTCAAAAGAGCAGCCATTTTGTGAGGAGCAGGAGGCAGTCCTCAGTGGGAGGGGGTCACATGGGCAGCCCTGAGGGGAATCCCCTCCTCCACCTCCCTTTTCCCCACGGAGGGCAGAGCTGCTGCCAACAACGTGCCCCTTGAGGCGAGGAAGGGCAGCTGTGAGGCCCCTCTCCACGTCCCTGTAACGCCACAGCAGCTGGGGCCATCTCTACCGTGGCCTTGAGGCCAGCTAAAGGTAAGGCAGCCCCGGATTTCACCTCAGCCTTTGCCTGCCAGCAATCCAGCTGGTAAAACCCCAGGCCTCCATTTCCCCATGTCCCAGGAGCGATATGGCACAGAAATATTGCTGCATTTCAAAGACAGGTGTGTGTTTGGCCTTGTAGAATTGCCTCATTGGTCCCTTCTCTCCTAACAGGGAAATGAAATTAGCTGTGGAAGGCAGGAATTGCTTATGGAGTTTCTAAACAGCATTATGTTTCCTTAAATATACTCTCTGTTGTTGTTTCCATATCCTATACAATATATTTTAGCTATTTTAGCACAGCAAAATACAATAAGTTTGCATTAATAGGTTATTTAGGAAAAATAACTTTAAAAAACTTAAGGAAAAGCATGCTGAAGCCATAGGGATTCATACTAGAATTATAAATTTAAAGTGTCTTTTCGTGACATCATCTTGTTGCTTTAAGCATAATGTGCATTTAGTGTGCAAGACAAACAGACTTTTAAAAATGTAAATTATTTAGCGAAAATTATGTTTTATATCCACGCAAAAAGTCCACTATCATATACCTGACATTCATTTAAAAATCAGGAGCAACTTTCATTCAAGCAATTTTGTTTATTTTGGAGATCTGGACAATTAACTAAATTTCCAAGTGTTTTATTTAATCTTTGATGAGTGCTGCCGCTTTTGCAAATATTGCTGAAGGTGGTAATGAAAATTCAGTTTTACAGAACTATCTCCTAACAGGTTGCTCCGTGTATTGGAAATCAAAGAGTCTTTTTCACACCAGCTTTCTGGAGGCTGCAAGGGAAAACGATTCATAATCTTCGGGCTCTCTTCGGCTCTGAAATGTTTCTATATGCTCAGGATACTGGATCTTTAAGGCATGTATACCTCAACAGCTTGTATTTCCTGAGTGCAGCTCAGTGTTAGTCTGGGACCTATTGTGCAACATAATCATTAAAATACGGTTTCTTGGAGCCAAGTAATTTTGGTTGCATGTTTAAAGTAGTACCATTTGCATGTAGACGTATGCTCTTCTGAAGCCTGAGAGAGTCAAACAAAATCTATTTTTGAGAAGAAAATAAGCACCAAATAAATAAGCAAGCCTTTTAAATTAGAATTTGTCCAGCATTAACATTTATAACATGCTGGGTAGATATTATGGACAGAGTTACTTGATTTTAATGGCTGATAGGTGAGTACCATTCAGCAACCTACTTCAGCGTGGTGTAGAAATGCTGTCAGACTCTTGACACTGGTTTTCTTTTCCTTGGCTTTTTTAAATACTACTTAAAAACTCAAAAAGGTACAAGATGGATAGAAAATAGTTAGGCAAATAAGCTAGAGACCTACACACAGTATTTATGTTTCACTTGCTTTGATTGCATTTGCTTTCAGATTGTTTTGGGAGAAAGAAGCTCAGGGGAAGGAACTTATCAAATAGAAAAGGAAAAGACAGAAGCATCCCATTTCTCTTATGTGGAAGAATTGTACTGGAAAGAGACAGGTAAAAACTGGAAATATTCATTGCTCCTGCACACTGAAGATGATGGTGGGCAACTTAGACAGCTACAAATGTGTTCTCCTGTGGATCAGTTCAAATTGTGCTAGCATGTCTATAATTTAATCTGCCTAAATTACAACCAAGAGGATAAAACATTTGACATTATCAAATCACAAGAATATGTGTATTGATCTCTGTCAACACAAATATGTATGGCACTACTAAAAACACACACACACACACACACGTATGTATCTTTCCAGGAATCAAAAAAAAAACAACCCATCCTTTGGTTGCCCAACTCTAAGGATATTAATTCAGTTTCTGATAAGGATATGGCTATGCAAGTTATCAATAAGGCATGACTGCATTATCTGACTGAATTAGGTTTACTGTAAGACTGTTTCCAAAGACTGGATAGCTTAGTACTCGGCTCACGCTTATGTATTTATGTTGGTCCTTCTATCCAGACAACTTACATTTTGAGTGCTATTAAATATTTATATGCTGTCAGGAGTAACATGGTAGAATAGTAACTGACATTATCAAAAATAGTAAAGACATATTTAATCTTCTCCACTAGTTTTACGAAAAAAAAATACATCATCTGCTAAATAATTTTGTTAGTTTTTCTATGGCTAAGGGGGTTACAGAAAGCATTGAAGTTCAGGACAATAGTATCTTCCAAGCAGCAAGACAATTTCACAATTATTGATTTATTTTTTTATGCAACACTTCAGAGAGTCATTGCCATATCATCCATGTGTTCTCACTGGCACACTCCTGAGGGCAAAACTGAAGACCTAAAATTTGAAACCTACATTTTTGGATCTGGGTAAAAAAGAAACAATTTTTCAGTAGTGTTATTGTTCTTAAAGCCGTTTTGTTCTGATCTGGCACTGAAAAAGACTCTGCCTGTTTACCAAAATATATTTTTCTAAATTACACTATTATATAAAATAAAATTAAAGTTTGAATAAGAAAATTTTATTTTAAAAAGCCTGTCTAATTTTAAAGTGCAGTAGCAATACTATGCTTGTGTTGATTGAATGCAGTGACACAGTATTTAAATGAACATTCATAGAAGTGACTCAAATCTTGAATTTTTTTCTTCCAGAGAAAATTAATGAAATATTTTTATACATTGTATGTATAAAATGTAAATAAATGGTCTGATCTTTAGTTTTTAAGTAGTGAATATTCAGTTGTTTCCTTAAGAGTATATCTGTCATGGAATTTGTGTTTTCTACTTAAATTTGGAAACAATTTTCCTGTAGAAAATGTAATATTTCTTGAAATAAGTTTTATGAACTCTTAATAAGTATAACTACTTATGGGGTTGAGGCATACATATATACACAACTAAATGAAATACTTTATGTAAGTTGAGTTTATCAGAAAATGAAACCTAGGGCCAAATTGTATATACATAGTTTTAAATACAGACTCATTATTTGAATCATGTTCTTGTTTTTCTTTACTTTTCTACATGAGGCATCTGAACCAGTGCACTGTAGGAATAAATAGCTAGTTGTAAAGAAACAATTAAAAAAAAAAAAGAATGTCAAGTTAGAGAACTATCAACTATTTTATTCTATTTAAATTTAATGTGACTCTTTAGGACTAATTTCCTTTACCAAGTTTCATAAATCTGTATATCAGAACTGCATATGATAGAATTATCACTGGGAACAGGCTTTCATGCTGCCCTTGATTTAGTTTCATTTTTTGTGGTCAAAGATAATTGTATGTATAATTTTATTCCTTCAGTTATTTACAAAAAGTTAGTCTACTATCTGAAAACTGACCTCTAATAATTTATGCTTTTATTGCTGCCGCATAGTGCTAGTTTGATGTTCAAACCACAGAACCTTATCTTCTTTATTTTATCAATGTGATCTATTTAACTATTTGCATGTATATCAAAGTAACAGTGCTACTTTTTCACCAAAGTTTTTTTCTGAATATAACAGAAGCAAACATTATTTGACTCAGAACAATGAGTTACAGTAATAATTTTCATCATTTTCTCTACCATATTCCATAAAGATGATTTAACCCAGAGGAGGTCTTTCTAACTTCAGCATTATTCAAGGGAGTTGCTTATGTGTAGCTGTAAATTTAAACAATTATAGTCTAAAGAACATTGACCTTGTTATCATGTTGCAACATTTGGGGTTTTTTATGAGGTTAAGTATTAAATTGTTTACAAAACAATTTTTTTTAAATCACCATTAATTCAGTATTTTATTTTGCTTTATTGTTGGCTCTACTCTTTTTTCATCATGCCCTCTGTTGTTGCACATGCTGATCATCATTTATTTTTAACTTTTTGTATAGTTACTCATTAGGATATGGCAAATAATACTGTCCTTATTACCTGTAATAACTAAGATCCTGCAAGTTATGCCACCTTAAGCTCTTTCAACTAAAAAGATCTATTCAAACGCACTATTGGGAATTTAGGCCCCAAACTCGAAACTGTTAGAGCCTGTGGGTCATTTTATGGCAGCAAAAGGAAAGAAAAAATGTTTCTTTTGAAAAGTATATTTTGTCAAACAATATTTATTTTACAAGCTACTTGGCTGTACTGTAGAATATTTCTGGGCTTCACAGGGATAGAAGACAATGGCTTTTAAAATTATTAAACAATTAATTAGCTGTTCCATACTTTTGTGACATCTTTATGAAACCAAATTGTTCTTTTATTAGGTTGTGCTTCAGCTTTGCAAAAATAGTCCGTTTAAAATTGTCCACGTATACATGTGAATTTGCATTTCATAACATCTACACTACTCTCTTCCTTCATTGCCTTAGAAACCAAGAGAAATATGGTTGAAGTCAACAAGGTATGAAATAGAATAATTGACCTATTTATTTCCAGTAGGCTTAATTTTAAAAAGTTAATTTGAATAACCTGATAATTTGATAAATCATGAAGAGCTCCTTGTATAAGTGCCTAATAATGATTGTACAACATGTGAAACACATTTCAGGCATACATCTCTGACCAAGGTACTGATGGCTAGCCCCTGCCTCATTGCCAGACTGGCTGCTGAGCCACTGTGATGTGACAGGGCTGTTACAAGCAATTTTCATGTGTAACCCATTGGACTGAATTTAAATAACCTGTGAAAGCCATCTGAACAGATGCACTTTATCAAGTCGGACTGAAGGATCCAAATGAAGTTTAGTGGGTATGTCTTCATATAATTTGTGCATAGCATCTCTTATGGAAATATGTTTGAAAAGCCAGCCTGCATGCTTTTCTTTCTGTAGCCCTAAGAGAAGACAGTGCAATGAGTCATTTCTCTGCTGAGCTTGAGATTGTTCAGAACACATTCACTGACTCTACCTGGAAAGCTGACAAAAAAGATCAGTGTAGACTCTATCAGTTCCACCTCCTTTCTTCCTCCTTTTGTGGGTTTCCTCTCCTCCCTTTGATATTTTATGTAAATATTACAGTTGCCTGTAATAGCTCTCGCTTTTGTGTTAGTGGTTGCAATACCGTGTCTTCACCAACGTACTAGAGAAACGCAACAAAAGACTGCATGATTTCCTAGGGACTATCCTTGTCAGATTTCAAACTTCCTTCACCAAGACTGGGTACCCTCAGTGGCAGAATGAATACCCGATGTCTTGTAAATAGCCTTAAAGTGTGAAGATTCATTAGAAGTAAAATTTCAAAACCATCTAAATGAGTTAGGATCTAAATCCAGAGGCAGATGTAGAATTCTGGGCATTTCAGTGGCAGTACCCATTCCACCCAGCCTATAGGTGGGTTGTCATGTTTTCATCATGTTTCTTTACCTTCTTTCAGAGGTTATTAATCTTCCCCCATTGATCTCTAGGTAGAAGCATACACATGGTTTTTCATTAACTAGACTATCAGCATACTCCATTAACTACCATTAAGTGTGTTTAAACTAATCTGGATAATGTTTAGAGTTTACTTTCCACTGGAACCAATCCTGAAGATACATAGCTGCTTGTGAAAACTGTAGTCCTCTTTAGCTGCTGTAAACAGCAATGTATTTGCAGTTGGTGGCACGTATTAATGTGTTTTTTAACACACTGCCTCTCATTTTAAAGTTTTTATGTTAATCACTGTGCCTACTGGAAATAAAGTACGTCAAGATCATTTTTCCTTAGTGACAACTTTAGTTCTTCAGTTCATTCTCAAATGTTAACTGTTTCTGAGTTAGGGTAGGTCCTCCTGATAGCTTTGTATTCATTCTAAGAAACAGTGCATTGAAAGGCTGGAAAGTTTTTTCTGTAAATTCTGTCATGACAGAAGTTACCAATCTGCACAGGCAGATATTGTCAGCTGTTATTATTGCTTTATTAAATAAAGCAAAGTTGTCTCTTTGCTTGCCTTCGGTATTATGCATATCATTCATTCTTTTCTCAATTGAGAGGCTAACTTAATGCAGCAGTATAATTTTAGGCATTAACTGCATAACCCTATGTGTGTTCTTTTGCAAATATGATGCTGTTCGAATCCCGTAGGTGCACTGCTGAGATCTTGCCCTCGTGATGTAATCTTGCTTTTTTTTGTCCTTTACAGCAACTCTTTCAGTATCTTATTGATTACTGTTGCACTGTTTAAGATTTCCACCTTTCACAGTCATGCATTATGCATCTGCTTCTCTTGCTCTTCATATTCTTAATACTTATCTAATGTTCTCTTCTTTTGGCAGATGTTTTTGCTAACTTCTTTATTCTGGAAAAATGCCAGACACATCTATCCTTTATAGTGCATATTTTTTTCCACCTTAAAACGTGCAGGCATACAGTCTGGGCGGTTTGCTTGCTGCGGTGTTCTTGATACAAGCTGATTGTCCTTCATTAAGTACACTCACTCTTGATTCCAGCTTAAAAGCGAAAGATGTTCACTTTGTGTGTAATTCAAGCTGGTGGGAACCTGAGTTGAAGTTCATGTGTTCTGTGTAAGCAAGATCCTTAACTCCACTGAGTTTCAGGGGACTTCTTGAACATCTTGAACCTATTCACAGCTTTCTTGTCTGCAGATGGAAACACTATGTAGCTGTATGGGTTCTTGGAGCAGAAGTATTCTAAAGAAAATTGTTGGAAGGGCTATGAGCTAAACCCTTTTCTGTTATGTAATTCAAATTTCTTTTCTACGCTGACTGTATTTCCCAATGCCACTGATACTCATGTGCAAACCCATGGGGTCCTTCTTTGCAGATGCTATGAAGTCCTGTAAGTGTTGTACGATAATAGACCTCTTTGCCAGCTGTAGACGCCTGTTATTAAAAGAGATGATTTGCTGAATATTCCAATACATAGAGATATTTTCGAGTGGATGTGATTTACATAGCATATGCTGATATGCAGTTTGCTGTCATAGAGAATGATACTTCTTTGTATATAGAAGAACACAGCTGAAAGTAATAGCAAAGGCTGCAGCATGCAGTGGCTAAATGATTTCCATATATACGGTATGAAAAATTCCCTGTCATTTTGAAAGGTAGATCAACTCCAGGTTTGTTGTTTTTTTTTTTAATCAATACATGGATATATTTTTACAAAGTTAGGATGTGGATCCAGTCCATTCTAGTTGCCCTTTTTCTGTCACAAGCTTTATGAGATGTCTGGGCTCAAGTAACTCTGCCTATGATTTGCTTCTATTTTGCAAACAGCTGTGATATTAGAAGACTCTATCTTCATGCACCTCTTTTTCTAAGATCTTCTATGACCTCATAGCTTAGTTTTTAGAGAGTAAGAATAACACTTTCTACCTACACAGATTTAAATTGAATTTATATTACTATGTGTGGTTTCTGATTTTTTTCCTTTACAATAACTTGATGTCCTCCAATGCTGGAGTATCATCATTTTAGCCAAATTGAGGCCATCCCCCCCTCCTCACGAGATGTTCCAATAACCATAATGTAAATATTTCTATGAAAGTATTTGACACTGGTTATAAAATAAATGGAGATATGTTCATTCTTTAAGGGTGCAATAATATCAGAAGTTTTCAGCATGTGGTATACTTAGAGGTCATTATGTCCATCAAGAGATCGTTCAGGCAACACTTTAGGGAAGTAGAGATATTTTATTTAATCTATTTCACATTTTATTTCTTATGATTCTTATAATTTTGAAGTTATTAATACAAATATGGAAATAAAATGCAAGTGGATGAGACAAATGCAGTTTATTCTCCTACAGAACAAAACACCTGTGGGGATAAACTAAATGTGACCCTGAGAGCTGTCAAGACAGATTAACTGGTCAAGAACCATCTAAACAAATTAAAATTTAAACTGTGGAAAACTAAAAGAGAGGTCTCTCAGCTGTCATGTTTAACATTTAGGCCTACAGTGTTTAAGCAGTGAGATGTGTCTTCAAATTTTTTTCCTAAAGGACAAACTTATTAAAGAAAGAAACAGTAATGTCTGAAGCAATACTGAATTCTTGCCAGATTAAGATTAAAAAGTCAGGAAAAAAGACTTTTTTGAGGTGGAAATTAGTTCAGTAAAAGTTGTCATAACTGCCAAACTGGTACCACGATGATTGGGAATTTAAGTTGTAAGCAAAACCAATCTCAGTTTTCCAAGCAAATGAGCCAAATGCCATAAGAGAGTATTAAATCACAGGTATTTCTTTGGAGCAGAGTTCTTTCAGTGAGAAACTCATGCAAAAAGATATAGTTTATATTCTGAAAACTGGCTAATTCTTACTTGTGAAATTAAATGTGAACAAGAAATACTGGGAGCCTGTAAAATGCTGAAGTTAGAGACAAAAACTTTTGGTGATTATTGTTAGCTATGGGGCGATTTAACAGAGATTCTTATGCAAATTCTGATATTCTTGACCACATACATTGCATAATATTAACTGTATCAAAACATAAGGCAATTAGAGATACAGTGTACATTAAGACTGCAGTCATAAAAGCTTGTGGAACATATTTCTCTTAGATGATCTCAATCTCTTTTGAGGATCTCACCATTCATATTCCATAGTAAATGTATTACTAAATTATAACTATGCTCATTCTGTAACTGCTGAAAATACTGTGGTGACCAGACGCTCCAAAGTCAAGCCAGTGAGCCAATCTGTATAGCTCTGACACTCGGATGTCACTGGCAGTCACACTAGTGATGCAGTAGGGACCTAGCTGCTGGGCTCTCCCAAGGAAGTTTTCCTCAGTGCCACTAGAGTACTTTTTTGGATTGTAAACTTTCCTAATTGAGCCCAATTAATTCAGGAATTTAGACCATAGTGAAGATGTTGTAGATGATACACAGTAAGAGGTACTGACCACAACAGTGCACCAGATGCATCTGAAGTAAACAATACTGTTTTCCCAGCCAATGTTTCAGAGAAAAGCATACAACTGGGTTATAATTGTACTGAAGGTTACCTTTAAATCTTGTTTTCCTTCTAGAATTGATAAATGATGCAGTCAGTTGGGAGCCTTTAAGATTTACCAAAAGATGTAGCTGTAAAACCTATAGAGAAAAGTACATTCTATCATTTTTTCTGAACTGACCTTCCATGCAGTTGTCATCTATTACAAAGGACAACCACAAGTGTCTGAAAGAGCCACCAGAAAAGACCAACTCCAATATGCCAGATACTGTACTATTTCTGAGAGGTGGTGTTCTCTGATATTTCAAATGCACTTTTTTCTGATTCTCCATACAGATAAAGTTATTTTGTACAGCAGTTGTTTATCTGTGCCTCCCCTCATGATCCTTCTGTAATTTCTTTTAGCAACTTGGTTCACAAAAGCCCACTTGCTGCATGTATTGATTTCTGCTTCAGTTGCTCCCTAGAGCTTTGTGGCATCGCTTTTATGATGCTTATAATAGCAATCCTCTTTTGCAAAGTGGAGATGCCATTTATAATTTATGTACTTACTTATCAGAGCAACCACATGTTTTTATTAGGTTCTGTTCTCATTCAAACCTTGCCTTTAATGACATTGCTGCCTTGGTCCAAGAAAATGGAAAAATTGTGTGACTTTGACTGGACTTCTGTGCATTTCTGAATACCTTTATGAACTGGTGACGACAAGAGTTGATTCAGCATTGGCTGAACTCCTTAGGAAACTGAATTCAGCTACTGAATTCAGGATGAGCAAGATCAGGCATTTAGGAAGAGAACATCAACATCAGACTGCATTTAGGCAGTATTTTGAGATGCTGTTTCCTGTCTTTGAAGCACCCAGTCTTTTGAGACAAAATGTACTGAGAAAGAAGACTTTGCAACTCTATCTGTGTAAGATAAACAAAAAGAATATCTTACAGAATCAAATTTGTTATAATTTTATTCTTCCCCCCCCCCTTAATTCCTTACTTTAATTTTCTCCTGATGGAACACTTAAAATAAAGTGGTTGGTGAGAAATTCAAAACTGAAGTGAAAATTGTATAACTCAGATGTAATGTGTCAGTGTTCCACATTCTAACCATGCCTTTTAATTTTGTAACAACCATTAGTGAAAGGGCTGACAAATGGTAGGAACTTGGAAAAAAGTGTCAGAATAATTTCTCGCTCTTCTTTTTCTTTTCCCCTGTTACCTACAAAGAGCAGAGAAAGCATGAGAGATTACATCAGCTGGGAAAAAATAGAATCAAGAGGGAGATATGTTATGGAAACTCCTATAAAATCTGTTCTGTGATTAGAGGTATCATAAAGTGTATGAAGAAACGCAGGGGGTTGCCTGGAGTTTTCCTAGGACTCAGAGGCATCATCACATGGGAGGGCAGACAGCTGCAATCTTTATGAAACAGCAATCTTTTCCAATATATTTATTACAGCAAAAGGAAAAAAATATTATGTGCACTCTTAAATTAAAAAAAGAGATAGGCTGGGTAGCCTGTTTTGAACTGAAACAGAGAAAGTATACCTTCTTTATATTCATAAACTATTAAAATCTATAATGCAGAGAGTACTGAAAGAGATACGAGCAAACTTTACATACTCAATTAGCACCTAACACTGCATTATTTTTTTTTTATTGTAGGTCTGTGCAGTGCAAAACTGAAAGGAAATTAAGTATTTTTACTCCATTAAATTGCTAAAACAAATATTTTTAAATGTAGAACTGGTTATGAAGAGGCAATTCTCCCCTTCTGTGTTTTAAGGTTGGAAATAAGAGAATGAAACAAATGGGAAGTTTCTTAGCAATATTAAGCATTCCTTGAAATCTTTGGGTTTGGACATTAACCATGGCTTCAGTTCTGGATATTCCACACCTATAATTAATGCACAAAGAAACCATTATTTTCACCTTCTTGATGGTGATAAAAAAGATTGTTCACTGGAAATGTGAAAACAACGTGATATCCTTGCCCTGCAAATTAAGTTTGCTGCCTCTCTTTTACCACGAGCGTAACTGAGTTGCTTCAAAAAAGGTGTGCAGATCTTGCATGTGTCTCCTCTCCCACATCCATGGGGCCTGGGGGCTACAGCTACTGCTGTGATCTCAAGGGTGGCACCCCAGGTGAAATGTATGGAAGTCTGTAATTAAATACCTGATTAGCTTTCAGAATTCAAGGTTGGAATATGTGATGAAGTGTTAAGATTCTCAGTGTAGGAAGGAATACTGGTAGTTTGGCTGAGGAAATGTGCTGTCCTCTTAGAATAATTTTCTGCCAAAAAATTTAGTATTTCCTTGAAAAAAAGAGGACTATTAGAAAGGAATACTAAAGATTTTTGACAAAGGTGATGACAGTTAGAGCTTTTGTATGGTCCAGGGAATTCTATGGCTGAAGATTATTCGTTTTCCTGTAATTCTTCTTAGTGGTGCCTACATTTATTGGCTTACTGTCCATGCTGGTTGAGTAAAGATTTTTTGTTTTGTTTTGATGCTTGTTTGATGTTTGCATCTTCTGCTTTTGAAAATGGTCAGCATATTAGGTCAATGCTTTCTATGGGGTAACCAAGTATATTGCAAAGACCCAGCTATGTCTTGCTAAAAGATTTGGCTGTTCAAACACAATGTTCTAGAATTGTCCGTCTTGTTTGATATCTTCCTCAGCCTGCTCCTCCTCCTTTCTGAATTTCATGCTGATGTAAAATCTTTTTTTTAAGGATAACATCAAAGAAGCCTGTATGCATGTCAATCCCACAGTGATACTTAGCTCATTGCTTGCATTTATGTTATGTAAATGTAAGAGAATCGCTGTTTGAGAAAAGCTGCTACAAAGCAGGTAGTGATTTAATGAAAAGCACAAAGATTGAAAGGGGTTTGCCAGAGCCCTGTGTGATGTGAATGTTAAGAAGCCCATTCACGTCATCAGCTTCCCTGCTGTACTTTCTATTCTCCCTCCTTTTTCAAGCCAACTTGAATACAGAGAACTGCGTGCTAAGGAAAACCTTAAACTAAATGTGTAATCAGTCTAGCCACAACCAATGCGGTGCAGTTAATCATTTTTATTAACTGAATTAGGTTTGGGTTTTTTTTTTTTGCTGTATCTGCATCTCTTTTGAGACTGGAGCACATAAGACACATTCAGAATGTAGTTACTTTTGGAAAACTCCATTTATACATTCAAAAGAAAAACCAAGGTTATTCTTTCTAAGAGGAATGTTCAGGTAAAATATATTTAAATAACAAAAGCGTATGTCTAATGCCTAGTTTAACATGCAAGGTTAGCTTTGAGGATCTGACTCCTCTTCAAGCAGTGAAAATCTGAACTAATGCAGCTGAAAAAAAATTTACTAAAACTCTAAAACCCGTATTAAATGAGAGTTTGCTGGAGTCAAGGAATTTCTGCTCAAATTAGTTATGGGATTACAGCCAAGCTAAGCCTCTAGGTGTCTGGAGGTACACAGGAAAATACAAATGATCACCGTAAGAGCTTTTTAGGTTCACAGAGACAACATGGGCTTTGGCTCAGCAAGTCTACAAATTCTACCTCATCCTTTTTCAAAAAGACAAAAAAGTGCCTTTGCCATTGGGGCACTTCAGTTCCATCAAACACTATTGATTTGTTGAGTTTGTGTGTTCATAGACACAATAATATAGTAAATATATTCTAGAAGTAGTCCCATTGATTTAAGTGAACTATTCAGTGCACATGCTGTTGATGTCACCTTCAAGTAAATAAAGTAGTTTTAATTATCCGATAAGAAAAATTAAAGTGGACATTCATTTACATTTTATGAGAGAATTAATTTTGTTTCTAAGCCAGATTGTTTTTGTAACTAGTTTTTGTAAACATTGCAGCATAAATCTATTAACAGTTGGATGCAGTGATTCATAGTGAAAATGTACCAGTGATTTACATTGGTAGGAGTGATAGGAGAATGAGGCATCTTATCTCTGGGGTTTTTTTCCTAATTATATACTGTCATTACTAAAAAGTCCATTGTAACTGCTGCAAAGTAAAATTGTATAACCTGTTGCCCCCTTCAAAATAAACAAAATATCAAAGCTAAGAATTTAACACTAGAAAAAATAGACTGGATAGTAAAATATTTCACTTTATTAAATTTTGATTTGACATCACATGATACAGGAAATTAATGTTTATATAGAATTTTCTGAGCTTTTAATCTAGCAATGTTTCTTTAACATAAGTAAATAGACTTTAGTATTTAAATGCCTTTGAATTCCAAGGGATTTGACACCCCCAAGTGTAATTTAAGCCTTTTAAAAGTAATAAATATTTTATAAAAATACAAAATATATAATAGTATAATTACTTAGTATTTCTTGCTCAGTGTCTGAGAAGCTTTCTATAATTCTCACCCACTTTTCTTGTAAAAAAATTTTGTTATATCAAAAAGAGGATATATACCCACATATTTATTTTCTCTTATTCGCATCTTGTTTTCCTCACCATCCTTGTCAGCCTCTATCTAATGCAAAACAAGGAGCTAATTTGCATGCATTACTTTCATTTCAAGCCTAATAAGATTACATTGTTTAATAAAGGCAGTATGTATTTTTACCAATAGATTCTTTTCCAGCCACATATTTCTGCAGTGGCAAATTTCAGCTAAAGTCAATGGACACTGATTTCTAACTGCTATATAGAATTTCAGATTTTTTTCTTGACTGACCTGCTTAAAATAATTAGCTTTTTCCTTATGCTGGGCTGACAGCTACCTGAGAAACAGCAGGCATTCTCAATGTTAATAATGCTATGCAGCCCAAGGCTTTTTTTTCTTAAATTACTAGCATAAAGAAGATTGCAGCAATTCATATTTGTTGAATAAATTTGAAGATGTTTTAGCTTAACAGAATCAAAGAAGAAATCAAAATACACACAAAGAAGAACAGAGAATTAATATTATATTTTCCCATAGGGTCTGGTTCACAAAGTACTTAGCTCATGATGACCAGACTATGTGATTTTGTTTCTGTATATGATTCCTGGTTAATACTTGGGCATGAATTAGTATGTGACCTATCAAAGATACCTGTAAGGTTTGTTTGGCTTTGGACAAGAAAAAGATTCTCTGTCATGGCTTGGAGATAACACAGCATCATTAGGTGAACAATCATCATAAATAGGTATCACTGAAAGAAGATCCATTGTGTTCGTGCTGCACATACTCATAATAAAAGGTAGTCCCTTTAGCAAAACAGGTTACTTTCGAGGTGCCCAAGAGATGGGAAGGGCAGCCACAGGAGTGACTCTCACAAGTTAGCAAGGAAGACTCAGGGACCACGCAAGAGTTACCACCTCATTTGCCTTTTCCTCAGTTCACTACACTTCTTTCTGGACCATACAAAATACAGCTGCTGGTCTTTCCCTAGCTTACGTTATGTTACCTACCCACGTACATTTTCTAAGAATACACCTGAGCATTTGTACCAAGCCTTACATCAGTAAATTTGTACAAAGTAAAATCATACTAAGTCTTGACAATGCAGTGCACTGTGAATCTACAACACAGGCACATTCAGAAGAGATGACAATTTATCACACAAATCAGTGCATCATAAAGCATTTTCTGAAAATTAGTTTTGACAATAGATATGTAAGCTATTTTCTACTTTGAACATGTTTCAAAATAAGTAAACAGTAACTTGACAAGCATTTCATATGCTTTTGGAGAGCTGCGAGGTATAATGGGGACAGTAAGGAGCTTTCATTCAAGAGGAAAGCACATGGAACTTTCCTCCTGAAGGCCTCTATTCTATCATTAAAAAAACATTTTTGTTGTATTTTTGTAACAATTAGCTAATGATTCCCAACCCATATGCTTGTACCAGATGTCTGAACCTTCACAGGCCCGATCAAATTTATTCCTTTAGACAAACCGTTTCATATTACTTAATAATAGTAGTCAAAATCATTATTTTAATTGTTATCACTTCAAATCCAAACATAGCAAATATGATGAATAATATGCTTCAAATTTTTCCCTTGATTAATGGGATATAAATGTGCAGAAAAATGCTCCAGTCTTGAAGATGTGATTTCCCCAATGAAACCATTGCTAGCAACATCCTTCCTGGAGCAGTTTCCCTCCACTGCGGAACACTGGTTTTGATTCTGCAGGGCAGAACCCAAATTGAAATGTTATAACTTTCATGTGCTACAGTTGCTAATGTTAAAAACTGCAATTTCTCTGCATTTCACCGTGTCTCCCTGTTACTATTAAGAGTTTGTTGCTCTTGAAATACTTATTACCTGTAAAGTTTAGCGCCTCTATCTGCATTATACTTGGCTTGAACTTCTCATATCTCTTTAGACCTTACCAGCTCTGCCTGTCACTCTGGCCATTCTCTTTAGCCATCCAAAAATCCCCCAAACTACACAACAGCAGAGCTTTGTGTTGAAATACTGCTATATGAGAGTCACCAAAGCCTAAAAAACATTAATAGTCCACCATGTATATAAGGTTGCCATTACTCTCCAGCAGTAAATATTACTTTGTCCCAGGTTACTTGATCTGAAAAAGACCCTCACAAGCAGCAGGATGCTAATAATGATCCTACATTTACATAGGGTCTCTCATCTCATACATTTTAAACTCTCTTGTAACAGCTGCATAAGGACAATGTTATTCTTAACTGAAATGCCAGCTGTGGACTGAAATATGGCGGTTGTTTAAAACAGAAGCAAACCGTGCAATACAAGCAGTGAGAACAGACAGTGCAATCTACCTTCTGGGTTTCAATAGAAGTAGATAAGGGTACCATTTTTAACACTGTTTTCCAAAGCATTTTGACTGTTTTCTATCATCTCAGTCTGTTAGAATCTCAATTTGGATCAAATTAGAATATACTTTCTTCAGCATAAAAATAGAAATGCCACCATGATGACTTGGTTCAATATAGATTCAGAAAAATGATCATTTTCTGAATCATAAACATCATATTTACCTTTGTATTAGTGTTTGCTTTTCCAATCTGATACATTTACAAACTAGTGCCAATGCATCTGTATATAAGCAGTACCTTTCACTGTCATTAACTGCAGTTGTGTAATTGGGTATGTATTTTTTATCAGAAGTCATAGCTCAATTTGCCCATAACTGCACTGGAATACTGTATCTTCTTTTAGTGGATTTCTAGGCAGGTTTTTTCAGTTCTTGTTAGTATCCTTGTCTGCAAGCATTTATTGATGTTTAGAGTCAAACCAATGAGTTAAACCACAGGAGCTGGAAACAGAAATTGCAGAGAGGTAAAATGGAAGGTAATGAACACTGGAAATAGGCATGGCTTTAATAAGCGTTGCTTCTTTGCTAGCTCATAGTTGGTTCTATCATGAGAACTCTTGGTAGATCACTATAAATTTTAAATCAAAAAATTAGAAGATACCCATGTATGACTGTACTGTGATCTAAAGTGTCCCTTGAGAATATTTCCTAATTATACTGCTTGATCAGTTTTATTACGTTACCCAGAACAGCCAGTCTGCAAGATATACTGACACTTCCGTATAAAGAATGTTACACTGTAATAATGGATTTACTTTTACATAGTTATGTCTCATTTACTAGACTGACTTGTGGGCCAGGATTACCTGTATGCGAGATTCATTAATATGAGCTCAACTTCAGTTAGCTTTAGGATATCTATTGCAGGAAACGTAATAACAAAACATGATCTTCTTGTTCTGTTTTATGTACAAGTGGTATTGACAGTGATTTGGGTTGCAAGTAACACAGATTATAGTGCATCCATAGCCTATAAATACTATTGCATTTCTAATTGTTTAGTAAAAATGTCAGATAATGCCCTTTTCTAAGATTATTACAGATGAAGAGATTGTGGGATGGGCCTTAGGGAAGACCACATACTTTCTTCAAATACACAGTTCCCAGTAATTCTGAGATATCACGTGAATTTTTCTCAGAGTACAATTGGTCATCGAGACATGTAAATCAGGTTTACTGAATAATGTTACCTATAGAAAGTGGTAAGATGACCTTTAGACTGAAATAACATGAAATAAGCTTATCTTCACACTCCTTTCTACTTTCTGCATGTTATTTAGAAACCTTGTTATTTTTTAACTCTCCAAAGAATCACAGTTCCTGTTTCAAAATGTACTTTTTTAGAATAAGAAGCTGGCCATTATTTTAACATATCTACTAAATTGTTCTTTTTTTTTTTTTTTTCCTGAGAAATCTGTATTCCTTCTCTGCACCAAAACCAGAAAATGCAAATTCTGTTATCATTCAGGGAATGCTTAGTCATAGAGCTTTATCATCATGTTTGGGGATGGTAGCTGTGGAGTAGAGAAAGTCATTGCCTCCATAAGAATTAGTGATGGATGATAGACACATCAGAATTCATTCTGGTATATCTTGAACTGCTACAAAATTATAATAATTATGTTAGTATTTTATGTAATTTATTAATTTTGCATATAATTGTGGCCTTCTCTTAATCATCTTAATGAAACTTTCTTAACAGCCTGAGAACAGTAATCCAAGGTGTGGCTTGCGCAGATAATGTTAACTAAAGCTTGCACGAATGCCTACTAGGGTTAGCCAGAGATGCAATCTATTTCCTTCTGCTCTTTCACCATTGTTGTTTGCTTCATTATGAGGATAAATACAGACTGTTCCAGGATGGTATTAACATGGCTTAACAGTATGCCATAAGGTTTCTTTTTGCTGGTGACATTGTTCTCTTATGTGACAGCTTACCAGTTTGCAAAAACAGCAAAAATTGAAATATTGTCTATCATTTCCCCTCAAAAGATGGGATATTAATGAGATTTGAAAGAATAAATTTTATGAGCAATTCAAACCAAGTATGACATTAGATGGCAAAAGAAGGGAAAAAAAGCACTAGGGTGAATCATTTTGTATGCCCTGCAATCAGCAAGCCCGTCTGACATTACATAGACAAACCAGGCAGCTTTGGTTCACATGGAATTTCTGCCTGGACATACAGCATGGAAAATGGAGACCTATCAAAGACATTCATAGGATACTTAAACCCCCGTGAAAACCAATGCTTTTGAAAAATTGCCAGGGGTTATGTGGAATTAATTAATTCCACATGCCAAGGTTCTTCATATATCAACAACCTCTTACTGCAAAAAATACTCATAAAATAAAATGGAAATATACAAAATATTTTGAGAATAAAAAATGCTACTTTGACAAGAGAGGACCCCATAAAGGAGGCCTTATTAATGAATAACTACAAAACTACCTTTAATTATGCAAAATTTATGGACCTTAACAGTGGAGAGAAGAAGCAAAGAGCAGTCCACAACAAGCAAGGGTTAGGAAAGCTTTTTTTTCATATTCTAAGCAATATTGATGGCTTTTGGAATGATTCAGTGATTGAATTAAAACAGTTTCATTGAATGATCATTTGAGCTATTTGTTTTCTAGTTTAAGTATTTCCTCACTGCTGATATGCAAATAATGATTTCTGCTTCTGCCACAAAAGCTATTGATAATTTGTTCTGAGAATTATTAGAGAAACAAGAAATAGTTAATAAGATCTGATCCCCCAGTGTGTCTTTCTTTCAGTGGTTTCTTTCAGATGGTTTCTTTAGCACATTTCCTAGTGTTTTTAAGACCACTTTTCTCCATTTTCCCTATAAAACTATAATTATTTAAACTTATCCTTTAATTTTGTCTGCTTCTTAATTCCCTATGTGAAATTTTCCTGTTGCTCTATTTATGTTTATAATTTCTCTGTTTTCTTATTTAGATTAATTATTTGTTGTATTTTTGATGGATTATTCACTAGTTCCCTTCATTCTCCAAAAATTATTTCTGGAAATGCAGTGTCTCCAAGATACTGCACTAAGTGGATATATTTCTTTTTGTATGGCATTCAAGTAATGAATGTTCTAAACTTCTCTATTAATTCTGAACTTCTCTTACATTAATCTACCTGTTCCCTCCAACTGCATGATACAAATGCAAGCTTCAAAGTTTTTTTCTCTGCTTTGAATGTCTTTTTCCTCTGTAAACCATAAAGTTGTTTTCTGTATAAATAAATACAATTATCAGTGTAGCTTGTCAATGAACAATGAAAATCTCCTGACAATGGGCAATTAAAATCTCTCCTTAGTGTTCTGTAATTTAGGAAATTTACATTATGAGCTCATTCTTCCTGCTGAGTGATCAATAACAGATGCCTACATCTGTCTTTCCTGGTTTTAGAAATGTGCTCACCGCGGCACATTCCTATCTAGTATAAGATGCATTCTATCCATGGCAAAGAATTTCATAGATACCATTTTTGAACTACCTTCCTCATGCCTTCCAGGAAAGCAACATTTCATAGTCTGAAAGAGAAGTTAGAAGCATCCTTGATATTCACAGTAGATTTTAATATAGAATCAATAAAACATCAATATATGCCCTCTTCCAACTGCACCTTAAAGCTACTAGAAGTTGTGCTCAGGTTCTTTAGGCAGGTCGTTTTCAACTTGCTCAAACTGATCTGAGGCTGTCAAAATGGCAACCCTTTCTTTCTAAAAGAATATTTTGATGGATTTGCATACACTTAAAACATACAGAAGCACTCCTAGTTTGCTGAGCCTGAGATCAAAACTTGCTGATATATGTCACTTGGTTTCTGTTAGCTACTAATGCTTAGTATGGGCATGACTTTCTTATTTTGAAAAAGCAGAAATATTTGCATTTCAGGATAGACAACATAGTGCAGCAGCTGAGCTTTTTGTTATTTAGCGTACAACTTGAACTCTGTGCTAAAGGACAGTAAAAACTCCCGTGCAGGATCAGACACTGATTGGGCAGTGTCTGGGAGAAAAGGAATTTATCACCCCCATGCTGTTTCTTCCATTCTTTTCTTCTGTTGCTCTCCCTTTATTACCTTCTCCTACATTCTGAATGCAGTTCACTTCCAAATCACTGCAACGCTCTCTGAGATATGTAAGGCCAGAGATAGAATTTTTTAATGTGAAATGAACGAATTACTTCACAATCTGATGCTTACTCTCCATTGGATTATGAAAAAGGCAGGAAACTACTGCTAGAGAATAATATGAATAAACAAGAGGAGAGAGAGGCAAAGAGAACAGAGGAAGCTGCTGGAGAGGAAGAGCTATAACATGCTCTTCATTCAAGTGATAATTGCTGTGTCTGAGTTGTCAGGCTGATGACACTACTGTCTGTCTTAACTCAAACAGAGGTAGTTTTCCATGTAAACTGAAAAGCAGATGTGTCAAATTAATCCTTTCTATAGTTGTAGTAGTTTCGGTTATAGAAGACACAATTTCTGCCTTAAGCACTCCTGAAATCTATGGAATTTTTCTAGGCTTTGTATGATGCTTAGAATGAAAAAGGTGAACACTTTTGTAGGGAATAGAAGTGAGTGTATTTTGTAAAATTGTTGTCTGTTCCATTTTTATTTTAAACATACCATCCACATTATAACTAAAATGTACCATAGACCTTTTATAATTCATTTTTATTGGACTTGAATCTTCTGAGTGCATCACTATAGAAGGTTAACAAGGATACTTTTTGGGAGCCATTTGAGTATTAGTTAATCAGAAATAATTTCATTTTGATTCATCACTAGAGCTCTTCAGATACAACCTTACAATTTTTTCCTCTCTGAATCCTATAATGATAAGTCACTAAGCTCCATCTTTCCAGCACCTGTCATCACTACAATGACACCAGGGGACAGGGGAAAGTTTTGTGTTTAGTAAAAAAACTAAACTACAAAAGTAGCTTTTAGAAGATTTATACAAAATTATGCTGAGGAGAGAGGATGAATGTATATTATTGCTCAGGATTATTCCATACTATTGTAATTTATTAAGTACAGTGCTTCATTTAATATCAACAATGTCACTAGTTTCACCAGCAGAATGACAAAATCCATTTCTGTCAGCATGGCAGGACAGCTGTTCTCAGAAAGAATGGCATTAAAAGGATAAGCTTTTTCCTTTTTAGTTTTCACACCTTTGTAGGTGTTAAAAGAATTTGGCAAAGCACCTCAGGACAAACTGTAACATACTTTTTACTTTCCCAGCATATGCAAGCATATTGTAATATTTATTGTGCCTCATGCATTTTTCCCTTCATTACAAACAGAAATGCAAGACATTAAGCCCATCAGAAAGAGGTGTATGGAAATTTCATTATGTAGGAATATTTCTTTACTTAAGCAGAGGAAGTGTTCATCTGACCTATAGTGTACATTTAGGAGACTACCCTTCAGACAGACCCAGAAAGCATTCAGCTACCTTCCCACTGGTTTTGAGATGTAGGAACTGGCAAGGAACTTTGCCTGACACTCCACCATCTAGACAGTGTTTTCTGGCATGCACTAAAATGTTATTCATGATGTGTTTGTTGCAAAGTGTACAGGTTCTAAAACTGCTTTCCAAATGAGGTATCCAGAAATACTGTAACACTGAGAGGTTCTGCTATTTTTCTAGGAAATATACATTTTATAAACTTGTAAAAGTAATTCTGAGCTCTGAACTCTATGAACACATTGAGTTCTCAATGTTATGGTACATGTGTTGGTGTCATTCCTGCCAAAGCAAGGTAAAATTTAGAATCAGGAATTAGAAGGGCAAGAAAATGTTGTCAGGATTATGTCTGGGAAGATACCATGAAAGTATATTATTGCTCAGCAAGATCCAGTATATTTGCAGTTTCTTGACATACAGTACCTCATTTAATGTGATCTGAAAGTGTCATCCACAGGATCTAATTTATTCTGAAGTTTGCTTCCTGATAGAATATATTGTGAAATAATGGAGATCTGGTGAATATTGATCTCCTCTGAATTTGCGTTGCCACTCTGTTCTCCCCATAGTGGTCAGAATTTGAAGAAAGGTGGGGATTTTGCATAATGTGTCTTAAGAACATATGACAAGGTTACAAGATACAGCCATGCATGACATTGGTGTCTGGCTGCCTATATTAAGGTTCAAGACAATAAAATACATTTCTTTACATAATGACCTGGAAGATTAGTTACGCTTGATAAATGTGACTTGAGACACACTCATTTAACTTGGACTTTTTTCTGCAAGCAAAATTACATTTATTTGAATGGTCTCAATGTATCCCCTTTATAGATAGGGAAATTTTACAATATATCCCTAAATATCCAGATAATAAATATAGGCCATTAAATTGTTAAATGTTGCTGAAATCTTTTATGTAGATAGTGCTAATCCAGTCAGGTTTTGGAAGATACATGGATCAGTTTCTAACTGGTCCTCAAAAAGGTGCTAGTAAAAATGAGGTAATAGTGATAGGGATGCAGAAATACCTTGGATAAATAATTTCCATAGAATGTTACAGATAGACTTGAGATACGGAGGTCTTTTTACAATACCCTACTCAGCTTGTAGGTCAGCTTGCCATGACACTAGCTGTGGCTGTGTCACTACTGGGAAGGCAGAAAATGGAGTAATGGACACAGCAAAGTGTTTTGTTGTCTGTCCAGGCTGCCAGAGGTACACAGGTTGAATGATAGTTAAAGTTATGAGGGTACTGGGTCTTAGTTATTCTGCCAGTCTTCTGAGCATTTTATGATATCTTAAAGTTGGAAAGAATGAGGTTTTTGTAAAGTCTTAGCAAAAGTGGAATGGGCATAGATTTGCTTCTCATTCTCAGGAGGCTATGCCATTAGATTCTTATAAAATAAGACATTTGGAACAGAGTATTGATTTGATCTTGGATATTTTGTCTCTGACTTTTTTTTTGTTAGGCTTTCACTAGAGTTAAATATTTTTCCTGCTAGGTCTAAACATTAAACATATAGCTTTATTACTTTATAGTCAATATTGACTGCATGTCTTTTCCATGTGTATAGTAGGTGATAACAAAAACATGACATGGTTGCAAGGTCTTTTGGCCAGTAACTTTTATAAATACTAATTTTTAATGATATTCAAATATTTTAGAAGGAAACAAGAATTAAAAATAATTTAAATAAAGTCAAGACAATGGAAGATAAATTAAAAAATTAAAGTGAAAGTAAAAAATTAAAGGAATGAGTTATTCTTGTATTGGAAAAATCCAATGTATCCTCATATCATATTTATTCATTATGAGAGCAACTCACCTGTGCTAAACTTCCTTTCCAAGACAGAGTGAGCTGAGATCCTGAACTTTTAGATTACACTTTGTGTATAATGTTTTCATATTCTCTCCTAACCAAGTTGTAGCCTCCCCCCAGACCTGTCTTTCTATTGATGTTGGTTCTCAGAATATTTGAAATGCAGATTCATTCTGGGCATCTGCAGCGAGGATAGCCTTCTCACACAGGTATTCTGGAAAATACACACCATGTAATATCCAGAAGGAAGCTAGAGCTATAATCTCTTTGGGACTGTTTGACATGTTTCAAAGATGAGGGTCATACATATGCAAGAAACTATCCCAAAATCTTGTCTGAACTGGCAGAAGCCTTGACAAGAGGTTAGGCCATTTTTCTGCAGACAGGCTGGATATGTAAACTGTCTGACCTGTTCTTAGTTGTGTTCGAAACCTCCTGCAAAGGAAATGGCCAAACCTGCCCTCACAACTTAACTGTACCCAACAATGGGAACCTGCTCCTTGAAGTCTGGTCTTAACCTCTTATATTATGAACTAGTCAACTCTGAGGTGTGCTCTGGTGACTCTCTTAAAGCAAATAGTTTACAGCACTCGACAGAGTAGTTTTTACCAAAATTTATTACTGAAAAATATTACGGCCTGAAACTTGTAAGAGGAATCATAGAGGAATTACAGACAATTCTGATTCAGTGGCTTCCTAGCGACAGCTGGAAATGGGGTACTAGTGGAACACCGTGATCCAAGGGGGAGCCACATCACTAAGTTATTTGTTCCGGTTTTGAAATTGGTGAGAGTAGAAAGAAAATGATGAAACCTTTGCTTTAGAACTGCTTGAAAATTCAGTGCTAATTGTGAGGGCATCTCTATTTGTGGCTCTTTGTTCTCTTCCGAACTTATTTGTCTTCAGAAAGATCTGAAAAGATGTTATAAAACCTACATTTTTCTAAATAAGATATAACCTAGGTTATCTATCAGGTTTCAAATTGTATCTTTGAAGTTGAATTCTTGAATTATGGGAGTCTAAGGTCATGAAGGGGGATCAAGAAAGCTAAGTATCATCCAGCTCAGTACCTATAAGGCTGCTTTTGCAGTAGATCATAATATTTAGCTATGTTTCCAGTAAGCTCTAAGATTTTATATATTATGTTCTATAAATAGAGGAGACTCCCTGGTTATGACATATTGCTACAGAACAGGTAGTGATCTGATGAAAAGCAAGAGAAGACTGAGAAGGGGTTTGCCGGAGCCCTGCGTGATATGAATGCTAACAAGTCCGCTCACGTCATCAGCTTCCCTGCTCTCGGCTCCCCCCTTGCTCCCTTCCTTTTTCTTTTATGAGCCAGCTTGAAATCAGGGAATTACATGCTAAGGAAAACCCTTCAGCTAAACATATAATTATTCTGCACAGGATCAGTGCAGCACAGTTAATCAGTTTACCAGCTGAATTAATTTTTATTTTTTCATGTCTGCATCTCCTGTTGAGAGTGGAGAAATTCTAGATTTAAAGAGGAAAAAATGGGTAGCAGTTGTGAAATGAGTATCTAAAGCTGAGCATTCTTTATGAGAGAAACCTCCACTGCAGGCGTTTTGGCAGAGAAACCTTACTGTCAGTCCCCAAGACTGTGAATAACTGACTCCATGTGGAGTTATTACTTTCAGGTACTTAAGACATTACTGGCTTCCTATTTTAATTTTTAGCTATTTAATAACATTCCATTCTCTGAAAGTCAGAGCTGTATTTCATTTCATTGGTTGCTTTGAAAAGTTAGTATTTATTTGGACACAGCTGTCACTTCATGGTAAATGAGTTCACATTTTAAATGACCTACTTGTAAGTGGCTTCATTTAGGAAGTAAAAAATCTTAAATGCTGCTATTTGTAAAAGTAAAGATAATACCTTTTAGAGTCTACTTACAATGAAGACACAAACTATCATTAATTCTAAGTGCAAATAAGGCATCATGCCTCTCCTCTGCCCTCCAAACCCCTCAAATTCTGTACAGGATTATCTTCCATACTGCATACATGCATATGAAAATAGATGGACTTGGGTTTAGGAGTCTTCACTCTTAGCCCGTTTGCAACCACAAAGTGTCACTGAGTTTCACAGGAACTTCATAGGCCGAAAGGAAATCAAAGTCTCCGGGTAGAAGCATTACAGATTTAAATATGAAGTGTAGGTTGTCATTTACTCATGTTAATATGTTGAACTTAATCAGAGGAAAAACACACTAAGTTTGAAAACTATTCTTGATTTTTAATGTACTTGCAAACTTTATGCGTAATATTTATTTTTCCAACAGTGGCAGAATGGAATTTTAGCATGGCAAAGTTCTTTCTCTTAACATACCTTTTGGGTCCATAGTACTTATTTAAGTTTTGTAAGAAATCGGTACATGCCAGGAGAAATACTGGCTCATTTTCTGAAGTGAGAACCATTTAGAAATTTAACAGTTTTGAAAACTTTGACAAAAACCTGAATTGTAACCGAAAACTGTTGTTAAAAATATGTTCACAATTAATATCTTTTGCTCCTTTTGAAGACTTCCTTTTTAACGACAGTACTTTCTGCTGTATATTTGCTAAACTTTACAAAATATTTTTGTATACTCTAAAGACTATTTCTTTAACACAAAGGCATCTATAGTTTAACTTCTAGAGCCTCTATAAACCTCAAGAATCAATTTCTAAAGACTTGTGTGGCCTTTTCAGGTTGTCCCCACAATCAGATGCAGTTCCCAAGTTGATTTCCAGTTGAATGCGTTCCTGAGAAAAGAATTGTGGATAAATAGAAAATGCCAACTTGTCATAATAATGTTCCTTAAAGCCTACCAATTTTTACTTTTTTGGCAAGTAACATTTCCTTAAGGAAAAGAACAGAAGGGTGTCTCCTCTTGGTTGGGGCTTAAGCTACAGCTGTTTCTGGTAATAGCACACTGTAACCAGGACACATTCTGGGTAGCCAGGTCTTAAACTATTAACATAATTTTGATGGTTTTCTTCCATCTTCTCTTCAATTATTTGATTTTGCTGGTACTCACTGATACTTAATTTTAAAACATGTACTTTGCTAACATTTTTTAAAGTAAGTTATGATAGCTTAAGTAATTACGATAAATGCAAGTAATTTCCCAATGAAGTACATTTTAATTTATAACCTTTACAAATAAAGCTATTCAACCACATATTTTAAGCCCCAAAAGGTGTATTGCACTTACATTTGTCATACTGTTTATTAACACATTGCTTTCTATAGCAAAGGTAATATTTCACATTCATAGTGTGGTATTTTTTCTAAAAAGTTTTTACTTTATCTTTTAATGCTTCCAAAGAAGTGTATCCATCAGTATAGAAGACATATGTAAAAGCTACCTTATCACTTGAATAGTACTACCTATGCAGACCTTCGACCTCTCTAATGCATTAATAGCTGTTTAGCAGAATGACCATAGCTAATGGAACTGACATACAGAATATATGTAAATTACAGAGAAACAGAGGCCGCAATTGGGAAGTTTTTGTAAAAGAAGAGATTTACAAGTAATTTTAAAATAATTCTGGTATGTTTCCATTTGTGTGTGTGTTAGGTCTTTCCTTTGGCTGCAATTGAAATATGCATTTATAGAGATAAGCACCAGGATTAAAAGGGAACTTGCAATATTAGCATGGTAAAATTGGACAAATGTACAACTTCACTGTTTGTGGATCTGCAGCTCTCATGTCAGCAAGGAATATACCTGTCTGTCTGGTGAATACTTCAATATTCATTGCATCATACTTATTTATGCTTAAGCCCGGAGGCACGCAACTGACAGTACTGTCTACTCCAGACGTCCCCACGGATGCAGTATGCAGTCTTTGTATAGAAATTTAACTGTCAGGCAACTCCATACTTTTAAACCTTTTATTTGTATGACCTTCTCACGTCCCATGGTATGCACTACACATGTTACGGATTAATGTTACTCAAGATGTAATTAGTTTACATCAAAAAGGATAAAAAAAGTAGCAGGAAGTATTTTTAAATTTAGCAACAAGTATTATACACACCTTGACATTTAATTTACATTATGAGTCAAGTAACAAGTTAAAACTGCATAATGTTCTGTCAATTTTCAAAGTCTTTTATGTACTGAAAATAAAGGTGTGGATCATGCGTGTACAGTAGGAAATGATTTCAAGGAATGACATTGGAGTGTGGGAGTTAATCCTATATCAAATGGTTTCGGGATCCATCCCAATGACCTGCTTAAGATCTCCCAATTAACCTGAATTCACAAACACCTGAGGAACAAACTGCATACATTCCCTAAGATACCATTACCTTCATAATACTGGGTGCTTGTAAAAGAATAGTTTGCTCATCTGATGAGCACCTAAGGAGCCCAATTTCAGTTAAGTACAGAGACACATCTCAGCAAAATGAAATCAAACCCATTGTTACTAATAATACTGTGAAGGCTTTAAGGGTATCGTAGTGGGCATCCAATTCGACCCTCCGGCAAGTTCAGCAATCACATTACAGAAATCATTTCCATGAGTGAGGTACAAACAAAATTTGCACCTCTTCTCCTTATATAATGGAGATTCCTGGTAGCGGAAATCATTTATCTCTAAGACAGAGAGCTCATCAGAAGCAATATATAATAGGACTAATGCATCCGACTGTGGAAATACCTTTTTCCTCACTCGGGAGGAATTTAAAACACTTATGGTCAGGACCAATTCTTCACCCTCCCATCCAGCCCAGCCTGTTTGCAGCACAGCCGAGCGCTGAAAGGCAAGACGTGTCACAGCTTATGGCTGTGTTGTGAAGCTGCCGACGTGCGGGGAAATGGTCATTCCCCTCCAAGTTACGGGGAAGAGTTTCCCCGGCGAAGCCGTGCTCAACCCGGCGCGTACCCTGCGCGCCCCCGGCGCGGCGCGGGCTGCACTGTCCAGGGTACCGGCGGCGGAGGGGGCGCGGGCGCGCTGGGCGGCAGGAGCGGGAGCGGCTGGGAAGGCTGAACGAAACCAGGACATGTCACCAGAGGAGCCGAATTCCTCAGTCCAGCCACCGGCACCTTATGCTCCTTGTGGTACCCTAAACTACAGGCGAGTGCTGCACAGCCACTGCATCACATCGCCTGATGTGAGCAAAACAGACCTAATCGGGGCAAATTTAAAGCAACCAAACATAATAACGTTACGCTGTGCGATGCATAATGGAGCCATGAGACACAAACACTTTATGCCTGCGTTTACCAACAAATGCGTTTGATCCCTACTCAGTTCTCGGCAGAAATCCCAACAACATGCTGCACAGCTTAAACAGCTTCTCTCCTCAGTCGTGTCTTTAAAAACTACTGTGCAGAGCAGCATACGGATTATTAAAACTGAATAAACTCTTCCCAAAACAAAGGATACAAGAGCAGATATGTAAATTGCAAGGATCCAAAGTACAGACAATACATGGTAATAAATGATCATACCTTTCATCCAATCCACTACTTGCTTGGGCGTCCACTTGCTAATAGGTTCCATAACGAGAGCCATCATCAGATCACTTTATCATTCACACCAAAATCAGAAAAAGGAGAGAAAAAAAATGTATCAGAGCATGGCTGGGCTAAGAGAGCTGTAGGATTTTACAGTGCAGTCCAAAGAGAAGATGATGCTTTGTCCCTCCAGGTTTCTCCTGCACTGATTCAGTAATGTATAAAATTACACTGCTTGATCAGCTCTGGCACCTCCCCCACTGCACACAGCCTGCAACACACTGGAGCACAGAGCCAGGAAATGGTGCAGTACGTATAGACTTACTTACAAAAGCCTCTACCCAGTGATCTACTTATTAGACTGGCACAAATATAAAATTATATTACACAGAGAGCAATTCAAGCTGGAGCTGTTCCAGACACTGAGTTCTAAGGAGCTTTATTCCAACAAGCTCTGGGATCTTCATCAGGGAAAATATCCCTACTGTAACTTGATAGCAGATTGTCTTGGCTTCATTGTGAATATGCTGACTGTCACTCAGTTTAAAGAGAAGATAGAAATATCAGAATATCACTTGGCATCTGGCAAAATGCTGAGCATCCCCATCTTTACAATACAAAATGTTGCTGGAGTCTTATACTATATAATCATGTAATTCAGAATGTCAAGCACAGTATAAAAAGTCTTACTCAAGAAAAAAACTATTGGAAGAAAACTCTTTATTCTGGCCAAATTCAGAGCCCATCTATTTCCTCCTATGAGCTTCTCATTTTTAGAGAAAGAATGACAGCATCAAAGAGTCGTTTTTTACTACTACAGCACTTTAATATAGACATGTATAGCAAGAATTTTGATTCAAAGCACTGAGACCATTAGTTGATCTCTCCCTTTTGTTAGGGAGGGGAAAAAATGTTTTAAATATTCCTAATACTGAAGTTTACTACCCTTCCATAACATGAAGGTTAAACATTTTAATGAGAAGTCCTAAGCAGTGCTTTTTGGACCCTTTCGTGACTCTTTGCACATCATGTAGCACAAGTTCTGCATCATGTGGTTGAAGAAGTTTGTGGTTTCTGTTTGATCCATTGGCTGAGATTATGCAGCCCCACTATTTTATTTAGGGTGAGAAACTCAGATTCAAAAAAAAAAAAAAAGATGGAACAAAGCAATTCCACCTTTCTTTTCAGAAATCTTTCATCTGTGCCTTTTCTTCCTGCGCTGCTCCAAGTTCCACCAGCACATTAGGGTAAGAAGATAACATTGTCACCAGGTCTCCCTCACTCCACTAGAGCTCAGGCCTTATCTGTCCTTTATCTGTCCTTTCTTTCTCATATGGGAGAACATAAAATACAAATGGAATATTTATGC
>JAOQGH010000062.1:14588764-14603832 GCA_025769975.1 Gallinago jamesoni | reverse complement strand
CTCAGGCCTTATCTGTCCTTTATCTGTCCTTTCTTTCTCATATGGGAGAACATAAAATACAAATGGAATATTTATGCTATACCGTTTTAGGGTTCTTCTTTAAGTCTATATAGCTAAGGATGCAGATAGGCGTTCTTTATTTCCACCCTGAAATGTCTCCAAAGAGATGTACCATTCTCAGTTCAGTGATGCACTCTATCCTTTTTTATTTTTCTTCTGCTTTGGGAAGTAGTGTGATTAGTATTCTATGATGTATTTTGAGTGCTCAGAGCACAGATCTCCTTTACAAAAGGATTCACATCAATTCTCTTTCAAGAAGGCTGTTTCCAGCTGAACAGCATGTGAGCTTCCTCTATGGGTTTTGGGAGACCACTTTCGGTAGCTTTAGTTCTGTCTAAATAGATGTTTACAATGGACATAATAATGACAAAGATTTCAAATACACAATACTTCTCCTTTTAGGCAATAGTGGACTAGAATTGAGATGCTCAGAATAAATATTTCTGTTAGCTATTGGAAACTGTACAAGCTGATTTTTTTGAGGCTATGCTTTCTTAAAATTATTTTCACAAAATTATTGCCTCATAAATTCTTTTAAGTTCAATGCAAACATAGAAGGATTTGAGATAAGCTATGTTGTGTATGACTTTAGTATTTGGATACAATTACATGTAATAATCTTAATTCATGATTGTTTGGACAACTTCCCTAATTCCTAATTGACAGACAGTCTGTCAATGTCCTTTTGTCACATTTCCTACCCCTGCTTGACTGTGCAGACTTTTTAAAAAATATTTTGACATATTTTTGAAAGAGGATGGAACCTGAATTCAAAGCCCACTGATGTAAGTGGGTGTTCTTCCATTCATTTTAGTTGTCCCTGGATGACAAAATAAGCTCAAAAGTACTGTTTTGGAATCGGTACTTCCATTTTCAGAATGGGAATTTTAAAAAACTTTTTCATGTCCTGTTACAGAGGCTCCTCGCCACACAGATGGTTTGCAGTTTCATTTATTCATAGTGTTATTCACCACCATGGTGGTAGTTCAGACAGTAACTATAATTTATCCGAAAGATCTTGAGTATTAGATAATCTCTTATGCTTTTCTTTACTATTACTGATCACATTTTGTCTGTATTCTGAGATTCTACAACCTTCTGGACAACCGAGATCAGTGTGCATAGCCATAGTTTGTCATGAATCATTCTAAACCCAGACAAATGTTCCTTTAACTTATCTCATGGGTATGTCTATCATTGTAGTCCATGGAAGATGGTACCTGAGTATTTCTTCTGCTTCTTGCTTTTTTATTTCAAGAAGATTTATTTCTCCCACCCTGTCATATGAGAATATCACAGGAACATGGGAAGCCTTGTCTAGATCAGAGAAGGAACCTGCAACTGACCGCAGCAATGGATACAACTGAGCAATAGCTATGGACAAATGGAGTCAAGATGCATTCAGACTATTTCCATAACCACAGTTCAACCCAGTTCATAACACTTTTTAATATAGGTTGTCCAATATGCCAGCTGAGGTAATGACTCTGAAATGAGTAATCATGGAATAAGCCACCCATTGCACTGAGCTATGGTCCTTATTACTGACATAGTTCTAAACATAGCTGTGCTGGAGTTAAATCACCTGGTTTACGCTTATTGTCAGCTATAGGGCACTGTCATAAAATCAAGTTTGAAGTCACTAAACAAGAAACTTTTTTTAAAAATAAGCAAAACTGTGTAATCCTTAAAGCTATTCCATCTGTTTTTCTGTCCATTTATTGCAAGTCTTCTGCCCGGATTCCCTGATCTACCTTGCATTGCTTCCTAACAGTAACATAAAAGAAACAATGCATTCCCATGATTATGTTTTTCTTCCAGGCTGAATATAGCAAATCAACAGCAAAAAAGATCAAGGAACATGTTTCTCACTACTATTCTATCTAGGTCATGTAAATGAGAAATACTTTCTGAGTGAAGTCTGTGTAGGCACCGGAGCAAAGTAAGGCATTTGAAACAGAGAAGGAAAACAAACCTTTCACTATATGGTGCAGCGTTGTTGTCAAAGGCCTATATAAAATAATCTGGTAATTTCAGGCCATAATCACTGCTATCATCTTTGACAGCAAAGGCCTAGGGCTGAATAGACTGGTTGAAAGATTTTGAGTCTCTCCTTCTTTACAGCAATAATGCTGGTTGTTTTTCAGCTTTTGAGCACTGCCTGGTATCTCTGGGTTTACTAATTAAGCCATCATGCTCTGTATTTTCATGGTCACTGTGGGAGGCAGTTAAATGTTCTTGTGTATTTTGTGGCCAGTGATAACTTTCCAATTAATGATGGTGCTCAAACTTGGTAACATAGTATAACATTTAGGGCAATCATATATTTCTTGCAGTTTGGTAACAGTTATTCTCGTATTCTTTGGTGAAGAAATAACCATATGCTGTGAACTAAGTCCTTTACAGGCAGGTTAGTTTCAGAATCTCTTGACATTGCATTTGATGGCCATTACAGAGAACAGAAGCGTGCAGCTTCAGGTTAGATAACTAATTAATTCCCTGAAAAAAAAAGGTATGTAATGTTTTAACTTAAGACATTTATGATTTATATTATTAATGAAAGCATAAGCAAAATCTCTAAGGAAAAGACTGTTGAACTCTCCATTATCACTAAATTTTTTTACCCTGTAATATTAATGTATTATACAGGTGCTTTTTGTGGAAAAAAACTTTTTTAAAAAAGAAAATGTAGCTGAATTACTAGTTTTAATCAGTTTTGTCCTAAGTGAGGTTCTGCCTGATGCTGAGTTCACACAATCTGTCCTTCATATTGTAGCCCTCGAGACTTGTGCTTCAAAGATGGAGGGCAAGAAAACTGTCCTTGGCAAATTTGTATGAGCAATGAAGTTTGTGCTATGAAGTACAAAAACAGCTTACGTTTGTGATAGGGATCAACAGACATTTCTATTTAATCATAAACCTTTGCCTTCGTTAACCCTGAGTTTACAAGCTGAAGGGTTGGTTTTTGACTGCCCTCACGTAAGTTCAGAAGAGCTGGAGGAGGGTTCCCCTGCCCTGAACAGCCCATACAAGGGCTGGAAGGGAAGAGTAAGACCATTCCCAACTTCCAACAAGTGCTGGGTGATAGATTTGTCCTAATTCTTTTGAATTGACTTCTAAAATAGGTTGGGTGTGCTAAGTGAGCATATATATTGTATCCTCTCCAACATATGCTCCAGCTGGTGCTGGGAGGTATTTTCGCCCTATGGAGGCAATTAGCCCTTGTTCTTCTTTCTCCAGGTATCTTGACTGGGACACCAGTGCCCGGGGCTGCCAGTGGAGGACATTTGCTGCACGGAGCCAGGCCCGCGGAGCCCCGAGTGGTGCTGTTACCCATTCTGGAGTGCCATCTGCTGGCACCGCGCTCAGCGCTCAGCTCTGCGGGCCGGCAGCCGCACGGGCGAGCACAGAGCCCGCACAGCAGGCAGAGCCCTGCCCTTCGCAAGGCAGCCCCTGGCTTCTTCCCCCGGCAAGATTTTTCTCCGTTGATGAAGCTGTAATGACGGATGGGAGCACTCCCGGGGGACTTCGCCTGCGTCGACTCTCAGCAAGGTGAAGTTCATGAAAATCTTGAACTTCAAAAGCAAAAACTTCTTGCTTTATAAAATAGGAAGCAAGCAGTTAATTTCTGCTGCTGATTAGTGGTATAATATCTTACAGTTTTTATGTTTGTTTGTTTGTTTTCCACAGAAACCCACTGCAGTCTCTGATATTCAGTCTGAGATAGTGTATTAATATTCCCATTCGTACATGGAGCTTCATTAAAGATTTATATTTATCATGCTACTTTAGGTGATATAACCATTTTATTACTGTGTGTTAGTGATAATATATGACATAGTACATTAATTTGGTATTAAAACACCCTTAACAAATTGTTTGGATATCAAGGCTAACATTGAAAAAATGCAAGAAATTTTCAGTTTTTCAGGATTACAGAGAAATTATTTTAAAATCGCTTGCTTAAAAATATGTCTTGACATTGATGAGTGGTTTTGTGCAGTGCTTTTTTCTTAGGATATTTTAGTGTTCACAAGAGCTCCTGTTCTGACATCTCTTGAGACTGAAGTCCTCTATTTAGCCACGAAACATGTATAGTATGGACAGAGGCAGTGCAAATTTCATCCTATCTTGCCATCACTTTTATCATAATATCTATTTTTTTCAGAAATTGCCCTTTAGGCATGTTACAATTCCTTGACATCAGTAGTGGTTTATATAAGATAGATTCTCTAGATAACATATCTCAGGGAAAAAAATCATCACTTCTTGCAGCCATATTCAGAGTTCAAAATATACTCTCCTGTGTTTACGTCAAAGGTATCTAAAACAATAAAAAAATTAACATAAAGAATATAGTCCTTCTTTAATATAAACCCACTGACTTCAGTCAAGACACTGTGAAACTACAACAGGAATAATTTTTTTCCATACAAGATGAACTAGGTGTTGCTTTGACTAGGATTGCAAATGTTTTTCTAAGCAGAGAATATTGAAATATTTTCATATTAAGGGAAGCAGGACCGTCTGTTTTTAGTCTGCTTGCTAATATTGCCAACATGTTTACAGTCTTTCCAACAGCTCCAAATAAGAGGGCACGCTCAAACCTGTGAATCACTGTGACAGTCTTCAAAGCATAGCTATGAGAAGAAAGTACCTTGAAGAAGTACCTGTCAAATATGCTTCTACTGTGCCAAGGAAAAGGCTGCTTTCACACAGAGACTTGTGCCACTAGAACTAGTCACAGCTTCCTCCCTGCAGAAGAGTAAACTTCACGAGCATACATTTACTTGGGTAAGGCTTGTTTTTGAGCTGCTGGAAAACAGAGAGGATTGGTAATATAGGTGCCTCATCTGCATAATCTCTCTTCAGTTTGACATCATCAGTTTGGTAAACAGCGAAAAACTGCAGAAAGATCCTTAGTTATAATTTTTCTACACAGGATTCTTCAGGGAATAACTATAAAGTTCTGCTAAATTTAGAATTGACTGAACTGTGTAACTACATTAAGGAGAAACAGGAAAATATCTTGCAGCAAGTCTGTTTGAGTCTCACATGCAACTTGTTACCTTCAGACAGGATCCTGTTGCATTGGACAGACAATTCTATGCTCAGAATGGATTCACTCTCTTAATTCAGTTTTCCAAATAACAGGGCTTATAGTATCAACAGGGTCAACGTGAAAATTTCTGAAGGCAAAACTGGACAATCTCTTTCCAAAATATGTTTCAGCTTAATAGAAATTGTCAGTGTGATGCCAAATTATTAAATGCGTCTCAATGGCCTGTATTATGTAGGTATTATGTAGATCAGACTACATTTTCAGGACTCTGCTTTTTGGCCCTAAAATCTTTGCATTTATGAATTTTAAAATTTGAGTGGCTGTTAACTCTATCTTCTCTTCCTTTAAGAAGACAAATATTAGAATATTTATTACTATTATATGTTTCATTTCCTGTCAATATATCCATATTTATTTCTACACAATATAATTTATATTTGCCTTTGCCCTTCTAGTAAATAAATGGAAAATATTTGTTTGATAAAAAAAGAAAAAGTGTTCAATATACTTCCTCTGCAAGAATCATATAACTACTTATAAGCAATAAGCCATCTGCTTCTCACTACATTAGGTAAACCATATTACTCTGTAAAAAAACAAGAATAATGGGAAATTTGACAACAGCAATAAAACTTCCAAACTATCGATACCAGATTCCCTTGTTATTCATTATTTGCTGGCTGGAAAGTAGGCTTTGAAACAAAATTGCCCGTTGATTTTCCTACTGCATTCAGGGAACTTGGTCTGTGTATTCTGTGTAGCATTTATTGTTTGAAGAAAACAGTCCAGCAACACTGCAAATGGGACTTGTGTTGCCATTGAGGGACACTCACTCTTGTGGTAGAGGAGAGACAAGCTCAAGTTCAAGCATACAGAAGAGCACTGGGGTGCAATCTAGGCCACGATGTGGAGAAGAGACACTGAGAGAAGACATTTTATTCTTTTGCGCTTCATCACCATCATCTTCTTCTCCATCATCCCATGGTAAAATTTGCCTTACAGAAACATTTGAACATGGGCTTAAATATTAAAAGAGTCATTGTGCCTTGCAGAGATATCTGATGGGGTCACTCAGGATGTGCTGGCAAGGAGAATGTCAGATTCATAAAATTATAACAATGATTATTATGCCATCTTCATTTTTCTGTGTGATTTTTGTTCCAAGCTTGTCTTTCATGTTGTCAAGTGACTGGTGACAGGCAAAGCTTTTCTTGAAGGCATTCTCAAGATGGATTTTTCTTTATCTTAGCATCTCTGCAAAGCCCTGCTATTATTAGGTCTTCCTAATGCCTTGGTTAAAACCTCAGAGATTATGCTCCTACTTTATACTCCGATAGCCTCTTCATTCACAATGTTTAGTTAGACTAAATATTTGCTTAGAGGACTGGCTGTGCAGTGACTACAGAGATATTCCCAGTGTGTGACTAGAGCCAAATTTTTAGTTGCCTTAATATTGTGAACAGAAATAGAGATATAATAATCATCTGAAAGCTAGGAAAAGAAAATTCATGTAGGCCACTAATACCTGCCAGACTAACCTAACATCAAAACATTCACTGCAGCCTTCACCGTGTTTACTTCAGAGAATTTAATACATGACGCTTCCTATACTGCCTTGATAAGTCTGTGAGTGACTGGTGGATGAAACACCGGGTTTAAATGTAGAGCTGGAAGTTTTTGATCCTCTCTGTAGTAGTACACTGACACAACTAAAGCAGTAATACAAAAGAAGGATGCAGAATAAAAAGGTCTCTTCTCTTCAGCCTGTCTCCCCAAATTAACTTGCTTTGACGTTTAAAGATACTAAGAAGATGATGGTGATATGTCCTGTCGTGGTTTCCAGTACATCCCAGCAGCACGCTCTTTGCTTTTAACCAGAAGCTTTTGCATTAGCAACCAGCTTTCCTCCTGTAATTCATTTGTCAGGACTCTCCCTTTGCTCTTTCCATTCTGCACAGCTCTGCTCTCTCTTACATGCAATAGTAGCTTTATTTTTAAAGAGCTTGGGAAGCAAACAACGTCATGTTTTCCTTTTCTCTTAAAAATGCACTTGGACAACCTGAAACCAATTTAAATAGTGACAATACATGCTCTGATCAAGCAGAGGTAGGTATTAACTAATTACCAAGAACTGGAAAGTTCTGTAGCTGTGTTTCAGAGTCAGCTTTCATTTCTCTCTCACCTGTAGTCACAAATTGCATGACCTCAGCTCCCAAATAAAGACCTGCTGTCCAGAAGCCTTGCTTACAGCAATAGCTGTCAGAAGCCCCCTCCCATCTGCAGCTCCTCCTCGCCTTCCTCCTCCCGACCTGCACTGTTTCCTCCTTCTGCCAGATGTCTCAAGAGCTTTGCAGCCAGACATAGTCCTCGTGTTCTCTGTGAAAGAAGGACAGTCTTGACAGTATGTCCTTCAGCCAAAAAAGACCATCCACAGCCCTGCCATTAAAATCTAGGAATAGTCGTTTCATCTTTCCTTGTGTCAGGGGTCTTCAACAGTTAGAGCAATCCTTTAAATGACCTCTATCTTCTGATGACAGCCAAGCTACTGAGTGTTTCCTTAGGACCTGTGTTCTCCAAGTCCTTGTAACAGCTTGCTTTTTTTTTCCCCCCAGGTCTCCATGAGGCATCTGTCTTCTTTTTCACAGACTCTTCAAAGTGAAAGAAACCTGCATTTTTAGCTCTTCTTTTAATGAGGCTTGTGTTTTGCCAATAAGAATCATTATAAATGCTCCCTAATGGCTACAAGTATCAAAATTCCCAAACCTAAAATAGGAGCCAAGACTCTTTTAACACAGATATGACCATGACCAAGCCTTGCCCTTGAAGTCCCACAACACGTCCATCAGCAATTTCCCATGTCACTGAGTTTTACTATTTTTGTTCCTAAGCTTCTGTTAGTTTCCCTGTTGAATTCAGTCCACCAGCTTCAGTACAAAGGTTTTCTACGAAGAAAAACATCTCCAGTTGCTGTGTTTTTATTTTTAAGTTCAGTGCAGTAACAGCAGCAGACATTTTGGGCTATAAAACCTCTTTGTAGGTGGGTAGCATGGTGAGCCAGTGCTGTGAAAAGGTGAGACAGACAAGAAACCTCTTAAGAACTTGACCCTTATTTCACAGTCCCCGTAGAAAAGGCACTGCCTTCTGTCTGGAAGAGCTTGATGATTTTAGTGACTATTTCACTTTGTTTACAGAGTGGATTCAGCTTCCAGTCCTTATGCTTTCTTGGGTCTGCTTTTTATTATTAGGGAGATTAAAACATAAATGTCTCTCAAAAACTTCTCCCTGGGTTTAGCTGAGACCAGGACTCCAGCAGCTTGACTCGGTTCATATTCCACCTACTCGCTCACTTTGAACTTGGTGCCAATTCCCTCTTTTATGTGGGATGGGTGATGTGAGTCTGGAGAAGGTGCTGCAGTGTGTAAGCAGCCACTGCAGCAGAGAGGAGTAAGAGGGGCTGGCTGGGGGCATCCTTACTCACACCTGCAGCACCAAGCTCATAGTTCCTCCAAGCCTAATCTTGGGATAATAAGTTTTCATCACATAAGCTACCCATTTAACATTTTCTTAGCTCTTTGATAAAGGGGAGTAATCATGCAACTGTCTGAAATTAATTTGAGAGTTAGAAAAAAATACTAATTTCTTTTACCTATATGTAAAACTATTAATACTAGTTCTGTCTACTATTTATAAATTCATTTTGCATTCTAAACTAGAACACACACTTGCTTCTGTTGAATGCTTCCTGCACATTTTACTGATGAAGTGCCACATTCTCCACATTTCTGCATCGTATCTTTTTAATAAGTGTCTACATTTCTACAGTCATGTATCTTTCTAAGAAATTTTTTACACCTTTTGTATAGCTCTGTATATTTTGCTATATAGCTACTTTCTCACCCTACATAATTATGAAACTTAGTAGAACATTATTCATGTTAACTGAATGCTCTGCCCGTGTATACAGATATTTATACTCTCCTAGTGAAAAAAGCTGTTTTAGTGGTTTTTCACAGAACAATTCATTTTCATATTTTTACTTATCCACAGAAAATGCTAGGATTAAAAATAGTTTAGGCTGAAAGCTATGTTGAAAGCTTTTTTCCCTAAAATTCTAAATTACATGATTTCAGACTTAAACAAAAAGATGTATCATTTTAAGTCATGAAAAAAGTGACAGAAAAAAAAGATTAATTTAAAAATATATTAATTTATTGCAAATACTCACATAAACTGGTTGCTAATACATCTTTGATGAACTTTTCTGGTGGGACATTGTCCTGTTTATAATTCCAATATACATACTAGAATGTAAAAGTTAATTCTTTTGCTACTAAAATACCTCTGGCATCAAAGCTTTTCAGGAATTGTGACTCACATTTTTGCTATCTTTACAGTTTTGATGTCAAGAAAAAGGGACCCTTCGGTGATTTTATAACTTCCTAGCTTCCCTACCTAGCCTTTGGTATACTTTTATCTCCCTAGGCTTGGAGTTTCTTTGCAAAACTTGCTTTATTCAAGTGCTTTAATCAAGTTAGCTAGAGGATATTTAGCCTGGACTTCTTTTACATTCATTCAAATGCTTAAATAAATTCTGTGGAAAGAGCTATCAGGAACAGATTTTAGAAATCTGATATGAATCCTTTGTTCCAACTACAAATCTCCAAACAGAACACAGATAAAATGTCCAAAAAGAACTCTTTAGATTAAAAATTTAATTTCAAATCAGTATACATACAAAAGTTTGGTGTTTCTCTGGAAAGGCTGCTTGGCAATACTTCAGTCCATGGTCTCAATAGCTGAAGTCTCCCTATCACAAAGAGAAAAAAAGGCTTTGAGAGCTAGTAGTTAGAGTTGCCTAACAAATGGAAAAACTTCATGTGACAATTCATTTTGTCAGTGCAATTATTTTTGTAATTGCATAGAATACTATCAATATATTTTATCTAAATCTCTCCAAGTACTTTAAATAGATAATTTTGGAGCTGGAAGCATGGTTTTCTATCTAAATATCCTTTCTTGTGAGCCATGGATACAAGTGCAAGTGGCTATTGAGGACACTTTCAACGCTGACAGGGAGGCAAAGATATTTGAGTATTTTGGCTTTGGACACTTACCCAGCTGGTGCCGTGCTGTAAGATGCAGTGTCTGACTTGAAGAATCTGAAAAGGCCACTGGCTGGCCACCCAGCTGGTGCCTCGTTTTCCAGGCACACGATCTGACTTTCATCTAGTGTTTTGCCAGGATTTGTCATAGAAAAGATTTCAAAAATAGAGTACTGTATCCTGGTTAAATGACATTTTCTAAAAATATCAAAGCAGGCTTATTTTCCAAAGACTTGCTCATCTCCAATCTTACTATGCCAGCACAAGCAAGCTACATTCTCCTGTTATTTAAATGGTTAGGCCATTTGGTTCAACTCCTTCATTTAAGAATAATTTGAAACTCTTCAACATTTTTATTTCAAATTAATAGATTTTGTACATTCAAAATGAGATTGCATGTACAAGTAGTGTGGCCTATAACAGTCTTGTGATATTTTTACTAAACTGAAGGGATCTTTTGGCAACTAGTAATGATCCAGCCATACTGTTGACTGACAGAAGAATTTTGCTTTTTTACACCAAATCCAGATTATTATTCTTGGTGAGATTTAAGATGGGTCTCGGCCAGCCCAGGCTGTGACCCTGTTTTTGAGATACCATTTTCAAATTCTTTAACATCACAAATTTATGGCTTCGACAGTAAAATGTTCCCCAAGCAATTTTTTTTTTATGCTGAAGATAAGCGTTCTCCTTCGTACAATTTTAGCTGTATCAAGTTAATACCTCTAAAATATTTTAATCTCATGCTCCAGTGTAGCACCTATAAAGTAATGCAAAATCAGGGCAAGCTTTGATGGCGTCACACCTGCTTACCCACTGCCCAAGTTTAGTCAGTCTGAGAGTTCTCCATTTCAAGAACCCAGAGAGAAGGGCTTTAACCGGAGCACAAGGCTCAACATTTAAGGGGGCCATCTCTGCAACACAGAGATGTAACAGGGAGACGACTGACATTAGAAAACAAAAAAGAATTAAATTTCCATTTTCTAGAACTCAGGTCTTCATCTGTTATGGACCTGTTGTGCTAGTCTTGTCGTTAAAAAACAGTAGCTACTATTTGAGTATTCCTTCCTAGTCATTAGTGTCCCTTCTCATTTCAGTCATTTCAGCTGTATCATGCTTTCTAGCTGGCTTAGGAAAATAATATAATTATGTGTTTAAAATTGTCATAGTAAAGTTACATTTATGTCCATGAAGAATTTTGTTGCACAGAGTAAAAAATCCTTTGGGCTCATAACTTCCCCTTTTCTTCCTACAGGCATGAAATGATGGGCTGTGTCAATCAGAATATATTCACATATTAATACCACTTAAGCAAAGCATAAGGGCCTGGTTTGACTTGGAAAGTGAGTATGCTAATTAGCTTAAATTTGCAAGAATTTGACTGAATAGGAACAACTTGACATTTAGTTTGAAAGGTCTAAATGTTTCTGTAGAGTTCAGATAACAATATTGCTGGTAAGATATTCCTTTTTTTCCTTTCCCAAATGACGCTACAAATACAAAAAGTGCATTTGTTAATGTTTACCTAAAATAAAATGACTTACATGAAGGCCTGTCAATGCAGCTGATACAGATTCCGAGTAAGTCGAATCCCTGGCAATAGTGTCTGTTACAGAAGTTGGGCTATTCGCTTTTGTTGAATCCTCCTTGGCTTTAGATGCTTTCAAATCTTTTCTAATCCTTGCTGAAGGGCACAGCTAATTAACCTGGGAATGGTGCTACACTATGGCTTTTTCAGACTACGGTGACATACCTGCACAATATTGAACTCTGTCTGTAGATATATCAAGTAGCTCAGGGAAAAATATGTTTGTGATATGGCACAAAACCACTTTTCTCTCCCCTTTTTTAAGACATGCAAAGGATATCTCTCCAACTGCAAAGCATCAGAGACATGCCGTTTGCTAAGCTGTACCTACAACATCTAATTGATGCCAGTTATTAATTTATTTATTTCCATGCTTTATACTTCCAGAGCACATTAGTTCTTCAAGACTTTCATTGCCCTGTTTCATTGCTATTTTCCCTTAGCAAACAAAGTTGTATTTGGCATCTCCTTTATAGTCCAGTTTTCACGCTGGTGTTAAAAAACTGTGAAGTACTGCTGCCTCTGAAATTGTGGAAGGGTGGTGTTGTGTTGACCACTGCTTGACTCTCTTTTTTTTTTTAATTCCCAGAGTTATAAATTGATTAGTTAAGGGAGCTTAAGCTCCATGGCTTGCAGCATGCTGCACCCTTTCATTAGTTGTGAATCCAAGATAAACACAGTGATTTAGTTCTGTTAAGCAAATGTATCAGCTACACAGCATGACAGGTTGCTGCTGCTTTTGGATCTTTGTTGAAATAGACTGCTAACACCCACTTATTTCCATATTATATCAAAAAGCATGTTTTACTCATGATATGGTGTGTTAGGGCACCATGGAGGTGGCTGCTCTCTGGGGCCAGGAGTAATGGTGACACCCCACCTGGAGTACTGTGTCCAGCTCTGGAATCCTCAGCTCAGGAAAGATATGGAACCTGTTGGAGAGAGTCCAGAGGAGGCCACAAAGATGCTCAGACGGCTGAAGCATCTCTGCTATGAGGACAGAAGAGACCTTAGAGCCCCTTCTGGTGCCTAAAGGGGACCTACAGGAAAGATGGGGACAGAGTTTTTAGCAGGGCCTGTTGTGATAGGACAAGGGGTAATGGCTTTGAACTAAAGAGGGAAGGTTTAGCCTAGATATAAGGAAGAATGCTTTTAAAATGAGGGTGGTGAAACACTGGCCCAGGTTGCCCAGTGAAGTGGCAGGTGCCCCATCCCTGGAAACATTCCAGGTCAGGTTGGATGCGGCTTTGAGCAACCCTGATCTAGTTGAAGATGAACCTGCTCATTGCGGGGGGGGGGGGGGGGGGGTGGCCTGGTGGGCTTTAATGGGCCCTTCCAACCCAAACTATTCTATGATTCTTGGTACTCCCCATGGAGCAGAGTCTCATAGCCAGGACTGAGGTGCCCCAGGGAGGCTGTCAGGGGGTCCTAGGTGACTTGTTTTAAAGTTTACCAGTGCTTTTCTGATCTTTAATTCTTTTTACTATATGGAAAACAATAAGGTGGAGTGAGAATGAGTGATGAAGAATTGTTTTGGATGAAGCAACGGGATTCTTATGACAGAAGACTTTGGGGACAAAACGAATCAAAATGTCCATGTGAGTGTAAAATATATTATTATTTTATATACATATTTTTCATTGGAAAATACAGATATTAAAATAAGTTATTGATACTGATGAACACTGATGATTGACATTAATTAAGGTTTCATAGCTGAAATTCCCTGGTCAGCAATACATTGATAGAGTCAGGAAACTCAAATTCCCACAGCTCATCTTTGGTGCATTAAAACATAAACACAGTATTTCTGTCATCTAAAATACTTACGGCTTGAATTACAAATGAGCGGAGCGCTCTATATGTGAGTTACTCCTGTTCTTTAACACAAAACATCTATTGTCAGCCATTGTCAGGCTTAGGTTAAAAAGGCTTTTGATATGATCCAACATATTTGTCCTGTGTTCCTGTATTCTTATCTTGCTTTAAAAAGGAGACAACTCTATTTCTGCACCAAATGCTGCTTTCAAGTGTATCACTACAGCAGCATTGCCTTATGATAACAAGCATGGGTGACAGCGGCTAGCCCTGTATCTAATAAAGATTTGGCATCCTGTCTTAACTCAAAGGAGATAAAAGGGCATTTTCTAGATATGGTTGTTCAAGAAGAAGCGTCTATTAGTAACCCAGCAGTACAAACTATATTGCCAGTTGGTAGATACAGCAATTGGGAAAAGTATATAACCTTCCCTTCCTCTTAAAAAAATCTTCCCTTTAAAGTTACATCATTCCATTTTATCTGGACTGAGATTAAACAAGATAATATATATGGAGAAAGTAAAACAAATTGGAAACAATAGTGTTCTTCAGTTAAAGAAATTGTTTAAACAAAGAGTGGTTAATACAAAAGTGCCTGCAATGCTTTGAAATTGCTTTTTTCTTTCATGAAACGGGTGATTTGCATTTTCTCTGTATGTAGATAAAATAAAATGACAGGGTTATTATAGAAGGAAAATTATTTGGCATCAAACCATCAATACTTCAATGTTATTGTTATCTCGAAGACAGAGGAGAGATGGAAGATTACTTTGTAAACATATTTCTTAATAGGATAATTTTCTAATGAGTGATAGCAGTTTGTGGTAAGATGTAATCTTACAGTCTTTTTGCAAAATATGTGATGCTATGGGATCGAACAAAGTAGGATATTTTCTCTACAAAAGACAATGGTTCTCTCCCAAGGAGGACACTTCACCTGATATACTTGGTCTCACAAAACCTCAGGAATCATGCTGTAATTTTAGAAATATTCATAAGCAAATAATTTTTGTGAAATAGTTAAGGATGAAAATGTCTTTTACTATAGACCAGAAGAAAAACCCAAACTCCTGCTACTCTCATATTAAAAAATTTTTAAAAAAGTAAACTGAGGAACTGACAGTTCAGGAATGCAACTGATTTTCCACTTCCAAAAATGTCAAGAGGTCTATCAGTGTGACATACTGCCAGCCTTTTGAAGATGGCAGATGGTGGAGTTAATTGTGATACTGAATGATAATTTTCATGTCTCACCATAGGTAAAATTCTCAAAGGCAATAAAAATAAAAAGGAAAAAGCATTCCCAATTTTCAGAAAAATATCCCAAGAAAAAAAAGACTGTAATAAACCCCTAAAATATATACTGAATTTCACTGAATTATTAGAGTTGGAAGGGACCGTAGAGATCATCTAGTCCAACTCCCCTGCTGAAGCAGGA
>JAOQGH010000062.1:14487110-14587180 GCA_025769975.1 Gallinago jamesoni | reverse complement strand
AAGGGACCGTAGAGATCATCTAGTCCAACTCCCCTGCTGAAGCAGGATTGCCTAGAGCATGTTAGAGCATGTTACTCCGGACTGCATCCAGGAGGGTCTTGAAAATCTCCAAAGGGGACTCCACGACCTCCCTGGGCAGCCTGTTCCAGGGCTCTGTCACTCTCACCGTGAAGTAGTTTTTCCTCGTATTTGAGTGGAACCTCCTATGTTCCAACATATGAGGTATACACATATACACAACCAGGCTCTTCTGTATTTTTTTCCCACAAGCAGCAGCTAATTTTTGCATACAGCATAAGGGACATATTTGCAGATTCAGTTTACGGGAACTTTGTTTATGCACTGGGTGAGGATTAACAACTAATTTTAATTAATGTGGCAAAACAAAGTTCAAAGAAGACAAAAAATTTGTAAATCTCCTAAGGCCTATAATTCTGACTGTGGCGGTAGATGCAGAAAAGGTGCTGCATGGAATTTTCCATATTAACATGTTTACTAGGGTTTACACGCTGTAACCCTTTCTCCATCACTATTTCACAAGGAACCTCCTGATTTAGCAGATCTTTAATTACACCCTATGCCTCCCCATCTTTAGTGTGTCTTTACAACCTTTCTGTAAAAGAGACAAATACCATTATTGTGATTTCAAGTGTTGATCAAGCAGAAAATGTGTGAAAGAGCAGTCCACTGAACCAAAGGGCTTGCTTTTTTGGAGCAAACCTACACCTATGCAATGCCAGTGGCATCAATACGAAAAGAACAGCATATACATTTTAATGGAAACAAATATATTAACAACAGGCAACTTGGATTTCACAAGAATAAAACATGTCAAACCAATCTAACTTTCCTCCGTGGTAGAATAACGAGCCTTGTGGAGACATGAAACAGTAAATGTTATATATCTTGACGTTAGTAAGGCTTTGGCATGGTCAGACGTGGCCTTCTTGTAGTGAAGCTGGGGAGACAGCTCCGGAACTGGCTGAGGAACTCTGCTCAGAAAACTGTTATTGTTGTTTTCTGACAAAATGAAAGGAGCCGGCAGGGTTTTGCTCTGGTCGGTCCTGAGCCTGAAGTTTAATAAATCCCTTCTGAGGGTTTAATTTACTGAAGATTCAGGATGAACAACAGCAAAAATTTCCTAATGGCAGTCGATCAAGCACTAGATGAACTGTGCAATTTTCAATATCGGATTCTCCCATACATTTTTCCAAGCACAAGCTCAAAGCTGCTCTTTTTGGGGACATGGGGACAGATTCAGTGACAAGATGTCTCTTTTTTGGCTGATACTGCATAACTACGTCATTTAATGCCTTACAGCTCTCTAATAGGCAAATTACTTGTTTAAGGTCTGGAAGCATCACACCGAATTGCAACACAAATTGCTGGTGAAACATTCTTGTGCTCCTTTCCACCCCGCTTTCAGTCTTCCCTGAGACACCGCCGACTCTACCAGGTCACCCTCAGGCCTGCCTTAGAGATTATGTCCTTTAAGGCACCACCAGAATAACGGCACAATTGATTGAGTAAAGGTGGCCTCGGAAAAGTTTCTGTTAAGTGGGTTGGCTTTGCCTCTTGGGCTTTCTTAGTGTTTTCTAGATTAAAAAAAAAGCCAAGAAGTGGAAGTAACAGCTGTTGCTCTGAACTGTATGGCCAAAATTGCCCAGGTTCATTGCCCAAGGGGTCACACACCAGCTCCTCTCTTAGGGACGCTTTGGGCCATTGTTACAGAGACTTCTCTTACCTGCACGATCTGCTAAAAATCTGAAAATGGTATCAACTGCTGGAAAAGGGAGAAGGTCTTGGGATGGAGAAAGAGAAGAATTGTATGATTTTACAGTTGGGTTCCTGACTGCGGAATAGGAAACAGGGCTTTTGACATATTCTATACCCCATGCAGGGGCGATGGGACAGCCATTCGAGTGGGTAAGGCTACTCACACTGCCTGGAAACCAGCACAGGCATTTCAGAGAAATGCCTTCTCTGTCACACAGCAGCAGTAACCCATACTGAGCTAAGTAACTAATAGTAAGCTGAGCTAATTAGTTTAATGAGCTAATATAAAGTAGCTACATCAGAGAGTCTCGCTTTGATGCTAATTCCCTCATGTAAAGAGTCTTTTTATGTCCTGGGCTACTGTTTAAACCACTGGACCAATTTGCCAGCCCCTGTTAATTTAAATCTGTTATTAATGAATGAGGAAGCATGTGGATCTGGTTGCAGTAGAAGAATATTTGTTTTATTTCATCCTGCCAGTTTTTCCCTCAAGGTTTGTCTCATTGAGAGGCAGTACCAGGGAAGGAAGTGAATAGTATGAAGTTCTTTCTGGAGCCTGTCACTCTGCTGCTGCAAATAGCAGCAGCTTTTTTAACCTATATGTTTGCTTTTCTAAACTGTAAGGTATGTATTACTGAGCATGCCTTTTCTACCCCACTCCTACCACTAGCATGAATATATTTTTTCACATTTCCTTTACCTCTTTTTTCTTTTCATATTCTGCTTGCTGGAGAGTTTTCTGTAAAGCTTTTAGTCTCACCTTTTCTACTGAGACAAATTTCCGTTGCTGTGATCTATAAGTCTTTGATGTGGTCACAGGTCTGCATACTAGTTTCTTTGACACTTAAATACACAGCTGATGTCTCCTGTAAGAATGATTCTATGACTTTTTGATATAATCTATAGAAAAAGCACCTGTGAGCCCATTGTTAGTCAGAGAAGAATCCTTGAAGTATTACTTTCTATTATTCAACATTTTAAAAGAGTTTAATAAACTGCATTTTATCAAACACTCGTGTTTTTTTTTCAAAGGATTTTAGAAAGACTGTGTTACTGGTTTTGTTTCCCAAGCCCCAGGTAAGATGAGAAGAAACCACACCAAATTTCTCTGGAGTCATACCGTAGTGAATTCCAAACCAGTATTTTCTATATAAGGGCTGTAGGGTTTTTACAGTTGCTCTATTTAGTTTTTACAAGGTCAGTGTTGATGAGGAAGGGAATATATCTAGGGGAAGAAGCAGCATAATACAAAATTTACGACTTCATATACATGGACTACCTGTAAGACCCTGTTATTAAACTCAGGGTGTTTACTACTGCATTTAATCCAATACAATCGGGGGCTGCTGTCCAAAGGGATTCCCCTTCCTCTTCCCCATCCTCAGCCGCTTCCTCACACTGGTTTTCTGTGGTGGAGTGAGCAACTGTGTTGCACCAGGCGAGCTGTACCAACGACCTGTGCCACTAGGTCACCAATCCCACACTGAAAAACACCTTCTTTTCAGCTGGGCCACCTCATTCATCCCATTCTCTCCACCACACGTTCACTGGGTGTGATACAAAGGAAATAGCGTATCAATATTTCTGGTATATAACCCTAATTTTCTGGAAGTATGCAGCTCTCAACAGCAGCTACACCAGGAGCGATGTGGGTTACCAGAGGAAAGTTGGCTTCTGCTTTATAAAGCAGGAAAACCAAGTAAAGACTGGCACTTTACTGAAACAATTCAAGTAATCTAAGACCTCTAGCTGAGATTAAGCTTTATTAATTGATTGACTGACTCTCCAGAGTGGTGAAGGAAATGTAATTACACTGTGGACAGAACATTTAACTCTTGAAGGATGTTCGAGAGGAATGTATTTTATTTGTGGATGAACGAACATTCAGCACATCTTGCTGCTGCATGGAAAACCATAGACAAAATATTAGGTGGCTGGAAATAAAGTTAAATATGTCAAAAATCATTGTCAATATTTTTAAATGATGTAACTTACTGTAATTTAAAAATTAACATACAAATTGACCACTTTTCTCCTCCCTGCCTACAAATAACCAGTGGCACTTCTCAGTCCCACATAAATGTTTACGAAGAGTTCTGATTAAAGTCATTGCACAGAAATAATCACCTGTTTTAATATTTTAACATTGTGACTTGCAGCATAAACTATTCAGACCAGGGACATGGCACATCTAGAGGCTTTGTAACTAACACAGCAAAGCTCCCCATCTGATTGAGACTTTGGGGTGTTCCAACAGCCCAGCCAATAAATAATGACTTTACGTGATTTCTACCACATAATCCCTCAGTGGGGATGAGAGGTATCGGGATTCCCGCTTGTTTGTTGAGTGGGTTTCCCTTGGGAGACCGAGCCCGGAGGAGGAGGAGGGCAGCCATCCACCCACCGTGGGCTCCCACCGTGTCACAAACGTGTGGCGGTCGTGCTGCGGGGCCCGGGCCATCACTAGCTCCGGCCAAGACGCAGCCGGGGTGCCGGGGCCACGACACACCGAGGTGCTGAGGCCAGGACGCAGCCGGAGTGCCCGGCCTCCGTGAGGGCCGGACCCGAAGGGACGGCCATTTCCCCTCTTCCCAGACAAAACCCGCTCACCCCCCAGCCACACACACACACAAAAGTTTATTTCTTGACTGCCGTAACCCTCGCGTAATCAAAATCCTGAGCTTTTTTCCCATTTCACCACGCACCCCTACTCCTCCTCCGCACAATAAAAAGCTCGGCAAATTTATTTATTTATTTATTTATTTTAATGCCAGGAAACGCCGGTTAGGGCTTTACACGCCCACCGCTACCCACCGGGGGCACCCACCACCTCCGGAGGGGCCGGGGTCGGGAAGAAAGGGGACAGAGGGGGCGACGTGAGGGGTGGGAGGAGGGGGCTGCGGGCTGAGGGAGCGGCGGGGCTGCGGGGGAGCGGCCGCCACAGCGCCCCGGGCCTGTGAAACAGGCCCGGGGCGCTGTGGCGACCGCTCCCCCGCCGCGGCGAGGGGCGGGGGCGAGCACTGTCCCGGCCGGCGCTGATCTTACGCTCCTATTGGCCGCTGTCTGCGCTGACGTCACGATCATGATGAGAATTAATGATCGGAGGCGCTGATTTCATTGTGTGACGCCGGGACCGACCCAGCCGAAAAAACCGGCTGAATCCGCAGCCCCCCGCGCAGCACGGTAAGGCCGGAGCGCGGCGCAGAGAAGGGGCGAAGGGGGGGGGTGCCGAGGAGTCCCTTCAGGAAGGCGAGGTGGGGGGGGGGTGAACACACACACACAGCGGGGTCCCCCAGCCGGGAGGGGCGCGGCGGGCGGGCGGGGAGGGTGATGATGATGATAATGATGGTGATGATGATGATGATGCCCCTGGGCCGGCGGCCTGGCGGTGGGGCTGGCAGACCCACCTCGGGCGCGCAGGCGCATTGCGCCTCCCCCGGCGGCCCCGCAGAGGCAGGCGCAAGGCGCCCGCCCGCCCGCCCGCCGGTAGGGGAGTGCGCATGCGCCTGGCCGCTCGCGGAGCCCTCGGCGCCTGCGCCGTCAAGGCCGCACTGCGCCTGCGCGCTGCTCGGAATGGGGGGGGAGAGGCGCGGGGCGCATGCGCTGAGGGGGCCCGGCCCTGCCCGGCGGGGCGGCCGCGGGTGTCAACCCCCCCCGCCTCCCGACCCGTGTGCACTTCCTCTGTCCCCTTTTAGGCCTTCGCCTCAGTGCAGGGACAGCTCCTTGAGGCAGGGCTGGTGCAGTTGAAGGCTTTGAGGGGGGGCGGTTGGGGAGAGGTAAGGTTCGGTCGTAGCCTCATGGTGTGAGGCCTGCGGGCTCCACGCAGGGGCAGGCAGGCGGGTGTCCACGCGTGAGCGAGGCAGGAGGTGGCCAGCTGTATGGGGTTGACACGGAACAACTCAAAAGCCTCGTTTCCCTTCAGGACTTGGACCTCTCAAAGGCTGTGTTAGCCTGGTTTTGGTGGCGGCGGCGACAGTTGAGCATGGTGTCCTTCTGGTATCAGCCTGTGTCTCTGAGGTGTGGGGAAGGGAAGGAGAAGAGCACTGGCTGCAGGGCTGTGGCGTTATGGAGGGATGGTGGTGCCAGGGCAGGTCTTGCTGTGGAAGTGCCTTGTGTTGCACGGAGGCTTGGCCCGCTCTGGGGAATAACACACAGTCTCCCACCCCTGTGCCCCTGCATTCTGTTAGGGCTTCTGACAGCATAGGTAAGATTGTACCTATCTAAGCAAAAGTAGTTCTGTATCCTCCAAAGTGGAGTCTTGAAGCAACTTGCATCTTCAGAGTAAAACTGCATTTTAGTATTGCTTTTTTCTTACAAACCCTTGTGTACATGCTTAATTTAAAACATGTGGCTAATCCAGTTGAAGTCAGAAGTCTCATTTGCATGAATAAAGTGGGATGGGACACATAAACCTGCAGAGTTATGGTCAGGTTGTTATGTTAGCAAGTTACCAAGGGCTGTCTAATTTGTGCCTAATAAAGGGCTGAATTTTATAGGTAGAACTCTAGTATAATATTGCAAATGCTTTACTTAGTGGAGAGAGAAGCAATTGTGCTGTGAGTCACAGATATTTAAAAGAAGTTTTATGAGGTGGTGGGTACGCTACACTTACCCAACCAGAAGCATAACCTCCTGCACTTACAGTTGTAACTGTTTTGGCCTGTGTAGGAAGGAGGCAGTAGCCCACAAATGCAGATTATTAAGTATTGTTGCTTGATCCAGTCTCCACAGGTGGTGTGTAAGTAGGGGGGTTGGTTGATTGTTTTCTTTCCATTTGGAGTGTGGAAAAAATTGTGAGCTTTTGGCAGAATGGAAAGTGAATTAGGTGGTTCAGGTTTCTAAAGCTGTAGTAATAGTGTCACTGCTGCAGTCTAGTTTTATTTATGTATATAGTAACTTTCTTATTATAGTTGCACTTTTGTCTCAGATTTATATTGATGCCAAGTCTTGTTATTTTGTACCACTGGAGATCTGCAGAGGGAAAGAAGAAAAAAAAAGAAAGAAATTGAGGAGTGTGCTGAATTTCTTCTTGTACCTGTTATAGATAGAGAGACTAAAACAGTAATAGGTTTGTGGTCTTTTATAAGTTGACTCTTTTCCAAACAAATGCTTGTTTGGTGCTGAAGTTAAAAAAGAACCCTAACTCTCAGAAGGGTTCTTCTCAGAACTGCTTGTTCTATTTTATCTATGTGTTAATCCCTGAAAGCTTTATAATGTTTTAGACCATAAAGATTTTTACACTTACTTTTTGTGGCGTGTACTCTGAGGGAATTTAACTCTGTTTTATTAATTATAATTTCACATCCATGACTGGTTTTCGTTACTGTTTGAAATGAGAGGACCATCGGTTTTATTTCCTATTTCTCAAATTAATTATCATTAATGTACTATTCCATAAAGACTTACCTTGTAAGCAAGTTTACTTGGTTCAGCAATCTTGAGACTTTTTGACACTAGGACTGTAGTGCTGTACACTGTAGGCAGACTTTAGACCACAGAATATTTTTTTCTTATTATGGTGCTGTGCTTTTTTTTTTTCCCTTTTTTTCCCTCAAGGTCTTTTAAGTAGTAATTACAGAACAGCTACATAACCCTTGAATTTATATATATTTTTTTTTTTAAGGAAGAAATCATTGATACAGAGTTATTCCCATTTTCTTAGTGTTGCTTTTTCTTTTTTGGTACTCCTTGACACCAAGTTGTTTTCATTAGTTTCTGAAAACACATCTCTGGACTTCACCAGGTATCCTTGGAGAGATTTGTGATTTTGGATGCTGGATTAAGTAACTAGAGTGGAGGGACTAGGCATTTGCAGCAAGCCGGGTGGGATAACAGTTACATTAAGTCCCCATGTCGTGAAGCAAGTGCAGTACTACTTGAGAAGCAAACTCAGCTTTAGTTCTTCCATGTTCTCCCCTTGGCTTGTGCTTGCTCTTTCCGCAGAAAGGGAAAGAAGGTCAATGCTGTGGAAAAAGTTGCTCAAGCAGCTAAAGAAGTCTAAAGAAGTTCTGCTGTGAGAATAACCTTAAAGTTGCCTGAGGAGGAGCCAATGCGACAGGTCACAGTGTGTTAGTAGGATTGTCCTTCATGAGGCTTGTACTCAGCAGACTTGGAGAAACTGAAGGGCACGGAGTTCCTGATTTTGTTCTTATCACTTAACAGCCTTAGATCTCTCATGTGTCCCCAGTGCTCAACTTAGCACTTGGAATACATTTACGTCTCCTGAACCACCCCATATAGCAAAGGGATTCTTCTGCTACTGTGACGATATTTTTTTTAACTAGTATTCAGTTTAGAAAGGTAGTGAAGAAACATCTTTATCTTGATGAGCTTACAGAAGGTTGAGGAGTGGGAGACCACCAAAGTGGAAAGCTGAATGATGTTAGTTGTCTTAGGACATATAGCAGGGGTGGAGGAGGTATTTATAGGAAAATTGCTTTTTCATTTGTCATAGATTATTCTCTGCACTGTCACGTAGACAGCAACATACTTGGCCAAGGCTACCTTATTTTATTAGCAAAGCAGGCAGATGTTGAAGTCTTAGAAATACTACTTTGCCACCTCTGTCTTTTATTGAACTGAAAATATAGCTTACATTCATGGAATTTCAGTTTTTATAATGCTTTGCCTGAATTTTATTAAGTTTCACAGAGTTCTTTTCTGTAACAAACTCTCTTTTCAGTGCCAATGTGTTGCCAACCAGCTGGACACCTGACTTCCCAAAAGCTCAAATGCCTGTTTTCTAAGCTTGGCAAGTCAAGATCAAAATGAAGTTATAATACAAATCCATGTGGATTTCTAACTTGGAGTCTGAGGTTCAAGACAAAGGTGAGAAATCCTGAAGACACTGGAGTGCTTCATAGGTACACAAATTGGGAAAAGCAATTTATTTCCTTTGAAATTACTGCAGTTGTTCTGAATGATACTGAGTCTGCTATGAAGGTGTATGACCTGCTGATTTTGTTGATCCTAATGCAGCTACCTTACTGCTTAGTAATGTCAGCACTTGGTAAGTTGTCTCTAGCTTATATAAATTTCCACTGACTGTCATGGGTCTCCCTAGATATCTCTCACACTAGAGAAAATGTAAGAATTAATATTTTGTTTTGTATAACCTGTTTAGCATCAGTTTTCATAGTGACACTTCTCAAAAAAAATCCCAATCCCAAAATCCAATGTAATCCTTTGAATTTAGTATTAATCTGTATTAATGTAGTCTCAGAGACAGTAACATTATGCTCTTATCGGTGTTTGAATTTTCAGTGCACTTAATGTAGAAAAATTGCTAGGTCTGACAGGTGTGGAAAGGGAGCAAAACCTGTTAGCTATGGAGATGGGATATGCAGAGTCAGCGCTTCATGGATTGATGGGACTTCATGGCTTTCTAGTGGAGCTTTCAGACATTCAGTAATCGGTTTATTAAGCATAGGGTACTGGTTTAAATATTCTAAATAAGCACTTAAGGACTCCTAATAGCAAACTGATTTCCCTCTGGACTTCACAGATGACGTATTAGTGGGCTTTTAACCTGCCATAGAAGTAATATGGCTAAATTTCACTAGTGTGAAATCAGTTGGCCAGTTATGGCTTTGTCCTAGGGTATTGAGATTGAATGCTTGGAGATTGCTAGTAGTAGCAGAAACTAGTAATAATCTTGTGATCTTTTATATCTAATTAGAAATTACTAAGCAAGCAGTTAAAAAGCAAAAAAACCTTACGGTTCTTAGTTTCCCTTTTCTTGTTCTGTGTAATCTAAGATCTTCACACGAAGTCATATCTCCTTCCCAGCCCTGACCAAAGCATGTGTCTTGTGAGGTTGCTGTTCAGGTTGCAGATGTAGCACAAAAACCACCCTGCGGCTTCCTGGAGTGGGATGGGTTTATTTGGGCTTTAGTCCAGGCATCAATGCCGTATGTTGAGGTTGTCTATTGCTTGTGTGCTGTCTGGAGCTTAGCATCTACTTGTTAATAACCACGTTATACCAAGCAACTGTAGTGTAGCTTAAAAAAAAAAAAGATTAATTAATTGGCAGAGCATAATGAATAAGATGGATTTATGTAACAGGATAGCTAATGATATTTAAAAAATAATTAATGTCCCTTCTGTAGTTTTGGTAAATATGTGTGTCAATAGGTGGGGCAGTGGGAAATGGTACAGAACTGTCTATTGACTGAAGATTCAGTATATTTAGAACACAAAGCACATCAATAAATTCTCACCTGCTTATTTGAAAGTTTAGATATCGGAACGTAAACTGAAGTTGTTGTTCAGCTTCCATAACTTTGTGTTTGTAGGGCCCTTTAATCCATTTATTTAAATCAGTTTCTCATGGCCTCTACGAATCTTGGGGGCTGACCTGCTGGAGAGCAGCTCTGAGGAAAAAGTCCTGGGAGTTCTGGTGGACAACGGGATGACCATGAGCCAGCAATGTGCCCTTGTGGCCAAGAAGGCCAATGGCATCCTGGAGTGCATCAGGAAGAGTGTGACCAGCAGGTCGAGGGAGATTATCCTCCCCCTCTACTCTGCCTTGGTGAGACCCCATCTGGAGTACTGTGCCCAGTTCTGGGCTCCCCAGTTCGAGAAGGACAGGCAACTGCTGGAGAGGATACAGCAGAGGGCTACAAAGATGATTACAGGTCTGGAGCATCTCACTAGGAGAGGCTGAGGGACTTGGGTCTTTTTAGTCTGGAGAAAAGAAATCCGAGAGGGGATCTGATCAATGCCTACAAATTCTTAAAGGGTACGTGTCAAGAGGATGGGACCAGTCTTTTTTCAGTGGTGCCCAGTGACAGGACAAGAGGAAACAGGCACAAACTTGAACATAAGAAGTTCCAACTAAACAGGAGGAGGAACTTTAAGGAACATGAGGGTGGCAGAGACCTGGAAGAGGCTGCCCAAAGAGATGGTGGAGTCTCCTTCTCTGGAGACATTCAAAACCCACCTGAACATGTTCCCATGCAGCTTCAGGTGGACCTGCTTTAGTAGGGGCGTTGGACTAGATCGTTTCCAGAGGTCCCTTCCAACTCCATATGATTTTGTGATTCTGTGATCCTCTGAGCTGTATTTTCCTGGATTCAAGGCAGAAGTTGGGAAGGAATCTTATCAATATTTTGGTTGGCAGGTGTAGTTTACAAGTGATTAAACTAAACAGCAAAAATGAGTTGTTTATTCAACCCAACTATGACCCCTCTTGAGTTTAGCAAGGCAAAGTCTGTCATGCAATACATACCAGTTCATCTGAAGATCAAGAGATTTTGTCAAAGTGTTCCACCCTGTCCTTATCTAAACTACAGATGTCAGATATGACAATGAAAGTATTTTAACAGAAATGTCTTTGGATACAGAAATCCACATAATTAAAAAATGTGTCAAGGACCTGACACACATCTTTGCAAGTCATCAGGTCTGATTCTAAAAATTTATCTTCCACTTGGAGTCTTCATTGTAGTTGAACCATTGAAGGTCATGCTTCTTTTTGATGAGATTATGTATAAATATGCTGGAGCTATTGGATGACAGTATTCATCTGGATCTGGAAAGTTAGAAGGTTCGTAACTATTTCGGAGGACATCATTTGTGGGAACTGATCTCAACTAAATAAAGCAGGGCCACTGATACTGAAAGAATAGTAGACACAGAAGTGTAAGCTGGGTCCCGCCAATCATGCAGGAGGAAAAAGAATCACAAAATTAACTCTTACACAGTCTTTAAAAATGACATAAATCGTTTGGTGACTTCATTATCATGCACATCCACATGGAAGATCTGAAGACAATTCTTAACTTTATAAAGTAGATTTTTATGCACTATTGATTTGTTAATGGACTAATAATGGTCTCCTCTCTTGCTTGCTATAAATTTCTTTAAACAGCAGAGTATTCAGAGCAAGAGTCTCCTTTGCCCAGCTCTGACTGTGACTGAACACACGTTCTTTGAGAGGTATCACTTGGGCAAAGCCAGACTTGTAATGCAGCTGGTAGCGCTGTGTTTGTTCATGAACTAGGTTGAGAGGACACATAAGAACTGGGAACAAAGGTAAAAATGTGATTGAAAAATCTTCCGGTTTAAGTATTATTGAAAAGAAAACAGTAATTTTTTTAACTGGTAGCTGAACTGGTAGAGAAACATCAACTCTGAAGTCAAATCTGTGGCCTAAAAACATTTTAATCCAAATTACAGATGTTAATCTTTTTCTTCATATAGGCCTGTTGAACTCCAGTACCTGTTACCTTTAAGAGTATAATCATCTTGATTAATAATGTGAAAGGAGTTGCGTGTCTGCTCATGCTTTTGAGATCTTAGGGTTTTTTGCTCTAAATTAGAAGCAGTTCTTGTGCAAAGATTAAGTTTACTGCCACTCTCCTCCTTTCCACCCAAAATTTTTAAAACCAGTAACTAAAAGCTCGGTAGCTACAAAGGTTTCCCTCATGCCTTTTATTTTCCTACAAGGTGATGGTATGGTTTCTTACTCTCTTTGTTGGTCATTATTTTGTTACATGTACTGAAAGCATTAAAAAGAGCTTGTGGCTGGTGACTTTTCTGCTTTCTGAGACACAGAGTCAGATGAAGGTTGTCCCTGGCCACCGCTTGCGGGGTCTTGGCTGGTGGCCTCCTGTTTGGGACAAAGGCCACATTCCAGAAGTCTGCTGATGATGGGGCTTTTCTTTTCTTACATGTAACCAGAGGACTGTGTTCTTTGCCTGTATCGACCATGTAACAAGAATGTAAAAGTTCAGTTTGCCATTAGGGAGTCTGTTCTGTGCTTGGTTATATTCAGCTGTGTTTGCCTTTTCCAAGCTAGGGCATGAATTTCCATGTGTAATAAAGCTGTGTCTCGTTTAACGTGTTCATCAAACTGCTGCTGAAGAGGCTGCCTCGACCCTGGCCACCTCCTGCCTCTGCGGTGGCCCGGCGTAGCCCCGTGCTGAGCCCTGGCAGGGATGGGGTGAAGGGCCTGTCTTAAGGCCAGCCATGGGGCAATGCTGCTCGCCATGAGACCACAACATCGGGAACACGTGGGCCCGAGGGCAGGCTCCCAGGGGGAGTGCTGCTCCCCAGCAGAGCCCCTGGGGCTGCGTGGTCCCTGTCCCGCACAGCGAAGTGCTCTCATGGTGGGGCCCAGTGCTGAGCTGGCTCTCAGGCTGAAAACGAGAGCTGAAGAGTTGCTGTTGGACTGGGAGGAGCATGGGTCTCTCCGTTATAGGTGAATGTGCCGAAAAACTCTGGACACTACTTTGGACAAAGGGGCAGAAACCCATCCTGAGGTCCTGTAGCCAGCATTGGCTTATACCCCTTTGAAACAAACCTTACGTGTTCTTAAAAAGCCTGTTTTCTAGTTTGAGGGTACAGTTTCACAGTAGCTTCAACCTTTTTAAATTCAGGCTGTGATTTGGGTGGTCTCTCCTTTGCGTTAATATTAGAGCATTAGCATTGCACTGACCTGACCAGAACTGTCTAAAGCCTTTCTTTTTGTTTTGCTGTGGGTTTTTTTTGTTGTTGTTGTTTGTTTGGGTTTTTTGTTTCTCTAAGCTGGTCTTGAGTTCTGGTCCTTGATCTTTGTGACTTTGCAGCTGGGAAGTGCCAGGGCTGACACAGCAGAAGGCAGGCATGACCAGCAGTAGTAGAGTATAGGATTTGCTGAAGTTGGAGGAGTTAGAAACTTTACTCGTGCAGAACAGTCACCTTTGTTTTATCTCAGATTTTATCATTTTTATTTTTTTTTGGTAGGGGAGGGGAAAGAGATGTGCCAATATTGTTGAGCTACTGGTGTTACTCTATTTTGCCTAAAGCCTTTATTATATTTGATTTTTTAAGGGAGAAACTTTCTTTGAAACTAGAGGCTATTGGATTTTAGCAAGATAGTGTAAAATTTACTTATGAAAGGCTGTCAGCATTGTTCCAAACATGTAGTACACTGGTTCAACCTGGGTCTATCACAGAGGAATACTAATGCTGACTGTAACAGGATTTTTTTTTGAAAGTAAGTAAAAGTTGGTAAAGGACTCTGTAAAGAAAACATGTCAACACTTAGTGTTATCACAGTAAGCATAAATGAGAGCCTCTGCATTCTGCAAGTATTACAATTTTTATTCCAACTTTCAGAGTATCTTCTTTTATTTTTAGATGAATCTGCGTTCTGTATTTACTGTAGAACAACAAAGGATATTACAGCGTTATTATGAAAATGGAATGACAAATCAAAGTAAAAATTGCTTTCAGCTCATATTGCAGTGTGCACAAGAAACTAAGCTGGACTTCAGTGTAGTCAGGGTAAGTACTGAGGCCTTCCAAATTTGTATGTTAAAGTTATACACTTTCATTTCTTTACATAAAATATCTGTTGAGGACTGGAGTCTCTAACTTCATGCTTGTCTGAAATCAGACTTCAGTATGTGTGTCTGACACTCATTTTTATCCAGTGGGCTTGTTTATAGTTTGTTTTTGCTGAAATGTCTTCACATGATTGCTGTATTGAGCAGGGATGTGGATTGCACAAGGAGTGTGGGGTTTTTTGTTTGTTTGTTTCTTTGCTTATTTTGTTTGTTTGTGGGGTTTTTTGGTTGTGGTTTGTCTTTTGCTGATGGTGTTTTGATTTGGGCTTTGCTTTTGCTTTTTTTTTATTAAATTGCAAATTAGTTTGCCCTATTGCTCACCTTGTGCAATATAATGTATTGTATCAAAGAAAGGTCATGTTATTAGGAGACTGTTCTTTAGTTAAACAAATTTCTATAACCTAATGCTTTTGGGGGAGTAATTCTGGAAATATTTCTTTTGACACACTCTGTCACGCTCATATTCCATGGCACAATCATAAATATTGTGGTCCCTCATGGTTATTTACAGTAAGTACATTGTTTTATAATAAAAGAAGAATGCTACCAGTGCTAACAGGAGCTCTTCCAAAGTCTCTGAGTTCCATGGGAAGGGAAATAATAACCCCTTTGTGAAACATGAGACAACAAAATGGCTGTTGTCTCAGAGCAGAAATAGAAATCGTGAAGCATTAGCTGGAAAAAATAACAACAGTAGTGGAGCTACCAGGAGTTGCTGCAATGCTGGACACTGAAGAAGAAGGAAAATTAGTCTAGTTTTTTTTTGTGGTGTACCAATGTTATATTGACAGTAACAACCCCTCCTGCCCTCTAATTCTTAACTGCATTCCTCTCCCTCAAAGTACTCTGGTACTATTAAAACTTACTTTCTCAGCTCTAGGTGGTGGGAAATTCTGAAAGTCAGCCAGAAATTCAGATCCCTGAAACAGACAAACAGTTGTAACAGGAATCTGGATGCTGATGATGCAGTCAGGGCCTGTTTTTCTATTTTTATTCTGATTGAAGGACCTAGAGGAGGCAGCTAGTCCCTCCTCTAGTTGTAGTCACTCAGTCTTCGTCTTATTTCCCTTTCCCTCTCTTTTTCCCTTACTGCAACAATGTATCGTGATCTTTTTCCTTCAGTTTTCTTCCCTTACCGAGCCCTTATTTGCAACACCTGAACTTTCTTCCTACTTGTTAAGTGCAGTGAAAACAGACCCATCATTTGTCCTGCATTTGTCATATTTCCGCATGATATTACCTTTCTCTTCTTTACACCCCTCCTTTCTGCCTTTCCTAATTCTACCCTTTTTTCTTTTTTTTTTTTTTGTATAAAGCTCTTGGACAGAGATCAGTACTTCTTTGCACAATGTCTAGCAGAATGATACTTTGGTTGCAGCTGGCACTTACAGCTATGGCTATAATAGGAACATAAATTCCTTAAATGTTACTCTTATAATTCAAATGTCGTAAGTCTGTGAATATATTTTTTTTTTTCCCCAAATCAGGATTTCTATAGCTTTGTCCCATAGAACTACATCCTATCTTAACAATCTTGAGCTGGGTTGGAAAAAATATAAAAGTTCTATTTATGATTTGTTGTAAACCTCTACAGATTTATAACTGCAATACAGAAAAACATGTTCTCCCTTTCAAAATTTGGAAATGTGGTAGAGTTACTCCTGGGGAAAAAACCCCAGCCCTCTTCAAATTTAATAGCTTTGTATTCTAGCTACATCAGCCTTCAGTGGCCTGGTTTTGTTCGTTAATATTAGCATACTTCTGCTGGTTGCTTTTTGTCTTTACATGAACTGTGGGCAATGTGACTTTATCAAGTGCAAAAGTGCTCCAAGTCTGATTTTGACAGTATGGCTGAGTACTGGGAGCAGCGATGAGGGAGCTGGTGTGGGGTTTTCCCCATAGTACAATAGCAGATATTAGAAGAGTTACAGCTTCCTGAGGACACTTTATTTTCAGATTTAGGATGGACTTTATAGTCAAAACTAATGGCCAGGCACCACTGACAGTCCCTCAGTGGTGTGTGTCAGGATTGTGGGACAGTCACAATCTGTTCCAGCTCTGCCATGTTCAAACTGGGAATGTAAAATCTGGGTCTCTTAAATTCCAGGTAATTTTCTTAACAGCTGAGCAATGTATCATCTCTTCTGGGAGCTTCTCCTCCACGTAAATAATTAAGAATTTCAGTAATGCTTCCAGTGTTGGTGAAAGTGCTCCCAAAATATACTAATTGGGAAATTTGATTGCAACAAACATTTTTGTCCCTTTTCTTAGGATATTTTGTACTTAATGACCCCTGTGTCACATCCCAAAGTAATACGATGACCATCGAACTACTAACAGTGTGGAGCTTCCCTTTCAGTCTAAGGGAAGAAGTTTTACATAATTTTTCTCAAGGCTAATGTCTCAGAGTGCTAAAAATAGGAGGTTTTGTACTCCTTCCCTTCTCCCAGCTGTGCAGTTCTTTCTCTCCCGTCTTTCTTCTTGTGCCGATCATTTCTCGTATTTATTCAGTTTCAGAGTAACCCAGTTACATTTGCTAACCTTACCAAAACTTCCCCCCCCCCCCGCCCACTCGAATTCAGTTTTATGCTTTTTGGGGGTTTTGCACTCACTGATCCTTCAGGTGGGTGCTTTTGGATAAATGGTGGGAGTAAGAAGCTAGGGATATGGTCAGGAGAATGGGACTCTTTTAGCAGAGGTGAATCTCATGTGTTGTCTTGTGAAACTGTACTTTAATCCCAAGTGAATAGTAGTGCTAGTAAGTTATTTGCATTTCTTTGAATGCATTTCTTTTCAGGAAAACTGTGAGGAAACATCTCAGAATTTAATTCTATACAGTTGGAAAAGTTTGGGATGAAATCTTTTTTCCTGGTCCAAAATTTGCAGTGTCTCTAACTATGAGTTCTATCTTGAAAGTTTATTGACTGAGCAGGAATTACAAAAAAGTAAATTTGATCTTCTAAATTTGTTTCATGCAATAAAGGAAAGCAATTTGAGAGCTGTGGTTACGATTTCTGCTTTTGAGGAAAAAAACATATCACTTGTAACTGAGATTTTACTCCACAGAATGCAGCAACTCATGCCTCAAATTAGGCATTTTGTAAAATCTGACAGCAAAAATGGAATGGAATGGGGGCTTCAGCATACTTCTGTATGGCAGGGATGTGTATTTTCCTGTAGCAAAATCTGTTTACTTCCTTAGCAGGTTTTGGTCTGTGAAGAAAGCTTTTCTCTTTTCATGTGATGAGATGGAAACCCAAGATAGGTACTCAGTGCAGTTTCCTTGCTGCGGGGTGAGGGAGTTTATTGATTAAATCAGTGGATTTGGGTTGCTGACTGTTGAGATCTTGCTTTGGTTTGGTTTTACGTGTGCAGCAGATGATATCCAGAGTGGTGCAGAAAACTGTTTTACCATATCTCTATATGGGTATCTGGTCCTTTTCGTAACTGGTATAATCAGATGCAAAGGTTATTTTTCATTCTTTGGCACTTGTATCCTGCTCACTTATGCCCTTACGTTCAGTACAGACATACTGTGGTGAAAGAATTGAGCAAGTCTTGTCTCTCTGATCATGAAAACTACCAGGAATAGTTAGGTGTTATGTGTGCTTCCATTGTTAGATCTGATGCTTCCACTGGATTAACTATCTTTGTCTTGGAATACTGAAGTTAACATTTCCCCTTCAATTCTTTTAGCTACATCTTAAACGTGTTACTTGCAGGACAGGCTTTCCTGTGTGTTTAAAACAGCAGCACATTTTAATCTATGCACAACTACCATAGAACCTGGATTTTTTTTTAAATTTTTTTTCCTCCACTATCTTTTACATAAAACCATATACTGTCGCTGTCACTTTGAAAGATATCCATTATAGCAAACTTCTCTTGAAGTCACATCCCAGTCGTCCTAATCTTGTCTATCATTGTCCTTCAAAAGCAGGTTTTGATGTCAGGTCTCTATTTGTGCAGCTGGCAGAGGGGGAAGTAGTCCATAGGTCTGACTGCCTCACAACGTTGCCTTGTAGATGTCTAATGGAAAGAGTTCTTCTTTTTCTTCTCTCATCTAAATTCAAGAATTGGCAGTTTCTGTTCAAGGCAGTTTTGAAGGTTGTATCTCAGAGTTATTTGGTTGCAAAAGCATAGCTACATACCTCAGTGATGTTTCTGCATCCCAAGGTGCTAAACATTAAAAACTTAAATTTGGGGGAATTAGTCACAGTGGTGGCAATGAAATAAATCTGAAGGGTAGCTTTGAGACAGGAGGCACAATAGAGTCTCAGGATTTTTAAGAAACTCTGGCTTTGGAATTGAGACTGGGGTTCTCTCCTATTAGTGTATGAATCCCAAACACCAGATTCATGGGTTTGTACCATGGGTTGTTCAGATGCTGCATAATCAGTAGATGATTTACGTACTTGTAAACTTAGGTCTTGAACACTTAACGTTTCATCAGATCTGCTTAAAAATGGAATTGCCTAATTTTTCTGCTTATTTAATGCTTTGTTTTATGTTTGTTGTTGTTGTTTGTTGTTTGCAGACGTGGGTTGGCAATAAACGAAGGAAGATGAGCAGCAAGAGTGCTGTAGAATCTGGGGGCACTCCGCCTGCGACTGTCCCTACTACTCCCTCAGTACCTCCAGAAACAGCAGTTAGAAACGTGGTAAATATTGCTCGATCCCAAAGTCAGCACTCTTCTTGGACTTCTTCTAGTAACGATGTAATAGTTACTGGTATATACAGTCCTGCTAGTTCCACCAATAGGCAAGGATCCACCAAGCAGGCGAACACTTCACTGGCGGAAATACATAAAACCTCTATTCCACGACTACCAGGAAAAAATGATACAGAGTTTCAGCAGCAGCACATCCCTATAGGACGACAAGTACCGCATTGTAAAAATGCTTCCCTCTTAGTGGGAGAAAAGACTATTATTTTATCTAGGCAAACAAGTGTACTGAATTCTGCGAACTCCATATATAGTCACACTAAAAAAAGCTATGGTGGTTCATCAGTCCAGACTGCAGAGTTGGTGTTACCTCAGAAACCCATGATATGCCACAGGCCCTGTAAAGCTGAACCCGTGGGGTGTCAAAGGTTACAAAAGCCGGAACATGCAGCTCTCGTGTCGCATGTGCCCCCTGGACAAAGGGCTAACACCAGGGACCCTTCTTGTAGCACACAAAACCTGGAAATCCGTGAAGTGTTTTCTCTGGCAGTTACAGATCAACCTCAGAGACTTGTGGGAGGAGGTGCAGCGCAGAAGCATTGCTCGGTGGAAGGCAGCTGTCTGTCCATCGCGATGGAAACCGGAGATGTGGATGATGAATATGCTAGAGAAGAAGAGCTAGCATCCATGGGAGCACAAATACAAAGCTATTCAAGATACTGTGAAAGCAGCAGCTCTGTTCGAGTAGAGAACCAAAGTGCAGCTTTGTCTGGGCCTGGAAGAAATGTGAGCTGTAGTTCACAGATGGTGAATGCCAGGGACGTGCCTGACAACATTCTCTACCATAACAGAGACTACCACTTGCCTGCACGGACCTCATTACATACAACATCCAGTACATTATATAACAGTGCTAATCCATCAAGAAGTACCTTTTCTCCTCATTTTACATCTTCAAGTCAACTGAGGCTGTCACAAAACCAAAATAATTACCAGGTAATCCGTCAATTTATCTGTCTTCAAAACTTGAAGACAAGGTTGTAGATAAGTACTGTTTTCTTTAAAAGTTGGTATCTGGTAAGTGTTCACCTTTCTGCAGACTGTGCTCTATTTATATCTTTCGGTGGAGGTAATTTCTTCTTAAACAAAGGTGCAGGTAGGGCTATAGTATGGTGCTACTCTTATCTGTATAGCTGAGCCCGGGGCTGCAGTGGGTAGCTGTATATTAAAGATCAGTGTGTATTAAAGATTCAATAGATAAACTTTGGTTATGAGAGGATCATACCTACGACTGCTGATGCTTTCTAAAGCCTGTGTGGTCCTGGCATAGCTTGCCAGTGCATGTCACAGCTATACCCTTGTTTGTTCCTCTGTAGACATACTTTGCACGTAGCACAGGGCAGAACATGGGATCGTGCCGTCATTTGTGTGCTGTACAGTTGCTTGCCCTTATTAATGTCAGCTTGGATTAGCTCTTCCATCAGCACTGCCTGTACCCCCCATGCAGTTGCCAATCTCTTGGACCCGTTTTCTCTTAGGGATTAGGATCTCCTGCAAGCTAGTTAAAATGATGGGAGGCACTAGGTGAGCAATTCTTCTTCTCCCACAGCATCTCCTTCAAAATTGGTTTTACGTTCAATCCCATTATTTCCTCATCTTGTAAGAGTGTCCCTTCAGCAATACAGAGAGGAGAAAATTAAATGGAGATGATTGAAGAACTAACAGAAGAGCCTACAACACCGACACACTTTTTTTTTTTTTTTATAACTAGAGGAGGGATAGTTGTGCAACAAACATCCACATTGATTTTTTTATTTTTTTTTTTCCAGGGACTTTTATGCCATGTGGCATGACATAGTCTAAAGACACTGAGATAAAAATCTTAAGACTGAAAGGATGTGATAGTGTGTGTTATCTTTGTGCATTTGCCTGTTACTACCGTTTTAATTTATTCTGAAAGTGAACCATGTAAAAAATATACTATCTTTTACTAGTATAGGGTACATATAGGAAACAATATTTTTTTTTGTGTCTGACTCATTCCTATCTAGTGAGGATTTGAAAGAAAGCCTTTGAATCCAAGTTACTGCCGCTTTTCACCAGAATTACTGCTTTTCTTGGTAAACATGAGATTCAAGGAGCATATATACTCTAGAGTAGGTTCTGTGAAGTAGATGGGAGAAATCTGCAATTCTTATATTTCACCTTTTCTAAGCTGAGCACTTTAGATGGACTGTTCTTTTCCTTTCTCCCTTCCCTCAGTCTGTCAGTATTTGCTATTACTGTTCTTACTTGAGTTATAAAATTCATTAAATGCTGTTTACTTTTGACATAACAGTTTCATAGAAGAAGAAAAGCTGTAAATGTGTACATCTTTTCAATAAAGGGCTGGTAAAGCTGCAATAGGGCATACAATAGAATTAAGGAAATTTTTCTAAAGTTTCATGAAGTGAAATATATTATTGATACCTCCAGCTATGTGCTCTTAATGCTTTATTTTACTCTTGAAAAAACATCAGTAAGGCTTAGTTCTTACTACTTTTTTGAGTTTTTAATGGAATTTGAAATAGGTTTGATTTGGGATATTTTGGGGGTAGGGACAGAGTCTTTTTAAACAGCTAGAATGGTTCATGGTAGGTGATATTTTATCATGCAGCCTGTTATGGATTGGAACAAGGAGATCTCTGTAACTTCATTTTGGGGTTTTTTAATGTTTTGTTTTTTTTTTTTCCCCTTGTGATAACAACACCTCTATTTTTTTGATGTTAGGAACTCATCTGTACCCCTTTGACTTCCATGCCTGTCTCTTAGAGACCCTGTTCTGTGGATTTGGGAATGCACCTTGGATTGAGGGAGCTCTTGTTTTGCATGGTATCCCTTGCTCTTCCACAATTTTAAACCTTGGAAAAACTGGACAACTTGCTATTAATTCACTTATTGCTGTGAGCATTCATGCTATGAACCTCTGAGATGACACTATTCAGTATTAGAGAATTTATAAGGGAAGGCAGAAGCTGTGGGGTCAGGGCATATGGTATCATGGCTCTGAGGAAGCTGCAAGAGGAATGGTGTCCTGCAGCCTGGCCAGATCCCACAGTACCTTGAAGAAACGATGGTGCTGATTTCTCCAGATTGCTGCATTCCTTACTTAGATCTTTTAGCACATTCCTGAACAATGCAAAAGTAAGTCCTATATCTTAAGAGGTGTTACTATATGACAGTGACACTTACAACAGTCATTTATCATGTTGACAAGAAAACTTCACCTACTGCCTTCGAAGTCACATGTAGCAAATAGTGTACCCTGCTGGGCTGATGACGTATTTTGTTGAAATCATTAGTTCTGCACTACTTTAAACCCCTTCTCCAAGTCGTCCCCTTAAAATTAAGTCTAGTATGACTGCTATTTCATATAGACACTCTCCTTATAGCTTAATGATCCCCTTACAGCTTAATAATTTTTATACATAAAAATTCCAGAGACATAGATTTTGTGACAGATAGACTTATTAAGGATTACACTTCTTCTGTATGTAGTCAGTTCCTGTTAGTTTTATTGCCTGTGTTAAGCCAATTTATCCATCAGTGTAGGAATGGAAATCCTTAAAACTAGGGAAATGATCCTAATTTTAAAAATAGATTAAACCTGAGCTGCGTGATTATTGGAGTAGTTAAACATACAAGCAGATGCTTCTTCAAAGTCAGGACAGTGTGATTTGTGTTTTGATGAAGTAATTACTGTCGTACATTGGTGTGGTATCTAATGAGCAATTAGTTATAGCTTCCTTACTGGTTCAATTAATCAGATTCATGTTAGTGTAACTTAAGAGTAAATTTAATAAAGTGATCAATTTTAATGCCTGAGCAGTTTCAGTAAACAAATTGTTCAAGCTACTTAGTTCTCTTAGTCTGGCTTTCAGCATATTGACTTAGGCTATTCTTGCTGGTCCTCCAGGCTGAATGGTGATTTAGTCTTGGTTTCTTCCCCCCAACCCTAAGGGACAAAAATACTGTTGAAAGTACGGGTATTTTTATTTACTTTGTTATACACACTGAAGCACGGTTAGCTAATTCAGCCCTGTTTTCTTCAAGGGAAAATCCTAAACTTTGTGGCCAGTACGTCAGAATAGGGTTAGCTAGGATCCTGCTTCATATGAATGAGCTACAAGGTTGCCTTATTTAAAGAAATGGGTCTTGTTATTTTTGTTGTTGTTTTGGGGTTTTTTTAGTGTGTCAAAGTGATTTGTTTACTTCCATAGAGATTTTGAAGACAAAAGGAGGACTTTCTTGCTAGCTTTGGGCAGTGCAGCTTTTTACTAAGGCCAGCAACATGGTCTTCTCTGAAGAGACTCAAACAAAGTGTTTCCTGACACTCATTCTTGTAACAGAAACAGGGTTACCTTTGTCACAAGAGTTGCCTATGCTTTATTCCTGGGGTGAAATAATTCCAGCTGCAGGAATGTGGGGAGCCCGTGGGGCTGTGGGGGAGACAGCAGCTGTGAGCAGGCTGCAGCAACACTGAAAAAGAAAAGTTGGCCTCAGGAAAAGTTGGGACGCGCAGCAACCTGGACTGGGTTGGGGCGCTTGGTTTGTTCCAGTGCACTGTATCTGGGACAGCAAATCTACAGGTGAATTGGGAAAAGATTATGTAGGGGCCTCATAGAGTGTAAGTACTTTAATTAAGGTACAGCATTGGCAATGCACAAGTGCTACAGTACCTTTGAACTGTCTCTAGATAGTTCATCTGCCAGAGGTGCTGATTCTGAGACACAATACAGGAAATTTCCTGAGAGAAGCATTCAAGTTGTCACTTTTGCCACTCATGGTAGCTGTTCCCGTTGGACTACACCTGGAATTGTGTAATTGAATGGAATTACACCTGTAGATGCAGGATTACTATCCATCTCACTCAAAAAATAACACCCCTCCAAAAAACTCCCAACTCTTGTGCCTTTTTTATAGAGCCAGTTTAGGATACTCCCATGCACATTGTCTTTCAAGAATTTGTATTGAGATAAACTTGGTTGTATTTGTCATCATACCTGTCAGAACTTGTGTGTGTCTTCCAAGTAACCGTTAATACCCTGCCAGACTGATCGCTTTATTCACATAGAAAGGCACTTTTTTCTGTAGCCTCACTTTAAATTTGTGAAGAGAAACCATCTGGGTGGATACCAAGGACACATTTACAGCAGGTTCTGTGGTGTGATGCTGTTGTGTGGCATATGGAACTGTAATAGGTGTAACTTTTTATACAGAATTTCTAAAATGTGTGTGTGCAACTGAGAAATTAGTATTTTAGACACAGAAGCTGATGTAGACTTACTCTTAGGAGAGAGATTGTTCATTTCTAGCTGCCCTCAACCCGCCTTGTGCTGTCATGAGGAAGTGTCTGACCTTAGGTAGCCTCCAAGCGCTTCCAGTTAAAGGTTGAAGAATAAAAGTATCTGATCTGCTTGTACACTAGACAAACTGTACGAGGTATTCTACATTTCATTATGCTCGTGTCGCAAGATTCATTAGTAAAGCACTTCCTAAATACAAAATCTATTAGCGTAGTTTGATAGTCAGCAGAATTGGGTATATTTTTCTTCCTCACACATGTAGTGCATATAATGACCCGAGATTAATCAATCTCGCAAGAGCTATGTTTAGTCTCTTATGAATTGCTTGTCTGCAGTAGAAGATGAACATGGAATCCTAAATAAGCCTAAAATATTCCGGGCTATGACACGTTTCAAATGGCCAGGGAAAACAGTCCAAGATGATTATTTAATAAAGTCTGACCTCTGGATGGCGAATGTTAGAAAAGCAATGGGAATCAAGGCAGCTAATTTTGCCTTCCTACCCCGCCTTCCTTCTCCAGCCTGATCTGCCTCATTTTTCTGCTAATACGCAAATCCTTAATATCTGACATTGAATAGTTCAATTACTAATGTGATAGTTTGTGGGTTTTTTTCTGAAAGTTTAACTGACGTAATTGAAAAATTATGTGACAGTGGTTCTGTCAGACGTTAGGCACTTGTCTAACTCCAGTCTGCTTAATCTTACTGGTTTTGTGACAGATTGCAAATAAAAACTGGTTTTATGAATTCCAGGTTTTGAGATAATGGCAACTCAAGTGTTTCTGTACTTTTGCTGTGTTCTCTTACCCTCACCCAAAGCAACAGTGTTTTGTTTTTAGCCTTGCAAACATAAGGCTGAGTGTGACTCTGTTTTGCTTTTAAATCTTAATCTTTGTTAAAGACATTCTTAGCAGAATTCGAATGCACAATATTGAGGTGTTGTGAAAGCTGCTCAGTATTAGCTATTATGGTAACCTAAGATGTTGATGTTCTGTTTCCCTTTTCCCCTCTGCAGATTTCAGGAAACCTTACTGTGCCTTGGATTACAGGTTGTTCCAGAAAAAGAGCAGTAAGTATATTTCCATCTAAGTATCTAATGTGTCAAGTAAAAGAATGAAAAGTTTATCTAAATGTATTTTTTTAAATGTCAGTTCTGTTTGTGTGGTATGAGGTTTCTGGGGTTTTTTTTGTTTTTTCCCCTTTATACTTTGACTAATACAGAGATTATCTGCAGACACAGTGCTTGTGTTACCAAAAAGTTGATGGATATCTTTAAAAGCAGGCTGAGGTCATAATCCTAAATCAAGTATATGAATTGTGCTATTAGTTGAAATGTAACATTTAAGTTGATAAAGACTAAGAGTTTAGAGCTCAGAATACATTTTTATTAATCACAAAAGTGAAATGGTTATTAATTGAGAGACAACTGAACGCTTAAGAGGATAACTCCCTCTTTAGCTGCTATGCACATGCACAGAATTAGTCCATGCTATCTGGAGTAACTTTCTCAAATCTGATTTTAGCCACATGTATGTCACTTTACATTAGGCAGAATCAGCCAGGTTGGTGCCCTCAATTTACAAATGACTCCAAAACATAACACAAGGTATGAAATGGCTTTTGTCAGGGAAATACCTCCATCCGACTCTTTCATTTGATTCCTGTACAGCATTTCCATTCAAGAGTAGTCTGCTCGCTTCTCTGGGGGACACGTCGTGTCTGCTGGCTTACCATGAAAATGCACCCTGAGCCTGGGGATGGGATGATACAACTAAGCTTTCAAAAGGTTGTTACGTATTAGCCCAGCTGTATCAAAGGCAGTGCCTGGGGAGATGGCTGTCATGATAACCAAATTATCCCATCAAACCCCCAAACCATTGAGCTGTCAATGTCATTTGTACTGCTTTGGCAATGATGTCTAGGTAGTGGAAGAACCTTCCTTTGCCTTGTCCTCCCTGCAGTAACCAGTACTTTTTTTTTTGGGGGGGGGGGGGTGGGGTGTGTTAATGCTTTTTAGCTCTTCTGTTTAGTCTTCAAAAGGTGTGAGTTTGGTAGTGTTTCCTGTCTATGGTCCTAGGAATCAAAGGACCATCACTTTCATTGTGGGGTTTTTTTCTCAGACTTTTGCTAGGTCTCAACTTTTGCACACTTCTAGTTTTTGCAGACTTTGGTAGTATCACTTATTTCTGTTTATATAGAGAGCGCTTTATAAGAGCATCTCCCAGAGGAACCAGTGTTTTTATAAAAGTCCTGTTGTTACTCATTCCATCTTTTTTTTTCCCTAAATCCTAGTTCTCTTGAGTAGGCTTTTTTAAATGGAACCCTTTTCTGGAAGTCACCTTCACTCTGCCACTTAATGACCTTTTAAAACAGCAAGCAGCTGGTGAGTGTCCTAGACTAGAGTTTCACTTTGAGCTGATTTGCACATCCCCATTGAAAGGGGGAGGTTCCCCCCCCCCCCGCCCTGCTGTGCACTGCCACCCCATCCCTAGCACTGGCACTAGTATCCAATTGCAAGGTAATCCAGGTCAGGCGTCTGACCTGTCAGATACACATTCTTCTGCTGAGTTTGTCTTTCTCCTGTCTCTAGTGGGTTGTGAATGTAGGGATCAGATGAGGGCCAGAGCCAGCTCAAAGTGGGCAGCAGGAGCCGTGTGGCTGGGAGCAATCAAGAGAGTGGGGCACGATGCTGTTGACGGCTTTCCAGCACTGGATAGGCTCTTGAGTTGTGGTGGCCACGCTCGATATTCAACACAATAAGTTTAAAACTTTCAAGGATATGAAAATGCCAGTTTATTAAGGACGGTTACTAGGGAATTCTTTTTTCTTAGACCTTTACTCCTGTATCTTTTTTAATCAATAAAATGCATAAAACATATTGGTTAATACAGTCCAGTTTGATGCACCTGCTTCTGGATTTGTGGATGCACTTTCTCGAATTTAAATTTAAGCCTTCTTAAGGAGAAAAGTTCAGGAGCTGGCATTCTGAAACAGCTGTATATGCACAGGTGTAAGACAACAAAAAGAGAGAAAAAAAATCATACTTCCTAGGAAACTTCAGTTTCAAATGTGAAATTCTTTTGAAGAAAGAGTGTGAGGGAACAGAAATAGAATGGATAGAGTTGTAAAACTGCGATTATAGCAATTACTGCCATTCAAACAGTAAAAAGGCTAATCTGTATTTTGTTTAAAATGGAGATGATCGTCTTTTATATGCTCTGAATTTTTAATCTTTTGCCTTGATGTTTTGTTCCCCTTGCCCTGTCCTTCAACTGCCTCAAGAAATAAAAACTGTGCAGTTCTGCAGAAACTCTTTCTAGTCTGCTCAGCTATGCTGTAAGGTGACGTAATCCTGACTCTCAATGAATATTAGTCTAGAAATAACAGTTCTCAGTTATTCATGAGAATGTCTTTGGAAATCAGAGAGTTCTGTATTCTGTCATGGTACATGTGCAATGCATTGGCCTTGACAAATGCATTGATTTTTGTTGTTTTGGGTTTTTTTATGGGGTGTTGGAAGGATAACAAAGATTAAAGAGAACGAAAAGGGGGAAAATATCTTCACTTTTGTCCTCACATTTAAGTCTTGAGTGTACTAACTGTGCTTAAGTCGTGTCATCTGATGTCTTAGCAGAATGATTAGCATTTGTGGTAGATCCCTGGTAAGCTAACTATGAAAAATATTTGGCGCATCGAGTGTTGATTCTAGGTAAGCTGTGCCTGGCTTAGTTGTGTTGGGGGAGATCGGGGGTTTTGATTTCCTGCTTTTTTTTTATTTTTTAAGTTTCTACATAGAAGTAGTTCTAGTGGTCTTGATATCAAGTCTGAAATATAAAATCATTAAGATAACAGATTAAGGTCTTAGAATTCTATCTGCCCATCACTGTTCAGAAGCAGGCATAGTAAATCACATGGTATGTAGCTTGTGTATTTTGGGTGGGATTTGATTTTTAGTTGTATTTCATGTTAGTGTCTGGGCTGGTTCATGTTAGGTTTCAAGGGAACACTGCCCTCAGTGGAGAAATTCACAGGGAAGCTGGTCTTGTATTTTCCCTCTTCCTGGAGCAACACTGCATTGCATTGAGGGCTTTGATGCCTTCCCAAGTAATGTACTTCTGCACTTCGGTGGAACCTCTGCTGTAGGAAACCCTGCTGTAGGCCTCTCAGTCCGGCATGTGTATTTTGGGAAAAAATACTTGAAATAAGTGGAGGATTCCTGTGCTAGATTTTGATTTTTAAATTGTTGTTTCAACATAGGCATTATTTCACTAAAATTCTGGAGATAGCAGCATTGAAGTGTTCCCCTCGGAGTCCTGCCTGTCACAGAAAGAGTACAGTAGACACGCTTTGAATCGGGTAAAGGAGCTGGTCTAACTCCAGGTTGGTGTGAGACCTGCCACCAGTTGTACTGGCCAGTCTGTGGGCATAGGGAAGACAGCTGGATTGTGTGGAAGAGACTAGGTGAGGGAGATAAATCAGTGTGGCTACTAGAGAAAAATACCTTGTTGGACTGTATCTAAAAATCTTACAAAAACTGCCTACTGTAACAGGAAGCCTACGTACACTGGAGAAAAAGATGTTTTAGAGCCACTTTTAAAGTAAAATGAGCACTCATGGGGATTAAAGCTACCTTTTGTTTTAAAACTATACCAATATTAGCTTGTGAAGTTCTCTTCATCTGTTTGTATTCCTCTCCTCTCCTAGAAGGGCAGAAGGAAGAAAACTATTTTAGTCAAGTTGGTGAGAGCGTGTCTGAGTAAGGTAGTCAGAGTCTTCAGCAAGAGAGACTTACAAGCCAACCTGAAGATCTCCACGTACTGAATTGTGAATGCTGTCCTTGTTGATACCTTTTCTTCCATGTCATTTGGATAACTAGTTAATGGTTTTCCTCTTGTGAATTATTTCACCATGTATCCCAAGGTACTTAACTTTGTTAATGTTTACACTGGATGATAATAACATGCATAACATGTCATAACCTTCTTGCTGTGAACAGCAGCTCTTTGCTACTCCCAACAGCAATCCTTCAGTTCATGCAAAGGGAAGGCAAGTCTTACCATAGTTTCAGACCAAATACATCTTTTGATGTGTGTTGCACCACTTGTCACCTAGGCTTATTGTATGCTGTGATCCTGCAGGCAGACAGGAATGTCATATCTGGCCAGGAATTGGAAAAGCAGACTTTCTAGTCAAGTATGAGGAAAACATTACCATGATTCTTACTTAATCTAGTAATTACTAATTACTGTCTAAAACTCAGTTTACTTTGAGGCTGAAAGTTCATTATTTAACAAACTAGTTCGAAAATCTCAAGAAGAAGGGCAGGTTGTCAGATTGTGTAGATTGGAAGTTGGTTTTGGAAATTATGGAGTGAGATGATGAGTATGGAGTGTAATTGTGTAATTAGTCTGTTGCACTGATAGCTCTGTTTTCCTTTTTTTTTTTTTCTTCTTAGCTGTGTTCAGTTTAGAAACACATAGTGACAGAATAGATGTAATTTTGTCTCAGTGTTGAAGCAGTTACAGGTCTTTTCAAGCTGTGGTACTATGAAATATTTATCAGTCCTTCTATCAGAGCAAACTTCAAGCTTACCCAACCAGTAGGAAAAGATGCAAAAAGTCTCTCTTCCAGAAATCTAACCATTTTTGCACTAATATTATGTTAGCAGTCATAGTTTAAGGGTGCCTTCAGATGCCATTTGGCTTGCAGTCTATTTCCAGTCACCTTTTTGCCTAAAGGCTGTGCAGCTTGCTGCTCTGTCTTGTGCCCTATGTATGAAGCTGATAGTAGCAACTCACTCGTAGCTGTTTGTTTTGCTATGGGCCCTCACGTACATTTCTTTGTCCTAGGAAGATTGAAGGTATCTTGTTAGGAGTGCTTAACTGCTCATGTGATGAGAAGGGAGCTCTCAAGACTTGGCGGAAGGCAGTGTTTAGAAATCAGCTCTCTGAATTGCTTTTGTTGTTATAGCCACCAGCTGCTTTTCTGGTTTTTTTTTCCTGGGGAGAATCATGCTTGGTGTGGGAGCCTGTAGGGCTCTGCTGGGTGGAAGTACATGCAGTGTGCCCGTCTGCAGAAGGTACGGTTCTTTCAAAGATGCTTCTGATTGCACTATTCCTGTATGAGCAACACACTGTGTATGAGCACCAGTGTCTAAGCCAAAGCAGCAGGGTTGGTTCTGTAGCAGGAGACTGGGTGTCACTGAAGTGGGGGACAGCTTTGCAACAGTTGTGAAACCTGGACTTAAAACCTCAAACTGAGGGCACGTGTAATCTGGCATAGCTTTAAGGTTAAATATGCTGGTAGTGTTAAGGGAAAATACAGACCTTCAGAATTTGTGTATGGAAAATGAAATCAAGAAATAATAAACTGAAGAGTAAGAATAACATTAAATGGTGCAGATGGGAAAAGGGGAACATATGGGAATGGTTGATTCAGAAATAACTATTATTATGTACATATCATGAGGTATGAATTGATAATCCTTAAAAAAATCAATTCGACATTAAGTAAAGTTCAGAGCTGAATACTGGCATCATTAGAAATGGGGAACAAAACAAAGTAACACTATGTTTGTATAAAATAATCCAGGATTTGTTCATACCTTGAATGCTGTGTGCACTCCTGATGTTCCCATTCCTCCCAAAATAAAACAGAGAAGCCATCACAGTGATCTAAGGCACAGAACAGCCATATAGTGAATGAACAAATGGGCTATATCTCTTCAGACCTGAAAAGAAATGACTGGGAGGGAGTGGAGGAGTGTGATGGAGAGCTTTAAAAATATGAAAAGTGTGGAGAAGCAAATAGGTACTCATTTGTTCCAGTAAAAGAGTGGGTGTCTAATGAAGCTAGCCTTAGGCTCAAAAGGAGATTGGATGTTTTTATTTAGTGTAACTTAAAGTAAGAAGTGCCTCCAATTTATAAGTTACTGAGGTTGATAGACAGTATTGGAGCTAAGTATCACTGTTTGTCCTATTCTACTTTTTACTAAACTTCAAAGAACCTTTAAAATGTACAAAATAAGTATTACTCTGAGATTTCTTGCTGTTTCTCCATTATAGAGTTTCTGAGCGGTAGTGACTAAAATCTGTTATGAGAGGTTTGTTTGCTATAAATAACCATTACCTTAGAGCATTTCATCCCAGAGTATCAGAACTGGACTGTTGATTTAATATGATTTCACTGCAATTTAAATAAACATAACTATGTAACTTTTGTTAACATACAGTGCTCAGGTGCTGCATAAATGCAATAGTAGTTATATTAAAGCTCTAGTTCTTTTAAATATGTCTTTATTAATAATGTGAAGATTGTTTATAGCTTTTGTGCATGTGGCCTGAAATATTTTCAACTATGCATAAAAACTGATCTAAAAAAGCAGGCTCTAATAAAAGGCAGGATAAGGACACTCTACTGCAATGCAATTATTCATACCAATTATAGACACTAGATTTGCACCACAAATATTGCATGCACAGTGGGTAGTATGAGGGGCTCGGCAGAGTGCCAGGAATGTCTATAATAAACTGGGTCATCTCTTATAAGAATGTTGTTATTACACTTGAGAGGTCAGGGGATAAGCAGGGTTTAACCCTGCGCTCGGCAGAACTGCTGATTCAATTTGCTCACCAGGATTGCTTTTCATTGGGAGTTGATAGGCTATTTTCTGCTGGAAGAAGCTTCTCGCTGCTTTTCAGACTGTAGACAACAGAACTGGTGAATGTAGAGCATTCAGCAAATAGTTAACACCGAGGAGGATAAAGCTGAGCTTCAAATCATCAAGCAAGGGATCTGAAGAGAGGAAATGAGAGTTGTATTCATAACAGTTGTCATAATGAAGTAAAAATATGAACCGAATTAACTGGCTTGTCTTCAGCTATGGAAAGTATTGTGCTAAATGTGATGCTTTTCAGTATTATCTTTTAATACTTTTTTCCTGTGCTAACTGGTGCATAACCAGCAATGTAATGATATTTGTAGGGCCCTGGGGCTTTTCTCTTGTTTCCTCAGTTTCTCTGATGATACTAAGCATGAAGAAGTTATTAACTAAAATTGATGGAAGCGTAGCTGTAGATTCGATGTAGAAATTCTACCTCTTATTTTCTCGCAGAAGCAATTGACTTTTGTAAAAGCATTATATCATTTTTGACCTGCTTATAAATTTGACTCCTGCATTATGTATAATATTTGTCAAGGGGATGATCCTGTAATTGAATGTGGCTTGTGATTTCCCTAAGAAATTCATGAAAAGGTATATGGCACCATCAGTTACATGAAGGTGAGTTAGTCTGGATCTAAGCTTTGTACAAGCTGAAGTGTTGCCTACACCCCGTGAGCCTAAGGGCTGGGACTGATCCCGATGCAAAGGTGCGGAGAGAGCCATCGGCCTCCCTTTGCCCTGTCCGAGCTGGCGAGAAGGAGCTCACACTGTACAGGCAGATGGCTCCTGTGGGTCGTTTAACACATGGTGCCCTGCTACCCTCTGAGCAGCTCCTTTATAAATCACAGCCCTTAAATGTCGAGAGTCTTTTTGGGGGGGACACTGGTAAAATTTCAAGACTGGTAACCTGATAGATTCTGTCTTTCACTGCTGCAAAGACCAACCAGCTCTATTGCACTCATCACCTGTGGTGCCAAAATGTGCCTTTCTGAAGACAGTGCTTCTATCTTTTCAGAGATTCGATTCCTGCCTGCTTGGCTGTGTCTAGTAGGTTACTCAGTGCTCATCTTGTTGGAAAAGATGGCAAAAATGAGATACAGACTCCAAAGTAGAGAAGCTGAAGTGGAATGAGAACATGCTGAGTTTACTAGAGTGGGTTGAGCCAGGTATCACAGTAAAGCTGCCCCCTTACTTGCTGCTGAGTTTTCATAGCATCTTATGTACACACACTTGGTTTTCCCCTCGGTTTTGTTCTTGTTTTCTGGGTTCTTTCATGTGTTGTGGGGTTTTTGTTTTTTCTTTCATAGCAGTTGACTGGAAAAACTTCTTGTCCCTTTCCTTCTCTGTCCTGCAATTGGTGTTAGTGTGATTCTGACTCTCCAGCCCTGGTCTTGTAGCAAAATTATATAGCAGCTGTGAGGTGAAAAGTGTTGGGAAGTGTTTTATCTAATAGGAATGTTATTAAAATGTTTGTAGTGGATCGTAGGAATTAATATACATCCACTTAAAATGTAAAAGATACAATGCTGCTTTGTTAAGTAAAATTTTTGACAGCCGGATGGTTTTGTTAAACACTGCTTTCTCTACTTAAAATCTTTGTATTCAGTAAGTGAAAGCTGAGCAGCCTCTGTACCCTTCCTGTGGTACCATCCCTTTGGTAACTCTGTAGTCAGTTATTGTGTGCCTTATGTCTAATGTCAGATCCATTTGCCTATCGCAAATAGACAGCTTTTTTAGCAGAAAATATCTGAATTTACTTCAACACCAGCTGTACTTTTGTTGGTTTTTGTTCTCATTTGGCCATTGCAACAAACTATAGGTGAGAGAAGACAACACTGACAGGGGCTGCTCCCTTACATCTGAAGTAATATTAGGCAGATTGCCTTTTGCTTCCCTCACTTCACCCCTCTGATGGAGAGAGGGAATTTCCATAGCATGTTCCAGGGGGTATCTTTAAGCTATGCATATCATATATGAAGAAACTTTCTATTTTATTTTCCTGGTAAGTGCAGATGGCAGTAAGCTGTGTGAGTGGTGGATTGTCACAGCGGTGTTGTCAGTGTGAACTCTCCAGAGCCAACAGTGAATTACTTAGGTACTTATGTTTAAAAAGAGTATCATTAAGAAGGTGAAGTTGCCCTGAGCTACCCGTGCGTTCAGGAAAGCAGGATAGGCCAGAGAGACTTGTTTCTCCGTGTAGTCTGAGTGTTGCTGCCACAGTCTTTCTGCCTTCCCTCTCTTCAGTGCTTGGCTGCCTCCCCAACTGCAGAACAAGAGCTCTTCCTATCACTTTCAGAAGTTATAATCCATTTTTCCAACAGCTATAAAAGGAGATATGGCTGCAGTGATTCGGGAGATAACTACACTTTTGTTCTTTGAAAATGGCTTGTAAGTAGGAAGAGCTCAGGTCAGGCGTGCAGGAAAGCCTGCATCTGCTACGGGTGAATGGGCATCAGGGATTTAGCTTTGGTCAGCAGGGTGCTCGGGAGGTGAAGGCCACTTACTGCACGTTGCTGCTTATCCTAGAGCAGCCTCAAAATGTGCCAACTTCATTCCTTTTAGATTAAAATAGACTGCAGTGTGCGGTCTGGGAGTGCATCTCCTGGGTTGCAGCCGCTGGTAAGTGCTTGGTGTGCAGGAGCTGAGGAGCATGGTGAGCCCACCACCTGCCTCCAGCTGCAGAGGAGCTCCTGGGGTCCTGTGATCCCTGCTAATGGATGGGCAGGATGAAGACAGCTTCTCTAATTCTGTACTTGAACGTATAAAACAATAGCCAAGGATGTACCTGAGTGTCTGGTAGCGGTTAAAAATGGACCACATTTGGCTATAACTATTGTGAGGTGTTTTTTTTTTTACTGGACCACCTGGGATTGTTTTAAGGAGACAAGGTTTTGATACCGCTACTTTATATTTATGTATTAAGGAGACTCAAGTGCTGCTAACATTTTGAGAAATAGTAATTTTTAAAAGAAGAAAACCACAAGGATTACCATATTCTGAAGTTTAGCAAAAATTAAAGTGGATAACTGTACAAGATTGTCAAATTATTCTAGTTCTGTGAAATTTTTCTATTCCATTTTAAATTTATTTAATTCTAATTTTTGACAGTTTTTAAACAAGCAGCAAACCGCATTTCAGATATTGAAATCATGATTCTGTCTTACAAAATTCAGCTGTTGAAATAATGACAAACTTGGCACATGTGGCTATAATTTACTAGTGCAGATTTTATTGTTGCATTTATGTACTCCTAAGGGCAGGAGAAATAGCAAGCATGGGTTGGTATAAAGAAACTGTAGACTTTGGTTAAAAGTCTGGGCTAAAAACTTTTGTCAAAACTTGCAAGTTCTACTAGCAGATGGTACTGTGTGCCCACAACAGTTCAAGAAGTGGTAGGATGTCTAGGATTTGTTTCCCAGTGATACTCCTTCTATCAGTAATCCACTATCACATATTTTGATAAATATACACAAAGAGTTAGGGAACTCGCAAATAAACAGTGGAACCAATTTACACTCTGAAGCTTACCAAATAAACATTAAAGTATTCCCTTTAGGAACTCGGAATTCTTTGAATTATGCATGTATTGTAGTTTGCAGTAAGATAAAAGAACTTTGGGTGGGGGAGGGTGAGAAACTTGAAAAGCCTTAAGGAATAATTTGCATAAATTGGGTAGAGAGAGTAAACAGCACAAGAGGAAAACAGTTATTTTCAGTAAGACCTTACAGAATGAGATAAAACAAATTAAAAAAATCAGGTGGAGTTGAAACAAAGCTGAAGTGCTTTTAAACTTGCGTTAGCACTGCCATTGCCTTTAAAGCAAATCCCAGGGAACTCTATACTGTCCTGGATTAAAAAAAAAAAAAGAAAACGAAAAAAAAATATCTTAAGGGAGAGTTAAAAGAAAAGAGAAGCCATGGAGACAGTATAACATGTGTGTCTTACTGTATGCAAGACCTCTGGAAATTAAATGAACAGCATAAGTAGAATTTTTTTTCATCTAACAGTATTTTTTTTATCTTACAGTTACAGGACCGCACACAGTTTAGTGACCGAGATTTAGCTACCCTAAAGAAATACTGGGACAATGGTATGACCAGCCTGGGCTCAGTCTGCAGAGAGAAAATTGAAGCTGTGGCTGCAGAATTAAATGTTGACTGTGAAATAGTGCGGGTAAGAAATCTAGAGTCTTCCCCTGTCTTGTCGCAGAAGCAAAAATAGGACAGATGAAAGCCTTTAAAAATTTCATGAGGAAGCTTGAAATAGATTTCATGTATTACATAATGAATGACCATGTTGGGAAGTGCTCACTTGTTCTTTCTACAATCTATATATAGAAAAATGCCCTCAGGTAAGAGTCTTATTGATCAGCAGCAGGAGTAGCACTATGAGCCATTTGACATTCTCTTTAGACTTGGGTAAGATTTTAAGTAAGTGTTACATTTTTTAGGGATATCCTAGAAGACTGAAAAGCACTATTTATACTGCTATTCAGAAAGAAAAAAGCCTTTCTAAAGATATAGGGGAGAACGTTTCTCATTAATGCTTACAGGAAAAAAAAAAACTGTAAACATATGAAAGAAAATGCTCAAAAATAGGAAAAAAATATTTTGTGAGACTGTCCTGAAGCCAAGTTGAGATATGACAGAGGATGAAGGTTACTGTGAAGAATTCTGGGTCACTTCAGTGTGATAGTCTGTACAGGTGTCGTTGAGGAAGGATTGCTTTAGCAAGTGCAGGTTTGGTGTGGATAATCTGATTCCTGAGAAACACTCCCCATCAGCTGTTCCAGAGGCTGGGAAGTTTGGCACAGCATCAGTTGTTGCCACTGTGTTCCCAGTTACCAGACCTACATCATCACGCTGAAACTGTGGGTGTCTCATTCTCTCAGAGTGTTTCCATTCTTTAGAAAGCAGTCAGACTGTCTTTGCGGTCAGTTCTAAAACATGGCTTGAGTCTTTCTTCCCCTCATAACAGGCATGACAATTATAACTAGTCCTTTCAGCCTTCATCCTTTTCTCCCACCTCTTTCTTACAATTCTGACATTGCTGCAACAGTGGAACTAGGGGCCCTTATTTGAAACTCTTCTTTCGTGAATATCTCTCTTGGGTTGCTATATCAAAATGGTACCAAAGCTACTTTCAGTATCAAATGCTGAAATTTGGTTATTTGCTTGTTTTCCTGAGCACACATGAATTATAAAAAATAAATTGTGCTTTTGGAGACTGAAAAGCATTATTTTTCTCTGTAGAGAATAAAGCTACTCTATATTTTCCAACTCTTCAGTGTGCTTTCTGAAAGGTGAAGCTGTTCCCACTGAAATACCTTATTCACAGGACAGTAAGCTTGACACTCATGCTTTGCCTCCCTTGCTTCGTTCCCTTAAGAACATCCTCCGTGGCATGCATAGGGTGACAGTATGAAGTTCTGTACACATCTTTCAATAGCATCTGCTGGAAATGCTTTTGTCTTCAGGGCAGATGTACTAGGCTCTGATCAACTCCCTAAGACTCCCTGGCATAACCTATTTTAGAACATGCACATGTGAATGAACAAAAAGGTTTCTTTTGTTCATAGTAACTGGTGGTGTTACTAGTATCTGTTTTACCTCTGGTTCCTCTATTGGCAGACCTAAGAACTGTAGCAAGAATTAGGTGGAGGTTGGTCCTGCACTATGCGGAATTTTTTTGTTTGTTTGTGAGGGCTGAATTAATGCTACAAGACCTGTGTGTTCAGTGTTCAGTGACCACTGTTGCCCTTTCTCTAAGGCACGTTGTGTGTGTCCCAGCTGTAGGACAGGTATTTTCTGTCATGTGCTCTAGAGGATCTGTCCTAAGTTTGTTTAGGGATCTATATGGGCACATCATATTGTGCCTCTCTCCTTACCTGCCAAGCCTGTGTGTTCTCCAGCAGGAAACACTGCTGTCTGGAGGTCAGCGTGCAGCATGGTCTCCTTCTCACGAGCCAGGGCACATCAATGATGCAGTTGGCTGCAAGGCATGGGTGAACCACAGCATCTCTACCCTACGCAGCATGCTCAGCCAACAAGAGTTGGACTGAGGGACACTTCTGGAAAAAGCTGTCCCCTTTCAGTACTTTGCTGCCTTTGTTTCACTGTACCTTGAATTCTAGGCAGTGTGCAACTAGCAACTCTTTCTCTATTTATGATGTAAGTAAAAGAAATGTAGCATATGTAAAATAGTAATAAGTATATATATATAAAACCAATGAAATATGTCAAATAATACACACAACATATATAAACTATATTATAAATAATATAATTTCATATAAATATATATAGCTGTAAAATATTTATATATACCTATCGTATTTCTTGTTTTAATACAATTAAATACATGTTCCCATTTTTCCTTATTTAATAGCTTTTTTTAATGGAAGTTCATTATTTGTTCAGATGTTGCCATTCCAGAAGTACAAACAATTGATCCTTATGACTCGTACTGTCTTGGAAGATCTCCAGTACAAAGAAAGTACCAAATCTGCTTTCCAGTAGAAGGAAAGATAATGTTTGCCACTATGCATAGTTCCACTGGATTTGCTCTTTTAAGGTTGACAGGGCATTTTATTTCATAGTTTTTGTAATTCTAGGAGGAGGGTGGACTTGTAAACTGGCTGCTGGTTGTACCTTAACATCAGGCACTTTTGCACCCTTAAATGTCTTTCACATGTTCCCCAAGACACCAAAAAAAAAGCCCCGTTATGTTATCTTTAAATATGTGAACTCTGGCCAATACTTCATTAAACTTAAAATATTTCTTTTGCTTACATTATAATTATTGCGGATTGTATTTGTTTGGTGAGGGAGGGGGGATTGTAGTGACTTAAATATTTTTGTTTATATTTCTCTTGACTAATTTTACTCATCCATACCAAAAGAGCATCTGAAAGCAGAATAGCCGCTTTGGCAGTGAGACACTAGATATTTGAGAAAGATGGATGACTGCTTTCAAACTCCTCAGAAATATATGAGAAATATAAGAAAAATGCATGACAATTTTTTTTTTTTTTATAGAATGTAAAGTTTTCATTCATAAAAAAGTCAAAAGCTGCTCCTAGGCTCCCACCCATAGGTTAAAGACACCTCCTCCTGTTTCTCAGCAGCTCGTCAGATTAAAGCTGGATTACAGAAGGTAGAGCTTCAGTCTGAGTTTAACAACAAAATCAAGCAGTTGCAGCAGAAAAACCACTCATTTTTCACAGCTGATGAACAGCTCTTCTTGTTGGGGGCTCTAGGCCTAACCTAGATCTGGCTTCTGATTGAGCGAGATGTTGGAAAAACAACTCGGATTTTTCCATCTTTATTTTTTAAGTGAGATTTCTGAAGGTTCCAAGATAGAATCTTTCTAGTGCGTGACACCCTAACCTCAATATCTGGAGAGCTGTAATCATGCATTTCAAGTGGCTCCCTGCCAATCTACTTACTTAGAAGCTGCCTGAGGGCATATGTATGCTGGCTCCTTCTGCCTGGCCTCCAGCTTTTCTTCCCTAACTCCTGCTGGTCATCTGTGCAGTGGAAGCTGGGGGAGTTGCTGCCGAGTTCATTGCTGGCTGCCATAAGTAGGCTTAATGAGTCTCATTGCATGCACTTTACAGATGTTGTTTGAGGTTTTTAAGGAGGCAATATTTTGGGGATATAATTAGAATTATTATATGGTTTCCTACATAGAAATACTAGTCTGCTTTTACAGTCATCATTTTACGGCTCCAAAATATTCACTGTTAAATGCAGCATGTGGGATATGGAAGCTTATTGCTTTTATTTCCCATTTTAATTTGAGACACTATAAAAATATCTTCTGTGACACATTCAGTATGTTGAATGAAAGATTTTCTGCCTTGAAGGGTGTGTAGAAAGACAAGTAAGATATGCTTTTCCCAAGTGACTCAATTTTTTGCTCATTTTTTTAGAAAAAGCAGGAGATCTGCTTGTAAATTTTATAGTTGTTAGCACTATTACCATCATAAGATTATGAGAAAATGTAAAGAATGGCAACAGCACTTGAAAAGATATATATCTGGAAGTGGGCACTTTTTTTTCTTCCCCTCTTTTCCCCCTGAGACTTATATGAAGTACAGAAACACCAAGGTAGTTTTCTGGTTTGCATTCTTTAAAGAGGAAAGTCAGCGGGCTGGAAAAGAAAATATCACCCAACAAAAGTGATTTGCCAAAAATAGTATTAAGCATGTAATCCTTTAGCTGGTTAAAGGGACTCAACTGGCACAGCATGAAGCTATCTTTAATAGTTGGGATTGTTGTCAATGTTTCTTAATTTTTCTGTTTGATAACCATGGTATTATAAACAAAAAATTTTTTACTAAACTTTTTCATGCTATCTGTCAGAAATGCAGTTAAAAAAAGTGTGATGGGGAAGAGGAACAGTACAGGTATTTCTGAAATAAAGCCAGAGTGATGTAGGTTATTGTAACTTTAAAGAAATAAATCCTGTAATATTTTAATGTTTGTGGTCAACACTGTTGGAACATAGACCTTATGGAAGGAATGTGTATTTTGCCGTGCCATGATCATATGTTTTTAAAAGTAGGAACTGCCTATGCTTTCTAGAAGTGTGTTTGATTTTTAGCAATCCAGAAATTCCAGCACTGAGCAGGCTTCAGGAAGTAGAAGTGGCCATGCTGTGCATACGTTGTCACCACAGTAATCAAGGCCGCTCTGTGTGGCAACAGCTTACGTGGCCAGACTCCACCATTATCCTTCCTGGGCCAGTGTGTGGTCAGGTCCTGAAATAACGAGGATGGTCCCACTAGTGCTGTCAGCACTGCTTCTGCTGTGTTGTAGATGGGGGAGAGCCAGGTCAACGAGACTGGAAGTTAGCAGTTGGCAGAAGAACTGATTCCTAGCTCTGAGAAAGCATTTTGGATGCCAGTGGAGACCTTAACTTGGATGGAACTAAGTGTCTGGGTACAAGAGCTGTTAAGTAGAAATGGAATTGGATGAGAAGTCAAAAGCTTGAGTAGTGCAAAGGAAGGGAAAGAGTAAAGAGGTGAAGAATTGCAGACAATTCTTATTACATCACATTAAACTGTATTTTGTTTTTAACAATTTTTAATGTAGACTTTTCTTTATCAGAGAAAGCAAGTTGATTAACAGTTATATAGATCCATTTTAAAAAAATACATATATAGATCCATTTTTACAGTGATTTTTTTTTTTAAGACTGTCAGTTTTATTGATGTGAAATGAACTTAAAGCATCCATACCCATCAGATCATGAATGGCTTTCAAAGTTGCTTGGTCATGGACTTGTTTCATCTCCCACCGCAGTTTACAGTATGCTGTTATACCTTATTGCAAGCAATGATTCTTAAAGACTTGTCTTCCAACCAAAGAGGACTAAAGGATAGTTTGGACTAGATGATCTTCAGAGGCCCCTTCCAACCCCATATCATTCTGTGATAATATTGCTCTGAGCTTAATTATGCCAAATTATGTTCTGTCATTAAAGTGTAGTGATGTAGAGCTACCACCTTGGACAACTTCTCCCATGCTGTAAAAAATCCTAGAACAGGCAGGCCATTTGGGTCATTGGATGCTTTAGTCCCCTTGTGGAAGTTGCAGAGGGGGGAGAACCTGAATCAAAAATCTTATGTTAAATTTGTTGAATAATTTAGGTGGGGATAGACCTTACAAGGTCACCTAGTCCTACTCTTTATGTAGAGCAGAATTGACTTCAGAGTTAGGTCAGGTTTCTCAAGAATACGTCCAGTAAAATGTTGAGTACCTCCAAGGCTGGAGATGCCAAGACTTCTATGGACAAACTGTTCTGATGTCTCTCTGTAAAGCATTATTTTTTCTTTTTTCTTAATTCCAGGCAGAGCTTCCCTTGCTGCCACTTGTGACTGTTGCTTCTTTTCCTTTTGCTGTGCACCTTCCCTTTTCCCTTGTGTTGGAGGACTGAGCCTGGACACAGTATTCCAGGAAGCAGCCTCATGAGGATCAAAACCAAGGGGATAATCACCTCCCTTGAGTTGCTTGCTACACTCTTGTTCCTTTAGTATAGATGTGCTAATTTCACTTGGTTGTGGGCCTGTTGCTTTTGTTATAGTTTCTGATATCATTCATGTTTATTTCTCTTACAAGACTTGGATTGGGAATCGAAGACGGAAATATCGTTTAATGGGGATTGAGGTCCCACCCCCTAGAGGAGGTCCTGCTGATTTCTCTGATCAATCTGAATTTGTTTCTAAATCAGCACTTAATCCGGGAGAGGAAACTGCTACTGAAGTGGGGGATGATAATGATAGGAATGATGAAGTATCAATCTGCTTATCTGAAGGAAGCTCACAAGGTATTTGAAAATGCAGTTATTACTGTGCATATATTTCTGATTTTGTGCAGTGTGCATGCTTTGGATTCTCTGTTGTACACATTCAAAAACGTCTGAAAGAGTGTCTGACAGTCACAAATTATTTACATTGGCCATACTAAAGGTACTATTTGGTCTCTTCTACTTCTTTCTATATGAATTTTTTTTGGTTTTGTTATCACAAGGCTTGCAGAAACCTTTTATCATAAGACCACTGTTTCTGCCAAATTAAATGACAGGTTAAATGACAAGTTCACAGTTTGCTGGTGCAACTGAGAGATGGACAGACAGTGTAAGTCTCACTTCCCTGGGAAGCCAGCTTCTAAAGTGCTCTCTGCTAACTGGCCGGTCCTACACAGCCATCTGGAATACTCATCCCTGTTAGCCTGAATCACACCAACAGTTCTCATCGAAACAGGCACTAGCACGTGTGAGCCCGTCCCCTGTGAGCTGACCAGAGCTGTGTAGTTAGTTTTCCTGATACTAAACTCATGCTTATGAGATGCCTTCAGGAGGTGTATGAGCTCAGACGTGGTCTGGAACTAAAAGAGCTTCACGGTATGTCAGAGTACAGCAGAATGTCTGCCGCGAAGCTGTCTGCCGTGCGTGTGTGTCTCTGACAAGCGAATACAAACCAACAGAAGAGATCAGAGTCGGTAGCAGGGGACTATTCAAAGCCTTAGAACTGCACACATGGGGCGCCTGGGTGTTCTCAGGAAATTGCATGATCTTGAGTGATTAGTGCCTCAATCTTAATTCCCTTTTACTCCGCCTCTCAGAACCGCATGACCACGTTAAATCGATCTCTCCCTTTCCCTCTTGTACATTAGCTCTCTGGGCCCAGGGCAGATGAACCGCAGCTCGGCACAGTCACTGCCTTCACGAGCTCAACTAATTGCTCCCAGTGCTTCTGATTAGAAGAGATCAATAAAGCCTTTGCTCTCTAAACTTAAAGAAAGTCTGATCTAGTGCATGCTGTTGCAGCTTGATGTGCCAGACTTGATCTTGTCATTTTGTCTGAATGATTTAAGGGAAAGAACTGGAAAAATGGAGAACTGCTGGGAATGAATTTGTGATGGCTTTGTCATATTCTGCTGTAAAGAGAATAAGATGATAAAGAAGTGGGTCAAGTGATTGAAAGCCAAGTGAGATGCAGAAACTTAAGAATCCTTGATTTGCCTGAGGTGTGGAAGGAACTGATTTAGTCAGATCTGCTTGAAAGAAAATGGTGACAGGAAAGAGTCTGAATTCTCTGTAGCTTAAAGTGAGGAATAGCACATTTATTGAATGAGGCTTTCACAGACCAGATAAGGCTGTAACACTATGAGTAGATTATTAGAGTCAAAGCTTAAGGAAGTGCAAGAAAACTATAGGATTTCCACAGCGTCCAGGAATCCCACTTCCATTCCTTGATTCTACTGTGAGAATTATTTCTATTCGTTTCTCCAGTTAAAAGGTTTCACCGCTGCAGCTCAGCTTATTTTGAACTTCCTAGAAAATATTTTCACTGATAATCCTGTGTACCATTCAGTCACAGACATGTGATTGTTATAATGTTTGGGAACTGTAACTTTTAGTCCTAATTTGTAAGAACACAACAAAAAAAAACCTCTCAAAGACAGGAAAAAGGTGTCTTTAGCCGCCTAATTAGAGTGACAGTGTTGATGGCACTTGCTTTTACAATGTAGTGTGTAAGTATTTACAAAAAAATAAAAGCTGTACTCTGATGCAAAATTAAGCATTAAAGTTCTCATAATGCCTTACCTTTTTTAAATTAATGTTAATTGAATCCATGCTTTGTGTAAATGAACACAGCTCTGTGGAGACCATTATAGCATCGCTAGTTTATATTAGCTGAGGATGAATATTTAAAGAGTTGAAAGTGCTGTAGGAGTTGCTTTGTTTCGCTGTTGGATCCAAGTGGTGTCTGCCAAGGTTAGTGAGTGACTGGTGCCTTAGACTGGTTCAGAGTCCCCGAGGTGCATCTTCAATGACCTGTGTTGCTCTAACCACGGGGTTGCGTATCGCTCCCTGCTTTATGGTTTTCCCATTTGGACCCATTTGCTTTGTTGGTAGCAGAAGTTTTCCTCTGAAGCTGTGGCCTGTGGCAGATTAAATTTATTTGAAACAACTTCAAATAAAATTTGCTCAGTTTAGAGATATTTTACTGGTAGAAAAATTACTTAAAAAAAAAGTATCTCTATATGGTCTGGCCTAAATATTGTCCTCTCTTTGCAGCTGTTGGTAATCTCCAGTTAAATCCCGTTCCCCCTGTGTTTGTGTGGAAGTGATACACCCCACATCACTGGCTGCCCTCCCTTTCAGTGTCCCACGTGAACATCTGCCCATTCTCTCCCCAGCCTCCTCTCCTCTTTAGGTGCAATAGCTGGACTGTTTGACCCTTCTAGTGCAAGCTCTGCCCTCAGCAGAACTGTGTAATTTTTCTAGCACTTGGAAGGAGTGTATTTCCAATTAATAGCCTAGCTGTTAATCACATCATTTAAGTTTTTTTTTATCATAGCTGTCTTGCCTCTGTGTTTTGGTTTATTTTCTGATTTGCTGTTTCTATCAACCATTTTCTTCTTGATAGTATATTAAATGTGGAGAATTAAAGTAATTCTGAGAAACATATTTAATCAGAGATGAATATGCTTATCTTGTTTTTTCACATTGGCCATAGTCGGGGCTGATAGAATCATCTAATGCTTGTGGTTGAAATTTAAGGTTCAAGATTTGCTCCCTTTTCAAGTGTGTACTTTGCATATACATAAGAGAACAGCTTAGAACTCGTCAGTGCCTGCAAGGATGAGGTGGGATCCTGATATGTTCCTTATAATTCCAGGGTATGCACAATTTTTCATATTTTATTATATAAAAAACACTTCTGGGCACCCCTAGTGTGAAACTTTTCATCACGTTTGGATAGTCCCATCTGAACCTAAAAATAGGAAGGTTTTGGTATGTTGCAAGAGAGTAACTGATAGTTTTTCTGTTGTTTCAAGTAGCAATTGCTGTGACTTTGCCCTGAAATACTTGTGGTATGATGTCTTTATTAAAAAAGACATACAGTATTTTTTTATGAGTAGACTTTGGTTATACGAATTTGCTTTTGTATCTAACAGTTGTGACATACTTGGTGTCAGAGACTCTTAATATTCAGTGTAAAATTTAAATGAAATCTGAAAAGCTAATTTATTTCTGCAGAAGAGGCAAATGAAGCTCTTCAAAATGAAGAAATTGGTCACAAAGATGATGACCAGAATCCAGTGTCTACTGATAATGTGGTATGTATATTTTTCCTTTCCCATTAACTTGACCACCTTAACTGCTGATGTTGAGGTTATTGTCCAACAGTACTGTTTTTGACTAGGGGAAAACTTCAGTTGAGTGTGCCAAGGTTGAGCACTAAGAGAAACTATACTAAAATACAGAACTATACACATTCAGTAGAAATTGAATTATACAGATATTTTTGTATTGTAACAATTCTGTGTTCTTTTTCTGGAGTGCAAAGCACAACACTTGGCTAGTTCTCTATAAGTACGTACTATAGCCAAAAAAACCCCAGAAAAATAATTGAAAATGGTTTTCTGTCGCTTTAAGAAAGTCAGGTATCTCTGTTGCTTCCTCTCTATAGCTAACCTTGAATATGAGATCAGACCAGGGTGGGTATGTACTCTTCATTCCCATACCCTTGACAGGGCATTATTTAGATGTTTCTTGTTTTCTCACTTGCATTCACGTTGAGTCAAACACAGTTGTTCTTGCTGTTTCTAATTGACTGCAGTGAGACAAGGAAGGAAAGGCAGAGGGAGCAGTCATGGCAAATAATACAATATGTCCCCTTTGTTTAGCCTGCCTTCTCTCAAATTAGAAGAAAGGAGAGGAGGAAGAGGAGAGAAGACCCCAAGTGGTAGGGTAATTTTTATCTTAAAAGTTATCTGCAGAATGAACAGGTGATGGTTCCAGTTCCCAATGACATTCTTACTGCAGTCAGAGATTAAATGACAGCAGCTCAGAACATGATGAGAACAATTGTCTTAGATTAATCACACAAAACCTGAAATGGGAGAGCAAACAGAAGATTCTCTTCTCTCTGTATGTAGAGACAGGAGAGAATGTTTTCTTCTTTTGTTCAGACATGATCATCTTCTGCGTAAACTGAAATCCCGTGGCTGTACTTTGTGTGGTTGCCTGCACAAAACCAGCTGCCTTTTCCCCTTCTGTTTACCTTAGCGGCCTGCTGTGACCTTAGGTATAATCACGCTGATTTTCAGGCTGATGCTTTTATCATGGAGATGCAGAATGTAAAATGACAAAGGTAAAAGGTTTGCAAAGATGATGTCTGAGGTGCTCAGTTCTCCAGACTGTCTGAACTCCAGCATTATATAATTTGATATAATAGGAGAGGGGAAAGAGTGGTTTTTTCATACTCTGTGCTGAAAATATTGTAACAAAATTTTTAAAATACATGCAGCTAAAATTGGACTAACATATATTGAACTTGCATAAGACGGTTTTCTTATTTGAAATTCTAATCTGTTCTTTCCCCTACTGTCTTAAAATGTATAATTATAAGAAAGATGGTGTGAATGTTTGACATTTATTTAGAGACTCTTTCCTCAAGCTGAGTCTAAAAACAAAAATATTTGAATCACAGTGTACTCAGGGTATGTTACAGCAGCAGATCTTTGTGACATTAAGCCTTTGGAATGTTATCACTTCAGCTGGGTTGCCAGACACTGAAGCACAGAAAATGTGGTTTACCCTCCCTACCTTCAACACATACTCGTGAGCTGGGTGGGTGCTACTAGCGAGTGACTGGCAGCCTCTCTATAAGGATTTCTTCCCGGTGATCAGAAGGAAATTTCTGGTGACTGGTCTGCATGCAGACAGAGGACACACGTACGCTGCAGAGAAGAAACCTCCTCTAAAATAACAACTCAATAACTAACCTTTAAAGAGTATTGTGTTAGTGTGGGCCCTTGCCTACATTTTATTAAACAGTATACAAAAAAATATAGTAAAATTGCTTTGACTTGTTATATATAGTCTCATAAATACTTACAAGTGTCAAACCAATGAAAAATTAAAAAAAACAACAAACCAAACCCCTCTTCTTAAAGTTCCATTCTTTCCCTCTCAGAAATAATGTGAAATCTATAGTTTCATCCGGGTGGTCATCCTTCTGAGTTCTTGGTAGAAGATGTCATTCTTATCACTGTCACTATTCTTTCCATCTGTTTGAGATCTAGCTTAGATATGAATAAAAATTAAAATCTCATAGGTGCACGAAAAATGTGTACATTTTGTGTTTTCTCCTATGGAAATAACCTCTTAACATAACTTTCTTACATAAGAAGGTTTTCTGTTGGGAAGAAAAACAGAATGTCAAAGTGGTAAATATTGTAAAAGTAAACCTTTTAAAACTTAAGGTAGGATTGTAATGTATTTCTAAGTTCTAGACAGCATTCAGAATGGCCTTTAACTGTGCTTTAAGATATCTTTAGATACCCAATAGAAAAAGCTCCTAAGAATTTTTGTGAATTAAGGGAAAATATCCATGTGTATGCCTTTGGGAGCTGTCCTGTGGATGAACATCCTTTACCATTTAGGGTATTTGACTTGCACTGTGGCCAAAGACGGCCCAAGGAGACCTCTTCAGCTCTTTAGGCAAGAAGTAGGTCAGTTAGGACTTGCCTGTCACTTACCATAATGTCTTTTTTGTTCCAGAGGAATAAACTTCGATAACCTTCTTTGCCCTGCAGGAGGCCTTCAATAAAGGGCTTCCAAAATAAAAGGCAGGCTTGTGCAGGCTGTAAATAAGATGTCGTATGTAACCTAATGCCGAAAGCAGGGTGACATATAGCTCCTTCTCTGTAAACAGCCTGTCACCATGGCAGCAGCTCTCAGTACCACCAGTTTCAGTTTGGATTCTTCCTGGATTTTGTGGCTGAGGTGCATGATTGCCATCTAATGGGGGCTCCACAATTTCTCAGGAGCAAGCAAAAGGTCCTGTTACCTTCATCCTTTCATAGTGTTTTGAGATACAGATCGTTGGTTGTTTGTCTAATCTATGCATTTGAATGCTTGGAATGAACCCTCTACTTCTGTTTCAGAAAATAGAAATTATAGATGATGAAGAAAGTGATATGATAAGTAATTCTGAAGTGGATCAAATGAGTTCTCTTTTGGATTACAAGGTGAGTAATTGGACTATGAGATGTTAAGCGGGATAGTCCTTCACAGGATGTTCAGACAAGTGTATCCGTAAGGAATTCAGTGAAGGTGTGGGGGAGCCTGGGACTCTTCTGCCCTTACCGTGGTACCGCACCTCATCCCCTCAGTCACATCTCCTCATCCCATTTACAGCCAGATTACCTGTAGCTCAACCCCAACGGAGGCAGGAAAAACCCCATTTCTGTGGAGCAGTGCCATTACTGTAGTTGTGGCCGTCTGCAGCTCCCAACCGCATTTCCCAAACAGAGCAATGTATTTTGCCCCTAAACCAAAACTTCCTTTTGTGCAAGAATTGTTCTTTGGAGTGTTAGGGCGCATTTTGACATACTGCGTGGTGCTGCCAGCTCTGGAAAGGGACACAACAGTTGGAATCCTCTACTAAAATGGAGGGATCTCTGAGAAGAAGTCATTCTCGCAATGCAGTGCAGAACACGTCTGGAAGCTGTAGTTGTGGGAGGCAGGAAAAGCAGTTGGATACCTGGCAGCCAATGTCTTCTGCTACATGGTGAAGGTGATGCCTGTTCAAAGAGTTGCAGCAGTGAGGGGCTCTATATTCACCGTGTTTTTATCTTTTGTAGCTGATTTTTTTTTTTTTTACTTAGCAAACAGGTATGTTCTACTAATGATAATTACCAAAATAATAAATAGATGATCTTTTCAGAAAAAAATTACTCCTTCAAGCAGCGTTTTCCTGGTAAGGGCAGTGGAGAATGAATACGAAGAGGGAATGACCTTTTCTTAATGTCACCTGTCACCACAGTGAAAGGCTTGTTGTGACAGCGCGCCCTACAGATCCTTGTTTGTTGTTTGATACTAGTGATTAGTCTTGGAGCCTGTGTGTTTTCTGCAGAAATCTGAATTGCTCCTTTGGCTGGGCAAAACCTATTGCTCAATAGGCAACGTCTGAGTTTCCACCTGAAAGAAATACATTCAGCTCATTTTCATATGAAAGCCTCAAAGTCACAGTCCAAATATCTCTCTCGTTCTCAGAGCTGTTAGAACCTGAAACTATACCGTGAGCAATCTTTTGACTGAAGAAATGTGAATTTTCTGGGGGAAAAAGCCCACCCAAAACAACAGCCATTTTTAAAGGCTTGTTACAAAACTTACAGTTCATCACGTGGTCTCACTTTTTTGTATCAACTAATGTTGAGTTACAGCCGGTCCAGCAAAGTGAGTGTGAATATCAGAGCATAGTTCCATGTTATTAAAAAAAATAAATATATATTTTCATCATTAAAACAAAATACCGGCTTCTAAGTTCACTATTGATATTTGGTTATGTAATTATTTGCTGCCACCAAAACCAGTCATCAAGGAACATTTTGTATGCAAATCTGCCAATTTAATTCATCATATGGTTGCATAAGCAAGGGTGGGTGTTTTCTTGCCTCTGCTATCCCTCTGTAAATGCAACACTTAACAGGAATTATCTGTGAACCTCTAAAAACGCTTACTTTCTATGTGTGTTGTACATTGCATTGTACACAATTTCTGCGTACATATTTTATTATTACCTTCTGGAGGATGCCCGTTTGGTGCTACTGTGCAAATAGCATTTGCAAAAATGCACAACGACTTTGATCTTGAGAAGTGAACTGTTTATTTAGGTTACGTGATCTTTCCAAAGATAAATAACCAGAGAAAATTAATTTTAGCTCTACACTGATCAACAGATTTAGCATTTTGATCTTGCATACCAATCAGCTGGTAAGTTTGAAGGAGAGGAGATATTTGGAATAAACAGAAGTACTTGTCAAATCTGAATTATTAATTAAGCTTGTTATTTTTATATTAAGTAATTTCAGGTACAGTAACATTTATTTATGCAAAGGTTGGATAAATGCCTTTTTAGCCACAGCATGCACATTATTGCTATTTCTCCATTTTGTAAGTACCTTCCTATTTATTCTGTAACCTGAGAAATCTTGAGGAGATTGGTGAGTTGACACTTCATGATGTTTGTCAAACTCAGCTGTGCTAGAGGATGCTGTATTTTTAGTTTGTGGTAGATTGAGGAATTTTCAAGGTATTTTCCCTGGGCTTTGTGTCAAGCCTCCTGTTGTAGTAATGGAATGTAGTTGCTGTATCTTCTCACAGCCACTCAGCCTTTTCAAGATCACTTCTAGGAACAGACCTCAGCTTTTTTTTCCTTTATTTTAAAATGGAATTAGAGGTCATCCTTACAAAATAAAAAGCAGTCATTCTTTCAAAGTTTCGTGTGGACTTTGGCCCACGTCATTAATGCTTTAATGATTGTCGGTAATACTGAAATGCCTTGTAAGCTGGTTTGCTGTTTTCACTAAAACTATTTGGGTTTATCATGAGTATGTTTAGTTGTTATTAAAAAGATGCAGTGCTGTTTATTATTTCAGTACTTTATGTAATTTCCTTCCACAGAATGAAGAAGTCCGATTCATTGAGAATGAGTTGGAGAATCACAAACAGAAGTATTTTGAACTACAGACGTTTACTCGGAGTTTGATACTAGCTATTAAATCAGATGATAAAGAACAGCAGCAGGTAAGTCTTGAAGTAGGTTTTAATAACAGAAGATGTTTGTCATTTTGTGGTCTGTCACTGTCTTGATTTTATCCCGTAGTGCCCAGAGGCTTAAATTATGATCAGGGCAGCGTTGTGCTGAACAGCTTATACGCTAAAAAAAGCTGAACTTTAAACAAAAGAAGGATCTTGCAATCTACACAAGCAGTGACATAGACAAAGAAGTGTGATTTTTGCAAAGGGACAGCCAGTGTGCACTGAGGGACGGGGATTTGTCTGTTGTGAGATCTAGGAAAAAAAGCCAGGCTTCTTCAGTTTTGGTGTGCCACGTTTAGTACACTGCGCTTCTTCTAGTGCTTGGTTGGATCATGTCTTGTATGGGCAACATTTTTGCTTTATTTAGGAAAGAGATTTTGTTGCTTTTATTTTTTTTCCTTTTGCCTTCAAGATAAGCCATCTCGGACAATGTTTTTCCTTTCAATATCTGTCAATACTGACTTTTTTTTTTTACCCATCCAATACCAACACTGAAAAAACTTAAAGTTTTTTCACTATATGTTCAAAAGACATTTGAACACTGACATAAACCATATACCTAATACTGTGTTGTAATATTGTAATATTTTTTTTATTTTCAGGCACTGCTCTCAGACTTACCTCCTGAACTAGAAGAAATGGATTTCAATCATGCATCCCCAGAGCCTGATGATACCTCATTCAGCTTGTCGTCTTTATCAGAGAAAAATGCCTCAGACAGTTTGTGATTTATTTTTTTTAATTGACAATAAAGAAGCCCTGCGTAACATATAGGTTTCAAGAGAATGGCATTTTGCTGTCCAGTGTTCTACAGTCCAAAAAAGAAAGCCCAAGGTGAAGCAGACCTTCCCGAAGGATGTCTATGGTACATCGTGGCTACAGTTTGCAGTGTCAAGAAATTTCGAATGTTTTTTTTGGTAGATAAAAGAACGGTGTGAGGAATGGTTTCACTTTTAGCAGTTTGGCTTTGATTAGGATAATTTCTGACTTGACAGAATAACTCTTGCTCTGTAGCAAAGTCGTTGTGAGCAAGGATCCAAGAATGGAACAAGAATGTTACACAGACAGCTAATTCTTCAGAGCTGCTTGCTCGCCAGTCCTGTTCATTATTTTTTTCCCCATTTTTACTCAGGTAGGTGGACTAAAAATTGGGATTCCAAATAGAGTAACAGGCTTGTTATGAGTTTCGCTTGAACCCTTTTGAAATCTGAAATTAAACTCAAGTGTTTTTCATTATGTGACTTCAGATTGTTGAATCTTCCATTTTCTGACCAAAATAGCTGAAGAAACTTTTAAAGGCTGAGAAATTTGAATTATTGTCAATAAATTATTAATATAAAGAAGCAGTCATAGGTGTTGTAACAAATTAGATGGGTATGGGAAACCTGATAGCTGCAGAATGCAACTTTCTGATATTCTTACAGTAGCAATGGGATTAGATGTTTACACTGCTACTTAGGGTTTTATGAATGTAGTTACCGTTTTTCGTTGTCAAAGTCTGAATGCTAAAGGTCTGTTGATTGTTTTAAGTATTGGTTATATATTTTTCCACAAAACTTGCTCCATTTTATCAAGGTACTGTCATAAATCCACAGCTGTCGTTGCATTCTGAAAGGTATTCCAGTGTTTGGAATTGAGCTTTGCAGATCTTCTAACTGTGACCTGGTTTTGAAGGAGATGAAGTTTTTGGCAACTGCCACGTTACAACTGTCATTTCTCAACTGTGAACTTGATCACAGGCAGTGGCTTCTTTCCTGGCTGTCATTCTCATTGAATCCCTTTATTCATCTGACTAAATGGATGTGCAGACACATTCAGATAAATCTACTAGGGCATGTATGTGCTTGCCCATATTATTGACGCTCTATAACTGCTAACCTGAGTATTCCTCAGCAAGCGTTTTTGAAACAGGTACCTACACAGTTTGGTAAAAAGCCTGCTTTTTCAATTTTATACCAAATAATAATTTACTCTGGTGAATCCTTATTCATACAGTACAATAAGCCCTTCATTTCAGTTAGAGGTTCAAGGTGTAGTTCAGAAAATCCAGTGTTGGGAAAATAGCATGGTATTTGGGGGGGGTTCCCTTTAGTACTGGGATGAACTCACAATTTTAGGTTTTTCTCAGTCTGGTCTGTTCCTCCCTTCTACAGATTTTTATTTTTATTATTGTCAGTAGTGAGCTCTGTTTTTTCAGGTTTTTTTCTGACTCTGTGTTGTCCTCGGGCACAGGGAACTTTTAACAATGTTTTTAAATGCCAACTGCATAAAGGATAGTAGCAGTTCCCAGTTTCACAGTTTTGGCTGCCATGCAATTCAGTTAGCTCCCAAAAGACCTCTTACCATCTAGTCTACCGAGTAACCCCACAAAAGCAAGCTCTTGGGCCTGTATTTGAGTTTAGGTGTTGAACTCAGAGCAGAATCCCAGGAGAGAGGGAAGGCTCTGTGTAACCGGGAGGTGAGCGGTTGGTTATTCACCCTTTCATTGCTGAGCTGAAATGTTCCATCCCGGCTGGCAGACATGTCCCTACAGCCTTCCTTAAAGCAGGAACAGGTATTTTACATGCCTGTTGAAGTGACCACTAATCAAAAATTAATTCAGGTTTGTTAGCAAAGATCACAGAACTATCCTTCAAATGTAAGATAGGGCTCAGCTGTAATTCTGCTCTCTCTGAAAAAGTCATTTATAAAGGGTTTTCTATACGGGGTTAACAATGCTTTCTGTTACTGTTCTCTCTAGGTAGGAAATTTGTGCCACTGACAATGAAACCTCTTGTTTTCTGTGAGCTTTGCTGAAATGGAAAAAAAAAAAAAGTACTGTGATTTGACACTGTTTAAACTGTATTTTCCTGCTGCTTTGACTTAAAATTCCCATGACAAAAAGCAGGATACTCTTAATGGGAGTTCTTGGTTTCATGGTCAGATAAGTCATCCACTTTTATACAAGAAAAACTTCGGTTGATGGTTCACGTTTTGCTATGTCTTTTATTTCATATGCCAAACAAATCGAAGGAATTAGTTTTGAATGAGTTACTACCAGATTCAAGCAATTATGTAAGTCCTTTTTTCTCAAGGAAGCTGGAATCCTCTTTAGGATGTGTGGCTGCAGTAACACCCACCTTGTCCCCGTGGGCGTGTTGGTCTTTAGTCCTTTTCTTCTGTAGGCTGACAAGACAAAAGTGGTAGCGTTTTCATACCCTGGAACACTTGACAGTATTACAGGATATTCAGCAAGAAGGGGTGTAAATCACATTCCTGGGGGACAAAACACTCTATAGGGTAATACCATACAGAAGTTTGGGGTTTTTTTCTATATCAGTGTTTGTTTTCTGTCATATGTAAAACAAAAATTTTAATGCTATATTGCCATGGCTGGTATTTTAAATCATTGCAGCAACAATAGTTCTGCTACAGTGGCTGAAAAGCAGCTTATGAGGTCCTGTAACATAACACTTAACCATCCTTGAGAGTTATGGAAATATATATCCAAGTGTGGCACTTCAGACTAGCATCACACCCCTGTTTTATAATTTAGGGGGGTTTTTGTTTGCTTATGTCCCTAGCAGGCGACCTAGGGGTTGCCGATCAAGTTTGCAAACTGCATCCCAGTCTGTGTAAATTGTTCAGCTGGACCTTAGAACAGTGTGAGAGAATCGGGCACATTCCTTTCCAACTTTGTCCTCGTGCTTGTACTGAGAAGCATCTTCCTGACAGGCATTGTATTCTGAGTCACAGCCACTGCGACACTCATTTCCAGATCAAATTCTGAAAGCTCTTCAGATGGTGAGAAATGAAGGGGATGGCTCTCCGGGGCCACGGCATGCTAGGGTTTGGTTTATGTTTATTTCCTCCGTTCATAGGAAGATAACAAAAGCCCACATTAAGTGCTAGTAAATCATTTGCATACTTTTCATGACAGATAAAGCTAATGTTGTGTTCTGTTAGGCTGACAGAAATAAGCCCCCTTTGCTTTTTCGCTCGTTTCACTCTGTAATTTGAATAACCGTTACAGCACAAGTGACACACATTGGGATTTTTATCCTTTCTCTGAAGGCTCTCATTTGCTTTGTCTGTGAACGATGACTTCCCGGCTTTGTTTATCCCTGACGTATCTGTCGGAACAGGAGTGATGAAGTACGTCTTCCTGAAGAAACCAAAGTGGGGAAAGGTAGTTCAGAACAGATACTTGAAACAGAGACAGGATGCTCGCTCTCCTGGGGGAGCAATGGAAGCCTTTGATGCCAGCAGGCTTGCTTGTAGCTAAGAAACCTGTTTCCTGAAGTGATGCCTCCTTTCACTTCCCTGCAGATGATGCTTCTGTCTATGTCTAACAGGAGTGAGTAATAGTAAATATTAGATTAGTAAATATTCTAATAGGTGATCTTCTGGCAGATTTAAAAGTACACGAGCAGATACACCATACAAGTGTCAATTTTCTTGAGTGCTTGGTTCTTGAAGCAGCACTGCACTTTAATCTTTCCAAGTATTTCTTTTTCACTAAGGCAATAAAAAGTCTGAAAATGACAAGCAGATCGTAGGCTTTGCAGTCCTCTGAGGGAGGAAAAAAGGAATGTACCGGCTGTATCTTCATCTCTTAAATTGGAAAACGGCTTACCAATTCCATTCACCAAACCAAGACAGCTGTATCTACTGTTGTGGTTATACAGGTGAAATGATAGGACAAATCAACACGAGCATCAACATCCTTACTGTGAAAATGGGAATTACTGCTTAAAATGGATCAGCTGTCCGATCTGAGGTCTCTGTTGCACTACAGTAGTAGTAACATAAACTAATGCACAGCACTACCTTTTCCCTAGGTACTCTAGTCCTAGCTGGCTGTTGGTCTCAGGATACTGATAGCGTAAGGGAAGAGAATAATATGCATAAACAGAAATAGCACAGAGTATCTGAACGTGAAGAATTTGTAACTTGTAATGTTACAACCAAAAGCTTGATTTACTACCTCTGGTCCCGCTGCCCGGATCCTTCAGGCCGGTGGGTGAGCTTCGAGGCTGCGTTAGGTGTTGGAAGGACTGGCAGCTGTCTAACCTGCAACTGGTGTTTCCAGATTCTGCCTTTTCTGCCCCAAATCATCATAAGGTTGAGTAAGTTGGTCAGTTGTGAGATGCCTGATGAAAGGTAGAGGGTGGTTAGTGAGAAAACTCCAGCTGGTTATTAGAAAAATCAGGAGCTGGTTTATGGTGTTTGATTTTTCTACCCCATTAATATTTTAGTACACTGGCCAAATGTGAAAACTTAAAGCTTATGAGCAAAAAAAAAAAAAAGACTAAGCGGTACAACAAAACGGTTTTTTTCCTATGGCAAATAGGATTTTATTCTGACTAAAGAGTATTTATTTGTCTCTGAAAGGCAGCAGCTGACAAGAGGACAGACACACATGGGACAGAAACTTGGGCTTGTGGTGGTGGTTGTTCTTCTTAAACAAATGAGCAATTCTCTTTGGTAAGAGTGACGCTTAAGAATGTCCCTGTCAGGAAAATGGTCAGTGCTTCAGGTCAGTGCTTTGGTTCTGGGGAGCATTTTACTGTATTACTGAACTAAATAAATATTTTCAAATTCTGTATTACATTTTACACACGCTACCTCTGAAAAGTGACACCACCTTTAAAACCACACAGAAAATGTGAACTTCAAACATATTTTTTTTAACATTTTGTAGGCAATAAATTATTTCCAACACGCATCCTTCAATTTTGTGCTTGTTTTTCAGTTGAGTGTGAGACATTCAGTTTCGTTTTTATTTTAGTACTGGTTTTATGTATTTGTCTTAAACACAATCTATGGACTAGGAAAGAATAAAAATGTGATAATAGAAAAGATTAGCATATGGTAACAGTAGTAAATATTTCTATTAAAGCTGAAGGATGATGTAGTAACTGAGATACCTGTGCTAATTTTAGTACAGTTACTGTAAGGAATGGATATTTTCTTTTGGTACTAAATGATTGTTGTAACATTTCTCAATACATCATAGATTAATTTATCGGAGAGAACAGTCAAATAATGAGTCTCAGCAGTGTAATGAAAAGGAATACAATTTTACATTTTCTGAGACATACAGTTTCATAAATACGTCCTCAGATTTTTATTTCAGCAATTGTTTCTACCCTTCTTTTGCATAACAGTATGTATAAAGACTTTGTAGAAACAATTTTGATTTGCTTGTGAGTTTAAAATTAAAATGAATCAGTAGCAAGCTACGGTCTAAATGTAGATGTAGACCATGTTTTGTAGCAAAGTTTCATCTTAAAAGAGTCCCTGTAATGTCCCCGATCCCATTTCTTTCCAAAATGCAAGGGGAAAGGCTGAGGGAATATTCAAGCCTCTTCAGCGGGGGTTTGCGGGGGGAATGAGACACCAGGAGGCATTTCTGTTGAGTGGCAGAAATAAAGATCATGGGGTTTTATTCAAGAAAATGAGAATAAACTAAAAAAAATTCTACAACTTGAAAGACAAGAGCTTGACTTTATCTTCAAGTTTTTGTGAAATACAGTTCAAAAAGTTATTGGCAAATCTACTAATTTGTGTTGGGGAAAAAACTGTACTCTCCAATGGAAATTATATAATTTTTATTATTATTTCTAGAATTACTGAGTGTATATGAATACACATGCATATTTATAATGTGCACAGATATACTGAACTTGATCATCATATTAGCATCTAAGGAGGTATTTTCACTTAAGATATTAATGTAATTCTTCTGAAATATATTTTATTTGCTCTCATTTTTATGTCTTACTATATATTGATTGCATAGTTTTGAAATTTAGTCAAAAATACATCCATACAAATATTGTTTATAGTTTAAATCTTTGCAAAACTGATAACTTTAGGCTTGGAAATTTATTAAAATGCTTTTAATAAAGGTATTTCTAAGTGATCTTGGCAAGTAAACAAACTGCTGTATTTATGAAGAGATAATGAATTTTCTGCCACGGTAATTTATGTTTTAGTTTCACTAAAGGTATCAGTTGGATTTAAAAATAAAAAAAAAATCTGAAAGTTTAAATATTATTGTATACCTTGGATGTTTTCCTTAACTTACAAAACATAAGATAATTGACCATGTTAAAACTTGTATTGTTTCTTTCTGGGCCAATTCATTAAGCTTTGTAGCCTGGGTGTATTACTGAGTTTCTCTGTGAAAATCAATATTTATATTGCATTTTTATTATTTGTATCAGTATGTGTAGCAAAGAAACTACTACAAATCTTAAACTGAAGTACCTCCACTATGGTCCAGGACATGTGATCTTGGCTTATTTGAAAGATAGATGCCTAGTGAAATATTCCATACGTTTGTATTGATTTTTTTTTTCTGTATATATAAGGGTATTTATAATCTTGTATTAACAGAGTCATCATGAGAAATGCTTATTTCCTTCTTTAGAAGCCTGCTCAACTATTTTTATATAAAATGTTGGTCTTTGCCTTAATTGTTTTTTTTGTGAAAAGTTGTGCCATAGATATTTTAACTTATCCAGAGATAGTTTACATAATTTGCTTTTACTTGTCTGTAGTTAATTACTTTTTCCTCAAATTGTTCTAAATTGTTTTCTCTTCCAAATACGTTTCAAGGTTGTTTTGCTTTCTTAATTATTTTTTTTTTAAGTTTTGGAAGATACCTTCATATGCATGCATTGCTAGAACAGGTTTTTTCTCTGTAGTTTGTTTCTAGTTTAGCAAAACCTTTCATTGGGGGGAAAAAAAAAAAGTAATGCTTGTACAAATGTATCTAGAATGGCCCAAATGGTCAGAGTAAAGGGCTATTTAGCATTGGTAAATTTGTCTACTAGACTCAAGGATATTTTTCTACACCTGTCAAGTTTGGGATTATGGAGAAATGAAATAAAGGTTAACTAACTCCTTTTCCTATATGAAGTTCTCAGTTTCTGTATTTATTATCGTGTTGTACAAATTCAGTCCTGTTCAAAGTATCAAGAATTAAGTTAACTACAGGGCTCAGTGAGGCACGTGCATGTTCTGTTTCCCTGATTCTTCAGTTCTCACTCTATCTCTAGGCAATAGAAGTCTCCATCAAACAGAAACAAAACCAGTTTCTAGTTCTTTAGGTAGAATTTAAGAGAAGGCAGTAATATTGATGGCAGCAATGTGGAAGCTGAATGCAGGTTGGGGATGGTCATTGCCCAGCCAGGGCAGGGGCTTAGAAAAAAAAAAAAATTTCATTTTTACCGGAGTACAGTTCTGGGCAGCTACACAGCTTTCTGTGTTTATAAAAGCCAATTAGAAATTGGGGAGAAAACATAACCTGTGCTGTAGTTTTTGTATCGACCTGTCAGAGAACCCCTGTATTGGCTGCAGCCCTTCCTGGTAATGAGTGTGTTCCTTTGGAACAGGGCCGGGACAGGAGGGACACGGCGCTGCCCGTTGGGGGGAGCTTTGCCAGGGGTGGGGGTACAGACGCTGTAACACATTGATTGAGTTAGGAATATCTTAAACTAATTTGTTATTACTTCAAGGAGAGGCTTTTCAGAATTATAAGTTGCAACCCTCTGTCCCAAAACCACTTCAGAAATGTTCTGCCTTTCCATAACATGCATGTTAATTGCTTTCATTAGATATAAATTCAACACTAACAACGGCTTGGACTAATTCAGATGAACCAGTAATGCTCATGTGTTTTGTTTTTGTGGGATATTTTAAGTTATTTTAAAGACAAATGTGAGCTTTCTATATTGCAATTAATCACAATACTGATTTTTATCACTGACCTTGGGCATCTCTAGAACTGTCACTGACTTCAGCTGGCAACCCAAGCGCCTAGTGCGACCTGCAGAGAGAAATCTGGCAAAATCTGTTTGTGCTGATTGCTGTTCGCTTTTTGAGCTAATGTAGGTGATGAGAATAATACCAGAGCTGTCCTGAAGAGCTTCTAGCGTGGTACCAGGACTATGGGAAATAATTTAAAATGATTTCAAGACCAGGACGAGGAGAGTGAGAGAAGGAGTAAGCGAGGTGCAGCCCAGCAGGGTTTGATTCAGGACTGCTTTTGTTCAGCAGCGCTGGCAGGTGGCAGTGTGGCTGCATCCATCCCTTGCGCACGGGCCCTCACCTGACTCTTCTCTTAAACTGCACACACGTACAAACCTGGTCACTAACGAAGTTATCGGTGCTCAGAAGTCAACTGAATCCACCCAAAACTTGGAGCTGACATCCGGCTCCGGAAAGGATGGCTGTGGAGGAGAAGGTTAAGAACCCGAGAGAGAGCACAGCAGAGGAATGAAGAAGAATTTAATCTGCCTGACACTAAAGATTTAGTAACAAATTTATAGGTGACGCTGAACTTCGGTGTTTTAGGGAAAAACAACCCCGAGCGGGGATGGTGGCTGTAGCTGTATCGCCACCTGGTGGTGGAAAACCCCGGTAATTGGGAAAAAGTGTCTTAAAGAGCCTTAAACTGTCCCCACATTTCACAATGAAAAAGTATTTTTATCTAAATGAAAAACAAATCTAATAATAAGGAATTTAGCATTTAGTGATGAGGAGACTGAGATAAGGTTGAATGTTGTGTAGCCTTAGCTATGAAAACTTAGCTTAGTTATGAAAATTATACAAATGTTTGTGTGGAAATACGTAAGGACAGGAAGGCTTGATATGAAGTTCTGTATCCTTAATGATACTTTCAGATTTGATTTTGATTTAAAGTTTTGAGAAGATCATCTGCAGAAGTTGAACCAGTGTATTAAAGTAACCAAATTGGTTGTTAACTTGTTAGTGGTTGTTTGGGTTTTTTTGATAATTTAGTGCTGTGCAGAAGAAATAACTAAATAGGATTTTGGGGACATTATCTAAAGAGACTCGACACCAGTATTTTGGTAAGCCAGTGAAGAATGAGCAAGAACGTATCAGGTACACAGAACCTCCTGGATCTCTTCAAACCTGAAGGGAGCTGTTCCCAGAAATTAAAGCGAAGCACCCAGGGACTTGCAGCCCGACATGGGGCCTTCCAGCCGCTTTGTATTCTCTCCTGTCTGAACTCTGTGCTTCTGCAAGAAGCGCTTGTAAAAGAAACGCTATCAAAAAGATGTAGTATTGTCTGCAGTCACCTCAGGAGTCCTGCTGAGCTGGATAAAGGGCTAAAAAACTTCCATAACTATCGGCTTCAGCCAGAGGGAGGTATTTTTTGGGTTTGTGGGGCTTTATGCTGCAGCAGCTTTGCTCTGACCCTGTGACTGAATGAACACCTGTCAGTGGCTGAAGGTCATCAGCTGGGAGCATGTTCTGCTTTAGTTCTCTACAAGGAATTAGGTTTGGGGGTACCAAGGGATGAGGTGATGTGCAACAAGTTGGGGCAGCCACTCTGTGCTCCTACTGCAAATCAAAAGGCTCATCTGGCTGCAGGTAATGCTGGATTTATTCTTTGTAATGTGGCTGAACGGAGCGTATGTGGTGCTGCAGGTTGTTAAGACATCTGAGCTGTAAGAGATATGGGTTGGGGGCAGAGGGGACTTTTTATACACATTAGTTGGTTCTTCTCATGCAGCTAGTTCATCCACAGCCAAAATATTCCCCAAGCCAGCGTGAGTGTGTCACACAGCACATATAAGCTGGGGACATGGAAAGGTAAATAAATCTTTCATTGTGAGTGATTTGACCAGGTAAACATGGGGTCCCCAGGAGCTGTTGTCCCTGGAGAACGAGAGTGAGGGGAAATGGTAATTGAAGAAAAAAAAGGAAAAAAACCCAACCCCACAGAGAAAAAAAAGGTATTTGGTATTTACTTGCAGTTTGTTTTATTTTAGTGGAAAGGAAAGGGGAAGCTCTGTTATGCCTGCAAAGGAGATTTGAAAATTTTCAGACTTTATTTAATATTTTATCTGACTTTTTGGGGTATTTCTCTCTTGCTGGAAGTCTGGAATAATAATGGATTGCATGATATTTTTCACTAAAAAAAAAGCTGATTTGAAATTGTTTTGAAAGAAAAAAGTCTCACTAGCCCAAATCTTCCCATAATGGTCTCCTCCTCCTTTCTGTTTAATGTGAATTTTCAATTAATGGTCTGTTACCTCTTTCTTCAGCAGGGTTTTGGGGACAGCTGACCTCCCCCCGTGGTGATGGGGGAAAGGATCACGTACTGACACTTGCTGGAACCAGCCCTGCCTCTTGGTCTGGAAAGCTTTAAAAACAAGATGGCAGTGTGAGTACTCGGGAGTGCTGCAGCTGTATCGTCTGCCCGCTGCCGAGGGGTCCAGCCTGGCCGGGCCAATGCTGGCGCTGCCTGTAAAGCCCCGTCTCACACAACAGCATTGCCCGCTTTCGGGAGGGATGCGCTGGATCCCACCTGTCGTGTCCATGTGAACCAAACATAAGGTGATCTTTCTCCCAGCTCTGCTGGTTCCTTGCTTCTCCCATATCACTTAATTAAATGATTAATTTAGCAACTCCCTCCCGTGTGCTCTACGCATCAGGCTCAGGGCACGCATTTGCTGTCTCCTTGGTGTGTGTGTTTTCCTGCCTCCGTCCCTGCAGTGTCCAGGCTGTGCAGCCCCCAGCAGCCTCTCTCCAGTCGATGTGTCTCAGCTCTCAGGCAGGGAGCACCGCTGGGCAGAGCCACCCTGTGCCCCTCGGAACCACAAACACAGATCTCTGCAGCGGGGAAGGGTCCAGAGCATTAACCCCAAGAGGGAGTTAGGGAAGGGGAGCCTGGGGGAGACATCCTCTTGTTTGAAATTTAGAAGCTGTTTTGGGAGGGTGTTTTCTCCTTAAGCCAAGATTGCTGTCAAATAGCTGAAACCCTATTTAAACACCTTCTTGCCAGTTTGAGGCTTAAGAACCAGCGCAGTCTAGAAGACTAGAAGACAGGGTGGTAGCCCTGTCTCCTGTGGACTTTTCTCATCTTCCCAGGTGACCACTTTGTTCACAAAACTAAGGCTGTGACTGTGTAATTGGTGCTTCCTTCCCCTCATTACTTAACAGGTGATGCTGGTGTGAGGCTAACACACAGGTTCTTCCCCATGAGCATCTTTTCTCCCTCTGGCTGGTGTTGGTTTTCCAGGTAGCCCCAGGTGCAGATAAGCTACCAGCCCTGTGCCTGGAGCAGTGTCTGCTCCCTGGGCTCCCTCCAGGGTAGAGCAGAGGGGATGGGAGCAAGGCCAGTGGGGAAAAAGGTAGTGAAGGCTAAAAGAAAAGGGAATATAGATTGAATGAGGGAAAGAAAGGAGAAATGGAACAAAGTGTTAAAGGTGAGAAAGCTGGTGAGAGGAGGTGAAGATCAAGGGCGGGGCAGAAGAACAAAAACCTCACAGAAGCACTTGGAGCAGAGGGGAATTTAAAGTGAATTAAAAAGAAGACAACCAGCAAGGACACCCTCATCAAAGATGGATGGAGCTGTAGCAGGAGGGCAGCAACCACACCAGCAGGCCACATCTCAGGATGGCCAAGTGACTGACATGACACCCAAGAGCAGACGATGACCATCCAATACCGTGCACAGTAGAGCGCTGTGCCTCACAGGTACTCCTGACAGAGACTGCAGGTTGATCTGCCTCTGTCAAATATTCTGTTAATTCACTCTGTAATAGTTACAAAACCATTGCAACCAAAATACCTTAGATCATATTTCCAATAATAGTAAGTAAATGGCTCACTGTGATCTGAACTATAAACAGATTTTACGAATTCTGCCAGAAATGTAATATTGAATTATTTCTTTATGCCCACATGTCTTTCCTGGTTTTCTTAATTCTGCCAAATATTTAGCTCAGCAATCTCTTCTCTCAGCAACCCACACTCTCCTAGCTACATAGTCCCATTTTTGGACCATTATTTAAAATTTCAGCATTTTCACAGAGCTGGCCAAAGAAGAAAAAGTGATCGGAGAGGACGAAAACAAATGATCTTGTTCAGCTCTTGTTTGTGGATGAGATTATCCACCCCTCACACAAAATCTGTACTGCCTGGCAGCAGGGTTTTCCCCACCCAGGGGAACCTGAGTGAGTCCGGGCCCTCCTGTCCCCACCTGGCACAGGGTCCTTCTTTTAACCCTTGGTGGGGTAAATCCTCCCTGCGTCTTTGTCACCTTCTTGTTGAGCTCAGCGCCACTAGAACAGGATGGACACATTTTTTGCATGCCCTGTGATCATGCTTCAGAATATATGGTTTTCTGAGTTTCACCACTTTAAAATGTCCATTTATCTAAAATTCTTCTTATTAAAACCCTGAGTGCTTGGCTGAAAATGTCATTTCTTGCTGCCATCAGTGGCTTATGAGCTCACTCAACACCTGCTATGATCTATTTCCTCCTCAAGAAACAGGATGAACACACAACTTAGTTTTCAGAGTATGTGTTACTTATTGTCTGAATGACACAGAAAAAACTGAGAGAAAATCAGCCTTGCTCAACAATCGGCTAATAAAACCCCACCATTTTGTGCAAATATTTGTAATGAAGAACCATATCACCTTTCTATATTATGTTTCAATTATTTTTCCTCCCTTAAAATCAATTTTCAGCTGAGGAAGCTATCTAACATAACAAATACTAACTCATTCCCTGTAGCTGCTTGCTCAGGCGTCCTGCCGTAGCAGGGAGTGGCTGGGGCTGATGGAGCTGTTCCCACAGTGTGCTCCCACCCGGGATGGGGACAGGGACAAGGACGGGCAGCATTGCCGACTGCTCGCCGCTCCCACGCTGAACCAATGTGTTGATTCACTCTGTAATTGATTTGGGCAACTTGAGGCAATTGGTTTCCAAGATACCACATCCTTCAGATATTTAAAAAATCGTAACTCTGGCAGCATATTATATTTAAATGTCGATGTATAATGTGTGCATATATATATATACACACACTCATACGTCTCTGTGTGAATTGAAAATGTATGGATGGGCAGGGAAGCGTGTGTAGCTGTTGCACCTCGGCCGAGGAGGCTGCTGGCAGCTGGTTCGGTGGGTGGCCCCTCTCTGAGTCACTGCACAGTCGATACCTCAGCACGGCCTTAGAGGTTCCCGTTGGCTCTGCTGCCCTGGGGTTTTCAGTATAGCTCAAATCAACATCCTGACCATGTGCAGTTATTAAAGAATGATTTCAGGTTTTTCTTAAAAATACAGGGCACTGACCAGTTCCAGCTCAGCAAGGCACGTTTTGTTGACTCTTTCTGCAGTTCCTCACCATCACCTTCCCAAGCTCCGTGTTACTGAGCGGCTGCCACGTTTCACATAGGGATTGTTGCCTTTCAGCGGTGAACTCTTGGCTTCCTATATAAAGGAAACTCCTAAAGGAGAGAGAGGAAACTGTTGTGATCTCCCTCTGGCTTCCCAACAAAAAAAAAATTGTTTCATTATTGGTTAAATTGGTTTAATATTATGAACCCCCAGAGCTGCACAAATATCTTTGTGAGCTCTGTTTTTCATTGCATGAAAAGAAAACTCGTGTACGTAGAGGAAGATGGGAAAGCTCTGAGCAGGCAGGAGTGGAGGGATACCGTGGATGGGGATGGGGACACATGGGTCACCCCATCTTGGACTAGCTCTGCAGGTGACAGCACTGAGCAGGAATGAGGGGAAGCATTGCCAAACTCCCTGCTTTGGGCTTCTAGAGCAAGAGCTTATTCAAATCCTGAGGTCTGGCATGAGCCAAACTTAGGCAAAGCAGAGTTTTGCCTTGTTTTGAGGTCAAGACAAGGTGTTAAGAATGGAGATAAAACAAAGGCTTGGATTCCTGTCCTCCCAGGTTTCTGGTCATCATGAGTTGGATTTGACTTTAAATTCTGGATCTGATATCAACCAAATCCGCATTTCATCCCTCTGTTGGGCATAGAATCAGAAACAGGGTTGGAGAAGTCATCTGAAGGTAAGCCTGTCATCTGGCTGCACTGACTGGGTTTGGCCCAGGTTCAGAAGGAACAGACTCCTGGGTACCACCCCTGGTGCTGGATGTGTGCTGCACGCCGCCTTGACGATGCTGCCTGTAGGTGTATCAGTGGGATGAAATGACGGTTGATTTTTGGCTCAATAAGGAAAAAATCAAACCCAGCCTTTTTTTTGTTTGGTTATATCCTCACTATAAGCTACATATTGTGGATTTTTTCATTGAAACATTGTAGGACTGTATTACGTGCAAAAACTAAAATCTGCACACAAAATACTAATTTGTATTAAAAGCAGTATAACAATTATAGGCAAAAGTTCAAATACAATCCATTAGAAAATCTCCTGCTCAAGAGGTTTTAAAGGCTGTTTTTACCCTTGTGGGTTCTACGCATGCCATGAAATAACCTGAGCCACTCCAGCTTTCTCTAGCCAAGATCTGACCCAATAACTTGGATTCACATTTTTCCAGTAACTCCTTCAACTGCTCAGTCATTTAAAACACACCCAGAGGCTTATAAATGTGCATTTCTTACTTGTAGTAAGAGGAGGGATTGTAGCCCAAAGGGGATCTTGCAAGAACCATCCGGCAGCAGTAGAGCCAGTGTTGTGTGGTGCTAGTGGGAAGTGATGCCGACCATTTCCAGCTCCAACCCTGGCTGAAGCTGACCTTGCTCAGATGCTGCTTCTGAGAGATTTCCGAATGTGCTGCACCAGGATTACGATAACCCACGTGTAAGACTGGGGCTCCCCAAGGAGCTTGAATCTCTCTAGAAATCTGAAGGATGACGCAAAAAGGTTTTCGCAGCTCTCTGTGAAATGGATGCCAGCTGAAAGATGGTCTGGCTGGAGGCAAAACAGCCAGTTCTGTAGCACTCAATGGGCTTAAAAATTTTCGGCAGGCTCAAGAAGAAATTAAAACACCAATTGAGAAGCACTCAGCTCCTAGGGAAATAAAACAGAAGGAAGATGTTTTTACATAAAGAGTGGGATGAGGATAAAAACACAGAAGGGCTTAGGGCTGCATTAGGGCTGATCAACCTACTTGTCGTTTGGGGGGTTAAGGACCCCTGTAAAAGCTCAAACCGTGATTTCCCGCTCAAAAACACTGTGAGAGAAGAGGGACTGAGGTCCTTGGTGTGTATGTCGATAGAAAATAACTCAGGAAGTGTGAATATTTCAATAAAGTTGAAATGAAAATGCATTAGCAGCTGTTTTGGCAGGTGCTTTTCAAAATGAACCACCAACCCCTGCAGATTAATCACCCACTTTTGAGGCTGGGCTCTGCTAAAGAGCTGTTTGGTTGTGCTCAGCAGCCATGGTGTTTTCTAGGTGAGCTCTCTGGTTTTACCTATTGTATAGAAAATAATGAAATGTAGGTGTCACTTTGACATGCCAGTACATTAAAAAAGCACTCCCAGCATCTCAAAACAGCTTTGGAAGAAACCAGAGCTGCAGGGCTGAAGTTAAACAAACAAGAAGACAAACACGGAATGACAGTTTTCATGTCCCCTGAGCTTTCCGCAGCTATCCGTGGGTTAAGCAGATCTATCAGTGGGACATAAGGGCATTCGGGAGGAAATGCTCAGCACTCAATGCAATGGTTTAGGGAGGAAAATTTTTTACGGAGAAAAGACTTATGGCAAAATGTTCTCCTGTATAGAAAAATGATATAAGCTGTTGAGCCCATTGAAATCTTATCTAACTTTGTAACGGGACTTGGGCACTGCAGGACTCTTGTGATGGTTCTGTGCTCAGGAAAGCATCACCTTGCTCATAATGCCACTTCTCAATATTAAATAGATACATAGGTTTATTTTTAGCTGTTAATGCAGATAGAATCCTCTCTGAGTGAAAACATCTTCCATCTAGTAAGCTAAATAAGCAATATTAATAGCTGGAAGTGAAATCTCTGTAAAAACATAAAATACTTTATAATTGTCTTATAAAACCACATTAAGCAATGAGGACTTTGTCATAACAGAAGAAATATCTTACTTAATTGTGCTTAATCACCCATTGTTTGGCAATTCAATATTTAGAAGGGTGTTTTGATTTAAATTTTTAAGACTTCTCAAAGTTCATGAGCTTTAGAAAAGCATCATTGGAAGACAGTCGTGGCACTAAAATACACAGTTTAGCACTATATCTGAAGCTGCAGAGCAGCTCATCCAGCCACATGCTGCCTAAAGCCCTTACTGCTGAGCTCAGTGACAATTTTAGCTTTCATTTAACAAGGCTGACTTCTCTCTTTGAGTTGATTTGAACTTCAGCCCTTTATCATCTGCCTCTGTTTATGTGCATTTATACATGCTTTAAAATTTTCAAATTAATATTTCAATGTGAATATTTAAAGTATTTTAATTCTGACTATCTCTTTCAATGGTTTCTGAAATTACAAGGTACGTCATTCATTTTAGATTTAAATATGCTTCCTTCCCACACAAACCCAGCATTATTTCTTTTTTTTCTTCATTTTACTGCTAGCATATTTTAAAACTGAGTCTTATTAATTTTTTATATTAAGAAATTAGATCCTCCTCTTTTTAAGAGTCCTGCCATGGTGCTTTCTGCTGTCCTTCCAAAGATGGTACTGGACGGTGTTAGTTGCAGGAAAAAATATCAAGGGCTCCTCCTCCTCCTTTTATGAGATAAAGGTTGATGATCAGAATTACATTTTTTAAAAAACCCACAATGTTTAATAAAAGTAGAATGTTATTTCCCCAGCCATAAGACACACTGATGGGTCTAAACTCTCAAGTACTCAGCATCCATCCATTTACAGATGGGGTCAGGGTCAGCTGAGCCACGTTTGAAGTTCCAAAGAGGGAAGGGCGCAAAGCCAGCCCTCGAGCACTTTACAGGAGTGCGGCACAGTCTTACGCTGAGGGGGTTATTGGTGCAAGAAACTAATTTCATTACCTATTACCTACACCACTAGAATAGGAGCAAGCCTGTTTATGAAGCTACCCAGACTTTAAAGAGAAACAGCACTGCCAGGTTATTGCTATAGAATTGCATTTGGGTGCAGCTTCTTCCCCATGCAGAGTGCCCAGGTGACAACAGCGCTTCAGCAGTGAGGCTCTAGACGTAGCTCCTCTTTGCTGTATTCTTTAAAGGCTTGTCCTATCAGCTCTAGGACTCAGTTCTAATATGCTTAAATTCAGTGAAACACCACTAACTGGTGAAATGTTATAAACGTGTACCAGACTGGAGCTGACCTTTTGTAGCTTCTTTAGGGTTTTCAAGATACCCCCCCCCACTAGCATTATTGTTCCTGTTAACAGAAGATTACTTATTGTTTACTCTGTAGCAGTTTGCTGGGTAATAGCCATTCTTTAAAAGTCTGACCTCATTCTATTAGATGCTTCCTCCGCTGAATCCTCTCATTTCTCACTGAAGCCAATACACAACATTTACTAAAAAAGCCTCCCATTAAAGGCGGTGAGAATCTGCCTCTCAGATGGTGTGGACTGTATTTTCTCCTTATCATTAAGAAGTCTGTTCGTCTGTCATTTTTTACTGCTTTCATCTGTTCTGCCATGGCTACTGATCGATGCCGGTGACAGCTCATCATTAAAAGGAGAAGCAGCTCTTTCAGTGTCAAAGTCAACTTGTTGAAAACTCTTCATAATCGCTTGTCCTCGTAGATTTATGGCAAATGAGAAAATATTACAAAGAACTGGGAACAGTCGCAAGTAATGTCCTTTCTTAGCATTCGGCTGCCCAGTGACCACTGCCTTTTATTAAAGCAGTAGAAGAAACAAGATAATGAAATGAACTGCGAAACATTTTGTGGCATTTCCCTGTATGAAAGATACTGTTTAAAGATAAATTGTCAGTGTAATTGCTGCTTCAGATTTGTCCTGGGAAAGCACAATGTGACCAGGATAAATAGTTTCGACTTTGCTGGCAGTGCTGGGTTATCAGATAGCATTGACAGGACCGAGCAGTTAACTCCTGCAGAGCAGCACTTAAATTAGAAAGAGAAGTAATGAGCAGTTTGGAGTTACAGTAGGTAGAGATTCTGTATTTAATACCCACATATAACTTGAGAGAGTAGCATGAGCCACAGGCATGCTTCAAAGTCCAACTCGCATCTTCCCTTAGTCTTTTAAACAAACCAGTATGTGACTGTAAAGGTTCCTCAGCCTGACACCCAGCCTAGTATAAAGTTTCAAGTAAGTTCTAGTCACTTACCTGCTCATCTGCATATAATACTGTTATTTGTCTAATTGTTTCTATTCTTAACTGTTTGGTATGTAAAAACGCAGTAAAGCCATTATGCAGGAAAAGAACAGGAAAGTAGTTGAGATGATTATTCTGTTATCAGTCATGACTAAGATGAAGAGAGATATACTAGCAAGACATTGTTCCTAAAATAGATATCTTGAAAACAAGAAATGTCAGTCAAATGAGGATTAAATTAAATTCCTGATAGCAATTACTTACAGAATGATCATGGTCCCATTGAAATTATTATGAATATTGTCACCATTTTTAATGGAAAAAGAAGATGGGCTTCAGATACTGGTTCTGAGACGTATTTCAAAATGTCCTCAGCTTTTACCATGTACTTACATCCTGCCGAACCCGAAGTCACCCTCCTGCAAGATAGATACTGGGCTGACCGGTGCCTTTAAGCAAGACTCCTGGCACAGGACAGTATGAAAATGAATTAAACTGAGAAATGGGCACTTGCAGGAAGTATTGAATGGCTACAAACAAGTGACCTCACTGGGAGGAGAACTGATGAAGTGAAGAAATGTGATATGCATTCCAAATAAAGAACTGATGAGTCAAGTTGTGCCCCAATTGGAACAGAAGCAAAGTCAAGATGGCTTGAAAATAACCTTGATAATAGTGGAGAAGAACTAGCAATCCGTTCCAGTTATGTTGACTCCCAGAAGCTACAAGAACAGCAGTGGGTTGGGAAGGTACACCGGTTTCTCTTCCTCCAGGAGCAGGGATTCTTTAAGTACTACTGCCACAGCAATTATTGGAAGACCTAAACTAATATTACTGAAGTGGTATTCAGTTGCTTACTCTCTGTTCCCAGTAATGGATCTATTACTCATGCAGTCAAGTCCTTTTGTTCCAAAATAAGGAGAAAACAATTTCTAAATAAATTATTTTAAATCAGTATCTTTATAATGCAAGACACAAACAGCTGATGATGATTTTTTTCTGACAGATACTAAGTCCCTATTTCATCTTTATGTTGAGACATTTTTCTAAGCGTGGCTCAGTAAGAAGTTAATTATAATCTTCCAAAATGGGAAGAATTTTCACCTGAGATGATTAGGATACTGCTTTGAGGCATGATATGTGGGCTCCTAGCTAAAGTTAGGATCTGGCAACATATTTGGCTCTGTACCATTTCAGAAGTAACACCCTCTGCTGTCACAAAAACTTTCCTGAAGATTGAGATCATGATGATTTTAGATGTAATCAATTCCTTAAGTATTCATCATTGTTGATACATTTGCATATTGGAACATCCTAATGGTTTATTTTGTGCTCTGAAGCAAAATTCACTGTGAACTCAAGTTGAATTTTTCAGGCTTGACTTCAGCTTCAAGGATTAAGCAGGCTTGAAGATAAATAATGAAGTCGGTTTTGGAAAATACCAAAGTACATGAGATTTGGTTAAAAAAACAGAAAGGATAAATTGTTTGTGGTAGATTTGCCATCTGCTGTTGTATGCACACTGTTGCAGTGACTTATTTCAGTATTTAATTACTTTCTCTGACCTGCGTTTGGCTCAGCTAACCTTGGGAGTTTATACGAGAACTATAGTTGCTTAAATTTCTTCTGTAGTCTTTGGAAAGTACTGAATTAGCAAGACAATTCTTGTTGATGAGTATTTAGAATGAGGTTTGATAAAGCTGGGTCTTTGGGTTTTTCCATGTCAGTCATTACGCAGAGGCTGGAGTACGTTTGTGGTTCTCTGCTGGGCTTTTCTAAGCACAGGCTCCAAAACTGTACACAAAGCCCCAGTAGCTGTCTCCACATTGTTGCTCCTGTATGTTCCTTACTTGATCACTGCTGGTGCATCTAGTCCTTGCTGCAAGCCTGTAATTTACTTTGAGTTGCTTGTCATTTCCCAAAGGACTTTGATAGCTAATGACTGCTCATTACTCTTCTTTCTCTTTGTAATTTGTACGTTATTGGTAGTTATTTTATATTTGCTTCCAAATCACTAGTGAAAATATGTACAGAGAGAGACCGGAATCTCCCCACCCTTCATTTACGAATGACTAAACCGCCCAGGCATCTTCAGCCTGGGAAACAGAGCAGAGCAGAGCATCATATGGTAGAACAGTAGAGGTGGGAAAAATCACAAATGATGTGGAGAGGGTGATTAATAAGTCTCCCTTAGAATGTAAGGCTAGGGAAAACCAGGTGAAACTAAGCAGTAGGCTCAGAGTGAGATTTGTTTGACGTAAGGAACAGTTGTGGCACTTGTGAGAATTTAGAGTTGCTGAAAATTTAGACACTCAAGAAGGCTTGGGCAAATTGAAGGAAGAAATATCCATCAAGACTATTCCATGCAAGATACTACCCCTGGCTCATGAAACCTGAATTGCTGGAGGCTGAAAATAAATTCTGGAGAAGTATTCATAGCTACCATGTACCCTGTTTGTATTTTTCATCTGGCATCTGGCCAGCATTGGTGACAGGAAACTGGATCTTTGGCTCTATGTAGCTTTTCATTTGACCACATAGAATTTCTGAGATGTGTCAGTTGGCTGGTTTACAGCATTCACTCAATTTTGGGGGGAAAATATATTGTAGGACATTTGAATTCAAAATGCATTTTGAAATCAAGAATGACTAAAAAGTTTTAAGTGAAAAAGATTTAGATAAGCGTCAAATAAATCTAGCACCTATCTGCAGTTTTCATTCCCTGCTTAATGCAGTATGATCAGCAGAGATAAATTCTTTGCATTCTCCCTATGACTGAGATCTTTCTTTAGCCCATTTTGGACAAATGCGGCAAAATGTGCCACTCAGTTTGTCCTGTGGTCATAAAATAGGCCAAAAGAAGAGTGCTTGCTTTGACGGTGAGAGTGAAATAGTGAGCATCTTGTTTAAGGTGTTGACCTAGGAGCATTGTCTCACACTGGCTTCCTTTTTTATCTTTTTTTTTAATAATCTGAGATTTTTAAAAAACTCGCTACAAAAGTACAAAAGATGTAGATGGAAAAATACAATCATAAAGCTGAAGCAGGCATTCAGTAAGGGCCTCTTCAGTTGTGCTTCACACATTCAGCATAACCATAACTGAGTATTAAAGTGATTCTTGTTGTTTCCTCAAGTAAGTGACTTCTCTTGCCTTTGTAGGGTAGGGCAAAGCATACAACAGCTTGTTTAACAACATCAAACTGTTTATAGTATATTTTATATCACATGTATATACAGGATGGGATATGGACTCTTGTTTCTGTTTCATATTCAGACTAAGATAGTATTGACTGAAGGTTTTGTCATGGTACTCTTCCATAATTCAATTGAAATACACACAGATCATTTCTTCCTCTGGTCAAATTCTGGTGTAGACACGGGCATACAACTATACATTTTCAAAGCATCAGGACAGCTCTTTTTCTTTCTCGTGTGAGAACAAGTTGTGCTAACAGAGGCCTGCTTTGTACCCACGTAAATTCATCCACACAATAGGATAGAGTTGTGCTGTTCTGTCTGTGCAAGTGTTGTTAAGTCGTATTGTACAAAAGATTAAAGGTGAAATGATGATGAACTTGAATAAACTTGCCCTGAGAAATTAAATGTGTCCCCCCCAAAAATCCCATTTACAATCAACACTGAAGTTCACAGTCTGCCTTGAATTGCATCTACAAAACTTAAATTTGTACCTGTTCCCTTTCAGGCTTTCAGAGGTTTTACCATCACAGGAAAAATAGAATAAAAACCTCCGTCTTGGCTTGGGCAGCTTCCTCAAACTTCGCTTTTCGTATAGTTTCCTTCCTGGGATCTTGCTGAACTAGATACTATTCACATATTCCTATATTCACACTGTTTTTTCTGCTTTGCTTTCCGGGTGGAGCTGCGCTGTACTTGCCATGGTTAGCATGGTTCAGATTCCAGTATCATTAGCTGGGGGGGAGGAGGGGAACAAAAGACTCTGGCCTGATGATAATATTCTTATTTTTCCTGTCTCAAAAAATGTTCTGGATGAATGAGCACAAAGTTTGCAGGATTCTTCTGAAATAACCTTGTTAAGGGACAAAGTCGATAAAAATTGACAGAAAACTTAAGACAGAACACAGTTCTGTGTCACGCCTCTCTCAGAAATGTCCTGCTAGGAATGATATGCAGGAAATTTGCAGGGATTTTTTTACCTCATAAATAGTCTGTTGCTTGTATTTTCAAGTGTATGACTGATACTTTCAGGGAAATTGAATGAGCAAACTAAGCAAGGATGTTGTCAATTGGCTGCAGCCCTGAGGTCTATAAAAGGGACAATTGAGAGGTTGGAGTTCACATTATTGACACTGAACAAGCTGAATTTTTGCTGCAGATCTCATTTATTATTATTATTATAATTCCTTTCCTATTAGGCTCAGTAAAAGAGCATTGTCAGCAACTTTGCCACATCACAGAGTTCATTTTAAAGTGAATAAATATTTAGAAACTGGTTACTTTGAAACGTTCATCTAATAAAAGCACTTGACAGAGGAAAAAGTGGTTGTAATATCATGCTGATCATGGAATGACCTGCTGAGGACCATAACAGGCAGAACCTGCTGAACAAATTAAGGTGCAGGAATGTAAAAAATATTCAGCTGAAAAATGCATACCAAATGAGATGTGATATCCTCATCTGAAAACTGCACAACAAATGAAATCTGATATCCATACAGTCATGGACATAGGCTAGATTAAATGTTCTAGAAAAACATGCCAAAAAAATCCAAATATATAATATTTAAATATTCATTTGAAACCCAAGACATGAGGTCTTGGTCTTCCTAAATTAATAGTTGCAATTATATTTTTGATGCTTTATTTTTCTATGAAGGACCATTTGGGGGGGATATCTTCCTAAGTTTTAAATTTAAGTGACATATTGCCTTTTTATATACCTCCTGCTTCTTTGGTTGTGACACCTAGAGTAAAAGAAATTCTGAATTTATTTTCCCTTATTCGCTCATTATTATATCTACATACATCACAATTTCCCTTTTACAGTCTTTGACATGAATAACAATCCTAAATTATTTGATTATTGCTTTTCTCCATACTTCTCAAACACTATAGTGTTAAGACTTTGGGGATGCAAAACACTTGTTTGCAATCTCTTATTGTTTGAGGCAATAAAAAAAGTCAGACACAGGGAAACAGCATCAGCAATGCAAGTTTTAGACAAAAGTTCTTGCTGAGCACTCAAGTACATTCAAAAAGTCACTTCTCACCTGATTTCCTTTATATTTAAATTAACATCTGCCTCCTAACACTACTCAAGTACAACACATTTAATCTCACAGAAAGATTTGGCCATTTGGCTTCTTGTTGGATGCACAGTGATTATATAAACAGAGGCACAGGGGTATGTAGTTGTGTGTGAACTAAAGGCCCACAAAGCTGGGGCTTGTCTCTTTCTCCCCAGTCACTTAATTGCTCTAAAAGCTCCATGTTCACATTCCTACTGTAACAAAAATGTCTACAAGTGACCTAGCCTAAACAGTGGTATATTTAAAATGTAAATTCTCTTTCGATAGTAAGTACTGGTAACTTTGGTGCTACATTTTCTTGCATATGTTTTATTTTCTGAAGGATGAACATTCCTGGTACACAGTCCCCCTTTCAGTCCAAAACATTTGTCTTCCACAGTTGAGTTACAGACCTTTAAAAATAGGTTTGCAATGGAAATGCTGACATGCCAGCTGGCTGTTGCTGCAATGACACATTCACAATAGGCAATGCTCCTCAGCCGGCTCAGCGACAGGAACCAGTAATGGTTAGCTTTGTCAAACCCGTCACTCTAATTTAATCAAGGACTACACTTGCACTATATACTTGTTTGTACAATGATTGACTTCCAAGTTAAAAAAAATCTGCACAGGAGAGCATTCGGGACTATGGAGTTTACCAGCTTGTTCCCTCGGTCATGCTAATTTCATCAAAATTGTTTGGCAATTAAGAATTGTTTGATACTTCCTTTGCTAGCTTTATGTAAAGGGCGGGGCTTACTAATAAGTCATGCAGAGTGCTTAAATAAAAACGTAGTGACATTGAGGCAGTTTTCTATCCTTAAAAATATGTATTTTTGACAGTGTCATCTACTATTTTCCAGCTCCTAAAAACAAACAGTGATGGAGAAATATTATTTTTTCATCCATGGCCTTTTTCCTCTACCCGCTCAGGTTTGTAAATCCTGTGGTGTTACTCTCTGAGCACACAGCTGGACACACACAAAGGTGTCTGTCCCCTGGGTGTTGGTAGCCAGGGCGAAGCGGGCTGCCCGGCTCTCCCGCAGACCCGCACACAGCTTACTGGCACCTTGCATCTCACCAAGAGCCCAGCAGGGACCAGGCTGTGGGTCTCTCACATTCCAGCCGCCCTTACTTTGTATCTTGCCACCTTTAAATGTTGAAAACCGAAATAAACTTGGTGTTTTTTACCCTGTCACTTCATGGGGTAGGGGAGCTGTCCTCCGAGGTGTCGCCTTCCCACGCAGGGGCCGCTCCTGAGCTGGGCCCGCCAGCGCTCGTGAGGGGAACTCACCGCACCCAAAGCAAGGGTCGGACCGCGTCCCTGCGGACCGAGGGGGTCTCACCGCCCTCACACGATCGCTTTTCTTCCCCCTTTTGTTCTGATTCGAACGCCCCCGTCCCCCGAGACCCTCCCTCAGTCTCCCCCTCAGGTAGCGCTGGTCCTTACTACCCTCCACCGCGGCCCCTCAGGCGGGAGGGCAGCGCGGCTGGGCCGCCCTCACCGCCGCCCGGTGTCCCCCCGCCCCATCCCCTCAGCGAGTCGCCTCGCGCGCGAGGGACCATTAACGGCGCCGCCGCTTCACCGTGCGTCACCGCCCCCCCCCCCCCCGCCCCATGCAGGGGATTCTCCGGCCCGCCCTGACGTCATCCCCACGCCGCGCAGGCCCCGCCCCCGCCGGCCGCCATGTTGGGGGGTGTGCGCGGGGGAGCGCAGAGCCGAGCCGCTCCCGCCGGCCGGCAGCAGCAGTAGCCCTAGTGTCGCCGCCGCCGCTCGATGGGCGGGAGGAGGGAGCCCGCCGCGGCTGCCCGTCGCCTCTGAGCCGGGGAATGCGCGGCGGCTGCCCGGCGAGGAGGAGGAGAAGAGCCGGGACATGGTGCCGTTCGCTCCGCTGGAGGAGGCGGAGGAGCCGGAGCCCTGCCACAAAATGGAGCTGTACGTGAGCGGCGGCGAGGTCAGTGTGGGGCCGGGGCGGGCGGGGCTCCCCGCGGCCACCTGCCTCCCCCGCTCCCCGGCCCCCGCAGACTGCAACGCCCCCGGCCTCTCCCTGCCGGCCCCCGCCCCTCCCCGCCTTCGCGGGTCTCTCGCCTCGCTGCCCCCGCTCCGCACACCGCCTTCCCCCGGGATCCCCCCCACCCCCGCTCCGGTGCTGCCGCCCAGCCCCCGCGCCGCCCGGGCATCTGGCCTGCTCCCGCCCCCTCCTCCGGAGCAGCCTCCCCGGGCGCTCGGCCTGTCCCGGCGAAGGCGGCGGCCCCCGGGCGCCACCCGCAGCCCGTCGCCGCCGGCCTCCCTCGGGGGCCACGGCCTCCCGGTCCGGCGGGGGCAGGGCGGGCGGCCGGGCCGCGGCCCCCGGGTGCGGAAAGCGGTGGGGGACGGCGGTCCCCGCCGGGGTGCGGCGGTAACACGTGCGGAGTTAGAGCGGAGCCGGCCGAGCCCGTAGGAATAGCGCCTGTTCAAGAGCAGCGGAGGCCGGCGTGCTTTGTGCCGCCTGCCTGGCCGTGTTGGTGTCACAGCTGCCGCTGCCCGGCTCTCCCACAGCTCTGGAGGGGTTCTGTAAACTCTTCAGTTTTATGGCCGTAGCTCCTGTGGAAAGTTGCTTTAACTTCTGAAAATCTGATTGTACTGATCTGGGTGCGCATCCAGGTAGGCTGTCGCTGGGAGAAGTCCCTTTGCTTTTTCGTTGGATATATATACACACAATAATTATCACGCACGCAACTAACAGAACGAAGCAGGAGTGTGTGACTGGGGTTTGGAAGCTTTGGGTGTTGTGAAGAACGAGGAACAACTTCGAGAGTGACTTTTGAACTTAGCACTCTGGGTGCATCCGTAAGCAAGTACCAAATACTATTTAAAAACAAATAAATGGTAAAACTGGTAGTAATGTATGTTTCTCAGCAGAATGTGACACTCAAGGATTAAAACTTTTGCACTTTTAAATCAGAAGCGTAGGATTGCGAGTCAAGTATCATCAAGTATGACAAATAAAAGATTACACCTAGGTGTATTAGCCTTACAAAAGATGTTATCTTAATAAAGCTTCTTAAAACTGGTTGGACTTGCTTTCTGTGATGCAGTAGGCTCTTCTTATCGTAAGTAAAAAGGTCTGTAGCAAATTCATCTCTCGGCACAAAAGCACACAAAAGAGGCATAGGTTAAAGTTTTGGGAAGAGTGAAAGGATATTCTTTAAAGGAAATTGGTGAAATTTTATTCTCTAATAAAAATGTATCCATGTAAAAACAAAAACAAAAACCCAACACAACCAATCAATAATTTACAGTAGAAATAGAGCCATAAGGCTTTAAATTTCTTAGGGTTCTTTTTATTTTCTGTGTCTACAAAGTGCCATTTCCAGGTCCTATAGTTACCAGGCATGCATTTCTATACCATGGGTTCTACACATTAATGCTTTAAAATATTCTAATGATCTAATAGTGCTTGATGCAGTCCCTGTACCTTAATATTAGAGAAATCTTAATTATGTTAGTGAAGCTACAGGTAAGGATTAAAAAGTCAACAAAAGTATTAAAGTTTATTTATTAATCCCATGGTTTGTAAAAATAGTATGCTATAGTTAAGGTATGAAGCTTCTTGAAGGTCTGAGAACTTTTTTGGCTCTGATCTGTTTATTAAGAATATTGTGATACATCAGTGCTAAAATAATTAAACTTATTTTGTATTGCAAGCTTGTATTGCAATATTGCAGTATCGTAGGTGAAATGTGATCATTTGCGGTTATTGTGCATCTCTTGGTAATTTTTTGGCAGGACAAATACCCCTCCACCAAGGCTGGTGCAGTTTTCAGAGTATCGTGCTCAGTCCTGTCCTTGTGTACAGGTTTTGCAATAAATGCTGTGTTGGCAGTTAGCAAGAGGCTGGAAAAGCAGCCCCAGCTCCAGCGCAGCAAAGCGCAGACAGGTGGTTCAGCAGCTTGTGGTGATGTTTCAGGTATCTTCACATACTTTACTGGGCTTGGGCTAATAAAGAGGCGTGAGCTTGACAGTGCACCGCTGCAGGAGCTTGGCTCTGAAGTCGTGCTCATCTAGCTAACAGGGCATAGGGTGGTGAATGTCTAACTGACATAGCTCTCTATTCCTAACATCTCAAGGCAACTGTTTGCAACAGTTGTTTAAACTCTCTTTTCCTCAAGCGCATACATGTACTTCTTACTTAACAGGGTCTGCGTAAAACTATTTCAGTTGTGCTCTGATTACATTTGGCTAGCAGTGTTTGAGACTCTGTACCACAACCAGTTTCTTCAAGTTGTGTGCAAAGTTCCAAATTACATTACCAAATACTTGTTATTGCCATAAAATTTTATATTAAGTGCATCTGAGGCATGTATAGTGCTTTCCACTTGTTAGAAGTCTATGTTTGTGTCATTTGGGGATTTAACAAAGGTTTATTTTATGTTAAAAGGAATTCTTGGTTTGGATCTTCATGTAAATTTTATCAAATTATAGTATAGAGCCTATAGTATGTACTGCATCCTTACGTTGGCAGTCTGGTAGATCTCAGCGACCTTGGTGTCACTGGAACTAGTCAACAGTATTCCTGTGAAATTGTCCTCTATTTTGAAGACAAACTTACTCGTGCTTACAAGTGCTCTTGTCCATCAGTTGTAGCATAGGAGGAAAAATTTGAGAAACAGCTCTCTTTGAGGAATCTGCTTGTTGACTAAATTTAGGATAGTGTTATTAGAAATAAGTGCATTGCCAGGGAAGTAGTGCTCATGTCGACTTGATGAAGTAAAAACAGTTGGCAAGGGAAAGATGCGATCTTGAAGGTAGGAAACAAATTTTCATGCTTCAAGGCCTAAAACCAAAACGAACTTTAGGAAGAACTTCAGGATTGAATTATTTTGGCCTTTTCCTGTTGGTGGTCTTTGAGTGAGCTAGGGGTTACATTTTGGACCATACACTGTGCTGTTGCTCTCTGCTGTTATATTCCTATGGCAGCGTTGCTTGTGAAGCAGTTCTGTGACTGGAAATTCCTTAAGCGTAGGTAGAAAGGGCCAGTTTTATGCAGTTTAAGCTTCAAATGTTGAGAGAGCTTCTTTCCTCCTAAATAGAAGACTAATAAGTATTGTCATGTTAATAGAAAATAGGCACTAGGGTGTTGATTTGTAATCAACTGTTGTGGATTATTAAAATATGATTGCAATCTATAAAGAAACAGGAAAGTAAACGTTAGCATTTTATTCACCAAGCTGAATGAAATGCAACAGTACTTCCAATTGGGCAGAATACAGTAATTTTTGAATTTTCTGCCCATTAAGTAGTAGTAGTCTTGCATTTGAAAGGAGAAGTATAATTGACATAAGTGTATGTTGTTTGCAATACATTAATATTGTGAATTGCATAAGTGCAACCTCATAGATTTATTTCTGAAATAAATACTTCAGAAGCCAGTTGCCTAACTGGCTGACAGTGACAAGGAAGACAAGGCTGGAACAACAAAGTGACCAGAAATTAAAGTATTCCACTAGAAAACCATGCTGTATTGGAAGTTGCTGCCTTCCAAAAGGCATGTTCATGAGTTGATCTTTTCTGCTGTTGTACATAATCTGTTGCCTGTGCCAGTTTAAATAAATACATCTTTGATTTTGGCCCGTCCTCTTAAGCATGTTCTGAGTCTAGTCTGTCAAAGGCCACTGAATTTTGTCAGTGTTAGGAGTTGCATAACTCCTTTGTGAGTAATTACTGGCAGCGACGTGGATGACTCAGCTACCTAGTTTTGTGCATCTCTGAAAATCTCCACAATTAGGTAGTGGTATGGTAAGAAAAAAAGTAATAGTATTGCATGTAACTTGAAGTAAGTGCCCTCAGCCACTGCGACAATGTACAGTTTTTATAAAGGCTTATGAGGACAAACTGCCCTAAAGAAAAGCAAGCACATTAATACTTGTAGAAGGAAAACAATGAGTATCTTTATGCATTGAAAAGTGCCTCAATATAATACTACTAATAATCATTATTCTGTTTTGGTACGCTAGTTTTGAAGATCACTTTGGGAATCTGCTGTGGTGTTCTGAGTCTCTAAATGGAGCAGGGGGTCTGTTCAAGGTAGCTCACCTCAGTTCCCACAGAATAGCTTTAGAGAGACTTTGCAATAACCCTAAATCAAAAGAATGGTAAGATTTGTGAACTCATAGTATACAGAATTTTAATACTTACATAGATGTACTTCTTTACTACATTAAGAATGAAATTTTAAATACGTTGTTTTCATGAAGTTTAAATCTTACAGTTTTCCAGTAGTCTCTAATCTGCCATTAAGCATGGTTTCCAGAGTGGCTGCTTTATGCCCTTTGATTATGGAGTTTCTGTCATCTCCCAGACAGGCAGTGGTGAGAAGATCTCAGGTCCTTTTCTAGTTCCGTGATCCCTGTGCTTACGGTTCGGTTTGTGGCTTGTCATTGCTGTGACTAGTCTGAGATGCACGTAATTCTCCCCTGATCTCCCATAATGGGAAGGATCAAAATGTTCTTTTAAAAACGGTAATTATGTGTGGCTGAAGGTTTGTTATCCTGTCTGAACGTATGATTTATTTGCCACAGGAAAAGAACTTTATAACTTTCCCTTGTAATCAATTATGGGTTTAAGTATTTTACAGGGGTTTTTTTTGTTTGTTTTTAAGGCAGGTGGCTTTATCTTCCTCTCTTGGTATGTTTAATGAGAGAGTGAGTTACCTGCCCTCTTCCTTCTGTAGGAGGAGCTGAGGAATTTAGATTAGCATGGGGTTGAGAAGAAAAGTCAGCGTAGACCTGCAGAGTCTCACGTGGGCACTGCCATCAGTGAGACATCCTTCCTCTGGTCACATCGTGGTGGGGTGGGACTGGGCTGTGGCTGGTGTAATTCTGTGATGGGTAACCTTAATCACTGCTTTGTCTTCCACGTCATGGGGCTGGTTGCTGCACTGGGGGAAATTCTCCCTTCCCAAAAGCACGTGAGCTCAGGCAGTAAAGAGCACTGAATCCAGCTTGGGCACCTGCGTGCAATAACAATGTCTACTTTAAAAAAAACCCACACATAAACAAAAAAAACCCCAAAACCCCAGCTGTTGTATGGAGAAAAGCTGTGGATGTTTTACAGGAAGAACAGGTGCCTTGAAGCTTCAGTTTTGTTCACAGTGACTTTTAGACATTTTTAAAAGATAATAAAGCCCCTCACTTGTTTGGCTGTGCACAGAGCCCCCAGATTTCTCAAACCTGTCTCAGGAAATATGATTCAGTAGGCCAGTGTGTTGCTAATTAAATTAATGATGCAAACTCTCTGCAGTTGTAATTCAAAATAAATGAGGAACAAATGTGGTTGTCTTAACAGGACTTTTTTTCAAAGGACTTTTTTTTTTTTTTCAAAGTCTTTTCAAAGTAATTGGGGTTTCTAATGTAAGCTTCCACTCTTACATTTTGAAATAATTATTTGAAGTAATACTGTTGTATGTGCGGAAGCAAACTGGTTTGTCTTGTGCTTGTTGAGAGGTGCAAGTCTGGCAACTGTAGCTGCAGCAGCTTAGCAAATGGAGTGCAGTGAAGGAGGAACCGTGGAGGATGCAGAACCTTTTGTCGATCCTATGTAGAATTTTACCTGTTTGAGGCCAGACTAGATCATACGTGAGTGGTGATGAATAGCACTTTCTACTACTAATAGTACTGTGATTATAAAATTCCAAGTTCTGGTTTTTTTAAATATTTTTTTTTCTGTTTGAATATATAAATGAAGGCACATAAAAAGAGGCCAGAATGAACAAGCTTTATATCTTCTACTGTTATTCCTTGTAGTTAGGCATTTTTGCTGTCCATTCATTTAGCTTCTTTCATCCAAAACCTATAGAGCCACCAAACCATAATGCATTTACCATGTAAACTGTTAAGACATCCTTAATACGGGGGAAGATGGTTCTAATCTTTGGTAATTCTGGTATTGCTCTGTTCTGCTGTAATTACTGGAGGAAAAACATGTGCAATAGTAGTTAAGCTTTTTACCAGCCCGTAAAAGCCCTTTGGATATTCTCCCAAGGTAATAGGGTATAGTCCCAGCTAGTCATGGGATCCATGGCAGCTATTTAAATCAGAAGGCAGATTGCACTGTGTTACCTCAGAGGCAGTTTGGCATCGGAGAATTGGGTCTCTTAGCCTGCACCTCTGGAAAAGTAAGTTTCCTAGCTGCCAGGTTGTCTGACCCTAACTTTGTTCTCATCTCTTTTTTATGTAGTGACTTTGGTTATTTTATACTGATCAATAATATGGAATACTTTCTCTAAATTTTTTTTATTAGGAAAGTATTGATACTGTTTGCCTGAAGTCTGAGTTTAGTTTTTAAGGAAAGTTAATATTTGAAATGCTCAGTTAGTTGTAAGACTTCAGCAGTACTGAAAGAGAAAATGATTCAAGGATGAAAGAATCTCCTTAGAATAATGGTACTTGCTTCCTTTCACCTGTTGTCTTTATAGACATATGTGCTTTCTAATTCTCAGTAATAAATTTGTGCATTCATAGATAGTAAGTAATGACTCAGAGGTTAAAATAGTTCTGTTCTATATATGTTTGTGCATAAATATTCATGATTAAATCACTGAAAGGGGTCCCTCTTGGCTGCAGAAGCAGAATTTATTTGGTTTCCATAGGGAATTAAGTATTAATTGTAACTTCTCTTTTTTGCCTAATATGGGGTACAGTGGAAACTCCTTGTTTCTGAAACTTGGCCAGTGTAAGTAACTGTACAGAACAGTAATGATTTGATTTTTGTCATTGAATTTTCTACCTGAATAACTAACAAACTGCTAGACTTCATGTTGTGATTCAGTGGGTTTGTTGTTTTGTTTTTTAATGGACAGTCACCAGGGTTCGCAAACAATTAAGGCAAAAGTGTAGTCATGTACGTCAGGCAATAAAAGTAGATTCATGTGCTTGAACATAAAATTCCTTGGACTAAAAATTGGCACGGGTCCCAGTCTCTGTAGTTACGGAGTCTGGACAGGAAAAAAACCAAGGCATGAGCAACAGTGATGGGGAAATGTGTATGATAGGAAATTGTTAATTAAGATGACATTTGATTACCTGCCATAAAAATCCAATAACTTAGTATATTTGATTTGCTATAAAGCTGGAAGTATGCTTACATGGCGTGCTCAGGAGCTACGCAGATCAAATAACGTGCTGATTTTTGGTTCAAAACCCCATTCCAGCAGTGGCAGCTTTCTGTATCTGCCTGTTGTTAAGCTACTGTTTTCAGTGTATCTGCAGTTCTTCTGGCTAGTGGTATTGCTTCCAGAGCTTAAATTTAAGTAAAACACCTTGGAAAACATTGACCATATTTAAAGGGGGGAAAAAAAAAAGGCAAAATACGTGCTAAATTCACTTGACATTAAAACACATGAGTGAAGAATCGTATTTCTGAGTACTGGAGTGGAAACTCATTTTCTTACTAGGTCCAACTAAGTTTTTAGAACAACTTTGCGCCTTGCATGAATTCAGGCTTGAGTGTAATCTGGTGATATTGTGAAATCACATGGCAGTGAATCGTCTGAAATGAGGTTGGAGTTCATATCTGGTATGAACTTTAGCATTATTTCTTGATGCATTGAATTAATTCATACAATAGCAAGCATAGTGGGTGTCTTATTCTTCCCATTATCTAATTTGGAAAAAAAATTATGTAAAAATAAAAATATTATGTAGCAGATTAGTAGCATTGGTTTCTGTAATGTATGTGAGGTTTTTGAATTCAGGTTAACAGATTAGTGATTTTTTGCCTTGAGAAATTAGGGTGGCAATGCATGATACGTATGAATGATGACCATGTGTTGAATATGCCAGCACTGGGTTAAACTGATGGTTTATAGTTAACATGAAGAGTGTGTAAATTGTGGTTAAAATATATAGTAACTTGGAGAAGAGTGAAAGTAACCAAAGCCTCATACTACTTTCCTTTTTTTTTTTTTTTTTTCCAGTGGAGATATAGTCCAAAAATAGATGCCAGTATCTTGATACAGAAATTGGAGAGTTAATTTTATCAGAGTCATTAATTTAGGACTTAGCTCTTAAAAGCTCTACTTGAAATCAAGAGTCCTAGAAGCAGCAATGGCAGTGGTTGAGGGTTGCTCAGATGACGCAGTCATGGTGATAGAAACCTGTCCCTTCAGCCCTACCTGTTAGTCAAGTTCTGTGTTTTGTTTTTAAACAGGGGCATGGTCTAGATGGCATTTCAAGATTCTTTGTAGTCCTGTGTTTTACCAGTTCAGAAACTGATAATCGTACCATATTGCGGTATCTTAGGCATGTCTTTTAGATAAATTCAGAAGTACAAGGGGAAAAAAAATGTCATTGCCTGGACTGAGAGCTTCATTGGTTCGCCTTCTGTTTTCAGGAGAAAAGAAGTTCTAGTCTTCTTATGTTAATTCTAGTTAGTATTTTGTTTTGTGAGATGTATACCACATGAAGGTAGGGCTGCTGAGCAATTAACATATAAATAAATTAGCAATTATCACTAACAAAATCCATAATGGGCTTCACCTATTTTGTCAGGTATTTCCAGTTTTTAATTAATGCTTTGCATGTTGAAACAGAGCATGTCTTTTCTATTTCTGTAATTTTTCTTTGTTTCAGTTGTTAAAAAGCATTGGATTGTTTGTTGCTTAGGGAGAGCTTTAAACTAAATAACTTTATCTATAAATTAAACTCTTTTTACTGTGACTGGGGGCTTGATATCTTCTTTGTTGCTTGAAATGAAGGAGGGTAGGCAAATACTGGCAAGTATTATGCTCATTTGAGGGCATGTCATTTCTTTGCTTCTGTCCAGATGCTTATCATAGTTTTTTGCCTCTTAAAGGTGTTATTTTTGAAATCGATCCCAAATATTTTAATATACAGATGTACAGTTTCTAAAAGTACTTTGTTAAAGTTTGAGTTTTCTATTTGTTAGATATTTAAATAACTTTTGATGTAAGCAAATTTTCGGAGGAATCTAATTTTTTAAGGAAATGGATAATTAATTTTGTACACAAAAATTCTGTGGTATGTATCCTCCATTGTGCCTGGTCTTGCACTTCTCCCTCTTGCCCCCAAAGGACTTGAAATCACTTTTGAATCTTTTCTCCTTAAACTGCAAACTAATCAGCAGGAAACTTTATGATTTTAGGTTTCCAAAAAGCAAATGCAACACAATTTTTGTGCTTAATGGAAAAGTTTTACATTACTGTTATCTTGTATGGATGGTATCTATACCTTTTAAAGAAGGAATTTTAAATTACCTCCAATTAAATAACTACTGGATGGCATTTTATGAAGGGATAAGTTACATGATACATAGGGGAAAGCTAAATGTAACTACTAAGCAGTAGTATTTGCTTGAAACTACAGGTTTAAATTAGAGCAACAAGAATACCAGTTTTCACTTGTGTGCTTTGAAATGTAAATTGGTCAAATTATGAACTCTGCTTATTTGAAATTGTTAGGTCTTAATGTTGTTTTCTGTTGGTTTTTTTCTCTTCCGAATTCCCCTTCTTTCTCTCCAGCTAAATGGCCTTAAAATGGCAGATGAGCCTATGGAAGAAGGTGAACCATATTCCTACCACGTAAGTATATTTGATAGATGTTCACTTGAGCCACTCATTAGCATGATTTCCTTTTGAAGCAAAATTTATGCATTCCCTGCTCTTTAATAACTTTTAAACCTATCATTTTATTTGACCAGATCTGAAAATGCTCTAAGTCTCAAAGATGATTTTGAAAATTAATACCTTGTCAGGGTCCATAAGTGCCTTGTTTGGGACAGTTTGCTGCGTGAGGCAGTGCTTTATGGAAAACAGATTCTGCGTGCTGGAGAGGGCGCGTTTACACATCCTCAGCCTCAGAAGATGCTTCATCCAACCTCAAACCTTTTATACACCATGTGCTTAATGTTGCTCTTATTATACTGTCATCTGTTCTTCCTTGGTGTTACTTAATGTAGTTCCTCTATGTTCATCTAGAAGGTACTTAATTCCTGCTATTTTAGAACAGAATTAATTTTTTCACTGATACGTTAATTTAACTTGTATGTAGAAATATCCCAAATAAACTCTGAGCATGATTTTTGTCCAGTGCCTTGGTGATGTGCATATTTAGGACATGGTGAAGATCAGTGTTGTGTATGCTGGCTAAATCTTGGACTAAACTTCAGGCTAATTCTGTTATGTGGTGAAATGCATGATTTGTCATAGAAAAAACAGCCATCTTTTTTCAACACACCCATCCATATATTTTTTGATCGGGATTGTGGAAAAAGGTATCAAGTAGATCTGCTTCCCAGCTGTAACCACTGCTTTGTATTGCAATAATAATTTTAAGTAAGTGATTTGGAGAATAAACTCTTTGGGATAGAAAGATGTGGTGCTTGTACATTTCCTGGTGTGGAGTAAGCAAATAAACCGTCATTGTCATCTTACAGGTAGGAAAGATGAGGAATGGGCTGTCTCAATCTTTCACTGTACTTGAACCAGAAGGGTGAGCTTGTTTGTTAGGTCCTTGGAGCTACATACCAGTCAAGCTGCGATGAAGTAAGATGGCACGAAGCCATAACCGGTTGCGGCATTTCTTTCGGTGCTTTGTCTTCTGTTGAACCTGCTGGGAATAGTTGCCTCTTGTGCAAGGCAGCTCATGGGGAGCCAGTACCTGAGCCCTGAAATAGATTTGCTGCTCGAGCAACAGAGCACAGGATCAGATAAATGAATTTGCAGTTCATGGAAGCCAGACTAGAAATGAAAATGAAACTAGCTTATGTATCTGTTCAACTCTTTACCTTCTCGTTTCTTGTTGATGATGCAAAGGTCTTTTTATACTTCAGTCATGCGAATTTTTAGTACTTTAATGGTAGTTAAGTAGATGAAATTATATAGACATCTATTATTAAGATAAAACACTTTTTGTAAAGTAACTCAATTCATATCTCAAGTTATTCTTTATTTGCACGGAAAACATTTTTTCTCCTCGGTTCATGCTTAGAAATACTCAGTTTTCCCAGCAACCACATGTGATGTCATGGGGTAATGACTCAGGGTGGGTGATAAACAGAAAAGCAGGTGAAATCTGAGAGATCTTTTCTTATGAAAAAGTCCACAGTGTTAAGGAATACAAATTATGATGGTGAAGTCAAAAGGCTTCTAAATAGAGTATTTACATATTTCATAAAATGAACCAGCCGTTAAGGCTGTTGTGCAACTCGGTGTAAACCTAAAACTTGCTGCTTTCGTCTGTCATCGGATGACTTGAAATGCTGGTGTTCTTACCTGCCTTAAATTCCAGGCATGTGTTTAAGAAAATAAATAAAAATGGAAAGATGTGTGCATTTTTCATATGAATATGTATCTGCACAGTCAACAAGATGGATGGATGAGATGAAGTTGGGATGTATACACTGTATCATCAAGTGTATGTTGGCTGCTTTTTTGTGAACAGGGAGGGGAAAGGACTCATGCGATAACAGCTGGAATACAGTTTGTGAATGTACTAAGATGTTAGTTTGACCTCTTTCTTTCCCTGTCTGGACAAACGAAGCAATTAAGGCATAGACAGTTAATGCAGGTGATGATTGCCCCAACTCCTGTTTTTTAATTGTTGCAGTAAGTACACATTAGATGTGTATGTAGATTTCTACCCTGAATTTCTGTGTAAATCCACCTAGAGAATTTCATCTAGATACTCTAGGTTCAAGTCTGATAATGCTAATTAGAAGTTTTTGTGCATGGTCTTGGGCAGCAAGACTTTCTGTAGCCAACTTGGCTAGAGAATGATGTTCTTCCTTTAAACCATTTCATCAAGTGGTGAGGTCTTTTTATGATGGTGTTCTACTTGGAATTGAGCGAGAGCAATGCGCTGTAGGCTGGTAGGGTGTTTTCTTAGTCTCTACTAAGAGAAGCTTTCAAGGTGAAGACCTAAAGAGAGGATAGGAGGACCATCAATAATCATTTGGACACCCTAAAAGATAAGTACTGCAAATTAGATGGGAATTTCTCTTGTGATAGGTGCGTGTTTGCTGTGTACAAGAAGTTCATTGATATTCCTCATAGGGCTTGAGAGGTGCTGCTCCTTTTCTATATGCAAGCTGAGGTTGCTGTTGTAGGTTTTAGCACATAGTGTGTAGTTTCAAGGTGCTTGTTTTGACATCTTGTTTTGGCTCACAGAAGCTTCTCTTGCACCATAAAAGCTGCAATACATCATCTGATTTGTTTTCATCATGAATGTTTGTCTTTTCACAATTGCAGCTGCTGTACCCTGCTTTGATAAAGGTGAGAGTAACAGGAAAAAGTCAACAGAACACTAAATCTTTTACCTACTTCCGAATTACCCTTAACTTTCTGAAGGAGGTCTCCACACAGGGTGGTCTTTCCATGAGCTCTGTACTCCACAGCTGTTTCTTCTGTTGGATGCAAGAATTTGCAGAGCTCTTAAGATGACTCATATCTTATTTATGCTCCTCAAACAATGCATATTCCTTTAGCTGCAACTGAATGATCATATTTATTATTTGCTGCCGTGAAAAGCAGTAATTACCTAAAATGATGAAATTCAGTTCAGACTTCATTAAGGCTGTCAGGAAAGAGAAAGGTGAGAAGAGTAATCACTGGGAAAACTAAAGGCTGCTAAAACAGAGGTGAAGCGCAGAAGGATCATCTTAGACTTGGTTTAAAACTCTGTGTATTTATTCCTTTCATATAAGAAAATCCATGTTTGCTATAGTTGGAGTATTTGTGACAAAAGGAAATAAATGAGCATTCTTTGATAATTTTGCTTCAGTTTAGAAATTTTAGGTGCATTTATTTAAGAGAGGATGGATGGAAAGTTTCATTTGAACAGTTTACCTTATTAGAATTTCAAATATATTATTGAAAAAAGCCAACAAAAAAAAAAAAGAGCAGACATTTACAGATACTTCTAATGAGAGTTGCTTAATTAAGGCCTGTTCATTGCTATACATTTTTTTTTTTTGCCTTGAAATAATAGGATGAAGGAAGTGTGAAAGAAATTCCTATTACACATCATGTGAAAGAAGGATGTGAGAAAGCAGATCCAGCACAGTTTGAACTACTTAAGGTTCTTGGTCAGGGATCATTTGGAAAGGTAAGATAACAAACTGTTGTCATCTGATGTCCACTTTGAACTTCCTTTGTCTTATTAATGTTTTACTCCCTTTATTTCTTTAATACTATGAGGTTGGGTATAAACCTGACAAATCTGAGTATATGTAGATAGCTTGTGGAAATTTCCCTGTTTTGTAGGAAGTTAACCATCCTGTTTTGCAGTTGGTCAATGTGGGTTTTTTTTTGTTCTTGTTTTCAGTATGACAGCCTGCCTGACTTCACCTTTTTAGAGGAAAAGCAATGTCTTTCTCAATAGACCTTTCCAGACAGTCAACCTGGGAGGGGTTAGCTCCAGTATGTTTTTGGATAAAGAAGGCAGTGCCGTAGCAGAGCATCTGGGAATGTTTGAAAAGTTATTGACAAATTTCATTTTTTCCCAATCTTGCTTTAGTGCCAGGGGAGCACTGTTTATAGCAGGACGTCAAATCATATTGGAGACAGAGAGGCAATAGCCTCAGATTCCAAGCAGAAAAGGATGAGTCAGTAGCAAATTTTAGGAGGTCTGCCATGGGAAGCTACACACATCTATGTTCAGTTAAAGCAAGCTGTTTGTGATTCATCTGGACTGGCAGCTGCAGCTTCGTGGGACCTATGGCACCAACAGCACTTGGGTTATAGAGTTGGGGTGGCTTTTATTTAACAGATCTGGTGTTGTCAAGCACTGTTTGCCTAATGCCATGGCTATTTGAAATAGAATCGTGGTGGTTTTGACTACCTCAAGGCTTCATTGCAGCATGTAGTGAGGAATTGGAATGAACAATATCTTTGTTCTGTATAGGTTGCCTCACATCTTCTGTAGGTTAGCTTGATGATTGGGAGGCATCAACAGTGTAATAGAGATCGATAGATGCTTCTGGAGGAGATGGTGATTTGTCTGTTAATGATGGTACTTGGCACTGTGAATGTTTGACTTTCTTCAATATATGAAATCTGTATTGATGTAGGTACAGAAGAATGATTGTGGTAGTTTGGAACTTGAACCGAAGTAACAATAAAATATATAACCTGGGAGAGGTATTTCAGTAGTTCTGTTTTGCTGTTTTTGTCAAGTGATCTACAGCCAAAGGACACTAAGTGAACTACTATTTAAAAATAATTATTTAAATAGGTTATAGAAGAAATATGGGATTATTTTTTTTAAATAATTTCTTTTTGTAATGTGCCACTTGGTGTCACATTGCAGAAATGAAATTAAAAATCAAATGTCTCAGTCACTAGTTTGAAACTTATTAAAATTTAATCATAATATATAAGAAGCTAATTTATTTTTTAAACCCAGACTCTTAAACCAGATCTTTTGCAACACACAAAATCCAGACAATCAGCTTTACGTATGTTTCCATTTTCTTGTTCTTCTGCTGCTTTTGTCTGTTTTGTGACAGGAGTAAACCTCTACACAGAGTTGTATGAGAGGAGGGGAAAAAATGAGACATGAGGAGGGCATTCTGTGAATAAGTGATAACTTAGAATAATTTAGACTTTAAAATATTTTTTAATGTTTTACAGCTTAAGAAACATTTATTTATCTGGTAGTATTTTTGCCAATTCTTTCATATGCCCCTTGTCTTCAGGGGCTAAAAGGCTCCATGCATTTATTACTCCTGAGATGTCTTAAGCTATCTTAGGGTTCAGCACATCTGGTATGAACATCTTAGCCCTGACTCAGACAGGCTCTACTTACAGAGTTCAGACTTCTGGCTCGGAATCCCACCAGCTTGGTGAGATGTCTGTTTTAGAGCTTTTGAAACCTATTGGTACTTGGTTCAGAAACCAGCTTTAAGAATTGGACAGTAACTGTCGCCCATCTGAACAGAGCTCTTTTTAGCTAGCATGTGTTGTGTTCTATTGAAAAGAAAAAACAAACACCAAAGACCAATAGCTGTTGCTTTCCTGGTGTTTGTTCTCTCTCTCCAGTTCATATTTCCCAGGGATCCCCCTTTGGATTTAGCAAACACAAGGTTTGTTTGCTTTGGCTAGTATAGTGCTACAGCTCATACTCTGCCTGACTTTTTTGACACCTGTGCAGGATTTAACACTGCTTCCAGAAATAACAGGTTAAATCTCATGTCTGTCACTGAGTTTCTTCAGCTTCTGGTAACTTCTGAGGCTTCAGCACTCAGGTCTGCTGAGAATGGTCTTCCATTCGCTTAGGTGAATCACTTTGGACAAGATGTGCCCATCTTGATTTTTCTGTACAATTGAATAAGGGACCATTGTTTCTCCTCTGCAAAATGCTGGATTATGGTGACTTTGCAAAGTAAATAGATGGCTCAGTGGCTGTTATATCGGTCCTCACTAGCTAAAATTTGTAGCTTGTACTTGAATTGCTTATGTTCTTACAAGCTTCTAGTTATCAAGTACTAAAATATTTGTACATGGTTATTAATATTTTACTTTTAAAATTGTGGGTGTATTAATCTACAGCTGTTTTCTTATTTGCTGATGTTTGAATTATTCCCTTTACTTACTATGAGTATCAACATCATATAATAGGAGGGCAGTGCTGTAGGTCAGTCATTGGACAAAACTTAAGTAAAACGCCTATTACCTTGAAACTTGATGAGCTTAAAATAGAAACAACCTCTCTCCCAACCTTATTCAACTTAGTCAGTGACCGTGTATGAATTTCTGATTCTAGAATGGAAAATTTGAAAAGTTTGTTTGATTGTTCCTCAAAAAATAATTTAATAATTTCCAACAGTGAATAAATCTAGTGCTAATGATTTCTGAATAAGGTTAGATCAGAGAGGCAGTTTTGGGTATCTCTTGGCATTCTCTTGTGCCTTTTACATTTATTTTTGTTTTACAGTACAGATATTCCTCATAACTAAAAATTGCAATTATAAAAAAAACACCTTAGGAACAGGAGCACGTACCAAGCCATTTTGTAAATTGAAAGACCTAGTAGTTAGAATATTATTCAATGGAGATACATGTATTTGTACTGCATTATTTTGTCTAATATTACACTTTTCTTAGTGTCAAGTTATATACCATCTATCTTCAAAACTCCTCTGGAAAGAAAAAGAGTAGAAAAACCTGTTGGAGTTGCTATTCCCAGAGGGAAAGGGTGCTTTGATCTTAGATGGCAAAGTTTCCTTGCTTTCATCTTGCCACTCTTAGAGAATTCATTAATATAGCCTGTTACGTAGTTGAGACTTGGCTCTTAAACCTCAAAAACCTCTTATGAGATGGCAGACCAGGCAAAATGGTCATTCTTCAAGAAACTAATGTAAAGAAACACATTTATCTAAGTACTTATTTGATAAGTACTTATTTAAATGGCTTGCTATAGGAAAGAATGTATAGTTTATGAGCAGTATGAATACTTACGAGAGCTTGGTGGTGCATGTACCTCTAGTCTGGTTAAGGAAATGTAATTTTGCTCTTTCTTTAAAGATGTGTGCTTAGGAAAGAACACTGAAAACTGTCTGAAATTAATAGGCATTTTGTAAATCCTTTGTGGTAGTTGTTTATTCGGTTACTAAGCTTGCATATGCAAAAAGACTTGCTATGAATGTTTGGCATCTTTTTATTTCTAAGAGTTTTTCAGGAATGGGATGGGACTATGGATAGGCTATCTCCTTGTCTGTATTAATGAAGTTAAAGACATGGTAATAGTTTTTAGTCAGGTTTGCATAAAATATTTTTCGCAGTGATTTTAAGTAGTGTTTATATTACCAGGTCTTCCTTGTACGGAAAATAATTGGTCCTGATGCTGGGCAACTTTATGCGATGAAAGTATTGAAAAAAGCTTCTTTAAAAGGTACGTGTATCTTTTGAATTGGAACTTTAGAAAATAGTTTTCAGTGCACCTGTATATCTTAAGTGAGTCTTAAAAATACTTCTTTTTAAAATTCTTTTATTACTCTTAAATATTTTTCAGTGAGTTTATAATTCTTCTCTGAAAGTAGCTTTTTATTTTTTCTAGAGTAACTTGCAAGTTCAAGTTTAAGAATTATTTAAAATCTGGCCAGATAGCTTTAATTATATGGTAAAAAATACTTTTCCAAAGTTTAAACTTGCATTATTTAATTCTGTTTAGTCTTTCAGTTACATTAAAATGAACTAATTTCACAAGCAATTTCCCTTTTGTCTTTTAAGTTAGAACTCTACTGTGTTTAAAATTGTAAAATTACCTTTTGTTATAGGTGCCATAGCAAACTAACTTACTGTTCTGGCACTACACACAGGGAAGTCGCATCCATTGAAAATAGTGACTGTTACTAGGTTGAAGAGAAAAAAGTGTTCTTAAGAGACAGAAGATACACATTCAGTACAGATAGTTAATTCAGAGGTTGAAGTTAGCTGGCTGGAAGTGTAGATGTGAGCTTTTTTTTCTTGAAAGTAATATGGTTAATCACAAAATATCAGGTTAATCACAAAATATTATTGAAAGTAATATGGTTAATCACAAAAACGTACATTTTGGGGGAAAAATGTACATGTTAAGGAAGCTGAGACACATAAAACAAAATAGAGTTGTCTGAAAGTATGTATTGTGTGGGAGACTTAAAATTTAAAAACAAGTAATGTAACAAGGAAAAGTATTTCTTTAGATAGCAAAGACTTTCCATATGCTAATTTCTGCTCCATATGTATTATGCCAAATACATTTGTTTCATACTAGACTTTTTTCTTTTTCTTTTCTCAGTTCGGGATAGAGTTCGTACAAAAATGGAAAGAGATATATTAGTAGAAGTAAATCATCCATTTATCGTCAAACTGCACTATGGTTGGTATTTTTTTCATGCTACACTTTCTTTCAGTACCTGAAGGCATAGCTGATCTTGTTTGTTCTCAGTTTTGTGGTGTCTCTTTTAGTGCACAAATTAGGTTCTTGCAAGTTTAAATCACAGGACTGAAAAATGTAAATATGCATGTATACAAAAGTTTTAGATTAAGTCCTTTGGAAATTAAAAGATTTCCTGGAAAATTCTTACAAGTTCTGCAGAGATCTTTTTTACTTTTCATTGAGTAAAGCCAAAACACAGTAAATCACATACTTGGTGTTTCCCTGTTTGACAGAGAAGTAAAAGAACAGTATTCTAATGATCTCTTATGACTAAGATTGTCTTCTGTGAAGAAGCAAGTAAATTAAACTCAGTAAATTACCTCATGCTGTTGAATTATTTCAGTTCCATAACAAAAGTATTCTCTTTCACTGAAATTCACAAATTGGAAAAGCATTCAGATTTGTTTTGTAGATCATCTTAGTTACACAGCGATTGATTAATTTTTTTTTAAAGCCTTTCAGACTGAAGGGAAGCTATATTTAATATTGGATTTTCTCAGGGGAGGAGATGTATTCACGCGATTATCCAAAGAGGTAAGTACCTAAAATTTTATCTTTGCTCACTGTTAGGCAGGTGGGGGTCTTTTGTCAGTGTAGGGTTGACTCCTATTGCTGTTTCCCTCATACATAGTTCTTGTCATAGTTAAGTTTTTAATAACTTAGTTGGGATTCCCTTACATATTCTAGAATATATTCTATAGCCTTAAGAAACATGGGTGTATGTTGATTAGTAGCTTAAGTTTTTCTTTGATATCTACAAAGGACAATTCTTTTGTCTAAAAGTGTTTTGTTGCTTGGAAACCTAAGTGAAGTGAATTAAGATTTAGCAATAAGGAAAGGGAATATATAGTTCTCATGCTCATAGTCAGCTTTGGTGCTCCTTGAAGCCTAATCTGTAGAGGTTTCTGCTGCATTGTAAAATTTCATAATGCTGTAATACAAATCCTAATGCTTAGTCTCACAAAGTGTGAAGGTTGAGCATTTTGGAGATCACTCTCCTTCATCTAATATTGGCATGCAACTGGAACCTTAATTTTTCATTTATATTTTTGTTTTCTGGAGGGAGCTTCAGAGGAGGGAATACGATGCAGCCTGTTGGTGGGGTGTTTTTTTTAAAACATTTGTAAGCAAATATTTATTATATATTGCCTTAATTATTATGAACATGTTTATAAGACTTTTATTTTCTTTCTGCAAACCTTTCATAAGGATCTAAATCTTAAATGCAGTTTCTCAACAACTTCACAGTAAGAGAGCTTGTCAGTGTTTTCACCAGTGTAAATACATTTAGATTGCTAATGATTAGGAAAAGCCACTTTCTTAAATGAGAAAAGTGGGTATCTGATTTTTTTTTTGTGACATGAAGGTGGTTATATCCCCAGTATGAAAGGACGTGAGCTAGTTCTTTTCCTATATACTTGTTATAAAAATAAAGCTTTACCTTAAGAACAGGCAAAAGAGAAGGATGAATTTAGAGGGGTTTTTGTTACCATTTTTTTTAAAAAAAGCAGACCTTGGTAAAGGAGTTACTATGTTGCAGTTGAAGCTTAAGCAAACCAACTTGACTTGTAAAGGATTATTGGAACAGTAGGTAGGGAAGAAGTTAATCTCAGCTCTTATATAGGATGTTTATTTATAGAGGAAGTGCTGGTATAGCAGGAAGAACGGTTCTTTTGTTCTAACAGAGCTGGGATTGCAGAGTATGCAACATTATTAAATAAGGGATTCAAGTCTATCCATAATCATACTAGCTAGGTGGTTGAAAGAGATTTGTATTTCCTTTGGGAATAAAGAAGTAGTAATTGTCAAGTTTTCTTACTGTTAAGTCTCTACGAGTTCTTTAGAAGACTTCAATTACCCTCTATGTTGACTATCAAACACTTACTGTGTATATAGATAAGAAAAAAAAATCAGGTCTTTTTATTTTCTATTAGGAAGACAAGGTATGTTCAAAAGTACATGGTAAAACAGAAAATGGACAATACACATCAGGGTAAATTCTCCATGGCATTTCATACTCCCCACACAAGTATTATTTTAAATTAATTGGGTTTAATATGAGGTTATTAAAACACTTTTGTTGGTCTTTAAATTCTAATGTGGGTATGAGAGTTTCATCTGTGGAAGTGAAATGAATATGTAATGAAGTTTTCATTGGTAACATTTAATGAAGTTGGCTTGCATTGTGTTTCATTTGACACACAAAGCAGTTTTAAATGAAATTATTATTGGGAGATTGTAGATTACAGTTTAACATTATTGTATCCTGAGATTTGCATTTTGGCTACTCCAAAGAGTAATGGACTCCAAAGTCCATTCCTCTTGCTCTTTTGGATATAGATGGAAAACAGTATTAACATTGCTCTTCATAAAACAGAGGTGAAACTTTGTGTAGCCTAAAAGCTTTGTCATTCGTACAATGTTAATACTTATCCCTGTGGAAATTAGGAATATTTCTGTTGCCGGTAGAAGAGGTCACATATGTACAATTTGAAGTACAGATCAGTGTATTATTAAATTGGTAAGCCCAGTTACCTTAATTTAAGTCCTGTTAGGTATCTACTGTGCAGCTGAGATGGCCGTTCTCCTTGTTCTTGATGTTTTCAACAAGTAAGGGAATAGTTCACTTAAATTACTGGAATTAAATTTGAGGTTTAAAGATTACTAGCTTGTAGAATGTGACGAGCGGGTATAATTCTGCTCTATGAAATGAGAAGCAACCTGTTGTGTACTTAGGATAGAGCATTTGAGAGATGCATTTCTATATGCAACGTCAGTCAGTTTTTCAGTATCTCACTAGGGTTATTCACATTTCTTTTCCTAAGAAGGTTCTTCAGCTCCCACTGCAGATTTTCCTATCATTGTTTTCACTGAAGTGTTTTATTTTGTGTACTTTTTTCTAAATTATACCTTTTTCCCCTAAACATTGCTAATATGTATTCACAGAGACAATACAGCAGTTGTGGACTAAATTTTACGATGCAGTTGAAAACAATCTGTATAGGATTGTGGCAGAAGGAGTGCTGGTGGTCAATAACATCAAATATAATAGTTAAATTTATTACCTAAAAAGTTAGCTACTGCTCTGCAGTATTTGCTGGTGGGTTTTTTTTAAGTATTGTAGGTAATTCTTTTGTGTACTTGATGATTAGCCTATTTTAGTATATAATTTCTGTGAAGTGAATTCATTAATTATGGGTTCATGAGGTACTTCTAGAACTTATTTTGAAATATAGGAAGACAGCAGTATTTTTTTAGATTGCAGTTTTAAAAACTGAAGACAAGATCAGAAGGTAAATCTATACAGTTCTTATTAGGTTATGTTTACAGAGGAAGATGTGAAATTCTACCTCGCAGAACTGGCCCTTGCTTTGGATCACCTTCACAGCTTGGGGATTGTATACAGGGACCTGAAGCCAGAAAAGTAAAGTAAAATGTATTTTACCACTATTACGTGTATTTTGCTTGCTGCTTTGCATTTTCCACTAAAATATTAAACTAAGAATATTTTTGTTAGACTATATAAACAAACATAAAATGTAAAAAAAAATATACCTGTGATTTAAGTGAAATAATACTGGCTTGTTAATTTAATGATGGAAGTTGGAGGTCAAAATTGTTAACTGCTATATTTTAAATGTTATATGTAAACACTCCTCTTTATGTGTATTGGTGAATGTGAATTTTAATTTTCAGCATTTTGCTTGATGAAGCAGGACATATCAAGTTAACAGGTAGGTAACTTTTATTAGTATAGCACTTTCTGAACGTATTGCTGTATAAGCTGTAAACTTTTATTATTAGCTTAAGGTAAATATATACATATATAGTGATGGCTGGAGTATGTGTGAGCCGGTACTTAGCTTTTTAGAATTCTTTTTTATTGGACAGACTTCTTATATAATGAAGGAATACAGATTTCTTATACTGATTCTTTATATAGTATTAAGTACTTCTATTCAAGTATTTTTAGATAAACAGAGACCGATGGTTTTGGTCTTCTACTACATCCTGATGTCCATGCAGGTTCCATTGAAGTTAGTTTTCATGTTGGCTAATATTTCCATGGGTAAAGCTACAGTGTTAGCAGCAATATTACTGTAAAGTGCAGATCCTAATTGCTTTGGTTAAAATAGAAGAAATTTAGTTGAAAATACAAAACCAGGCATTGACTGTGGATTTTTAAAGGCATTTTAGTTTAGGTGGTGTTGTGTTAGTAAATAAAACTATTCACGATTCAGGTTAGAAAATGGGCTGTATCAATATGTACTGTCACATGCCTTTTAGGTGAAGATAAAGAGGTCATAGACTGAGAGTAAAAGTTGCCTGCTCCGAGACTTCTAAAAGGGAGCAGAGGTGCTGTTTGTGTAAAAAGCTTTTAGTGCACAATAAGACTTCTGAAATGCCAAATTTTTTTTTTCCATTCTGGATTATCCCTTTCAAAGGCATATAAAAATGCAGAAAAATGTTCCGAGGAACAAGTCAAATGCATATATTCTAGGAAATGATATATAGAAAAGACTGTGACTACTTAGAAAACAAATTACTATGAATTTCTGAAAGCTTTAAATTATGTTTAAGGTGATACCTTTGTATTATAAATGTCATTATTTATTTTGATCTGTAGATATTACTATTAGATTCCCATAGAAAAAAGTTTTTTAAATCCTCAAAGATTGATGGAACAATAGAAATTGTGTTTATAAAATCCATAACTTCTAGAATTCTGCATGATATATTTAAATCCCTTTCAAGTCTAACATTCTTACTTCCTTCTGCAAGTGGAAATAATAACAGATGGGATTATTGATTAATAATCATTTACACTTTGAAAAAAAGGATGCTTGAGACCCCCTGGGGCGGGGGGGGTTATTAGCTGGGCTAATATCAAGGACTTGTATATCCAATGGCAATGTTCAAACCTGGGGGGG
>JAOQGH010000062.1:14388140-14487010 GCA_025769975.1 Gallinago jamesoni | reverse complement strand
GTATTTTAAATTGCAAAGCTTGCTCAATTTCAAATTCAGGTATGTGTCAGAAGATTCTCTCTCATTTTATATCATTATGATTTTATTTATTCATCATTCATTGATACTAGACCATGTAGACTGTTCTCTTTGGAACCCATTTTTACTTGTATCCATTTTTTTTATGTGAATAAAACAGAGAAAATGAGAACTTTGCATTATCCTAAGGCTCTAAGTGTGTAATATTTCAAATACTGAGTAATTTTGAGTAGTAAAGTTGATGGCTAATGATGACTTATGCAATGGTTTTAGTGGTATGTAATAAACTAAATGTCTGCAGTATTTCTAGGTACTTGCAGTTTCTTGTTCCATTAAGAACTAGGATAATCACATAATATTCCTGAAAGCAAACAAAGAAAACCTGTCAACACTTTGATTTTGAAATGCTATATAGGGTATTGTTGTGGTTTTTTTCTTTACTGGCTGTATTCCTTACAGTTTTTTACTGGCTATATTCTTGTAATGCTGTTGTTGTAGACTTTGGACTCAGCAAAGAATCAGTAGATCAAGAAAAGAAGGCCTATTCTTTCTGTGGTACTGTAGAATACATGGCACCTGAAGTAGTAAACAGGCGAGGGCACAACCAGAGTGCTGACTGGTGGTCCTTTGGTGTTCTCATGGTACTGTATGCTCCCTTCCTTACCTTGCTTAAGGTCACAGATAAACTGCATATTGTTTAAGTGAATGCGGAATAATGTAGTTGATCTGATTATGAATGCTTGGGTAAGGGGAGGAGAGAATTCAGTAGTTGTATTGCTACTGAAATATTAACTAATTGGAATAAAATTTCTTTTCATCTGTTTAGCTCTCTAAGGAGTACTTATCAGGAACCACAAAAAACATAATGTGTAGTTAGTAGTTTAGAAACTTCGGTTTGTATATCTATTTTGCATAGTACTTGGTGGTTAAAGGAAAAAAAATTGGTTTGATGGAATATTAATTGCATTTTTGTAAGAGTAAGCCTGTTGAATGAATACTGGAGTGGAGCAGTGAAATAAGCCATCACCTTTGCTGTGATGTGTTAGAGCATTTCAGCACCATGCTGAAAACCTGCATGTTAACTTCAAAAGCAAAGTACTGTTTTAGAATTCATTCTTGCTTGTTTTCATAGTACAGCAACACATGAAATTATGTTACAAAGGGGATCTTTATTGCTTCAAAGTAACTTTTGTGATGTGTTTTGATAATCTCCTAAAAGCCTGAGCCAGTATGTCTAGTGTAGCAATAAGGAAGAATACAATACTTAACACTTTGTTTGAGCAACGGGGGGAAGAAGTGTTGATTTAGATTAACATTTGTTCTTTTCAGTTTGAAATGCTTACTGGTACACTACCATTTCAAGGTAAAGATCGAAATGAAACTATGAATATGATACTGAAGTAAGTATATCTTCTTACTTTTTGCAAAGTCAGAAAATGTAATTTTTAAATGTTTTAAAAGCTTATTATAACTTCTACTTGAATTGCGTTAAGCTAGAACAGGAACAAAAAAAGCCAAGCCCTGCCCTCAGGCTTTAGATCACAGACCATGCAAATACTGTTAAGTAGCTGCAGGAATTATAATCTTAGGGATGAGCTTTTATTTTCATCATAGGTGCATGATAAAGATAAAAACAGTACAGTGAATTAGAACAGCATAATTTACCACTCATGGGGTTATGCTCTCTTGCTACTGTTAGGGCATACCTTATTCTGTAAGCAATAGTTAGTTAATCAGGTGTTGCTTTGTGTACGTATATATGGAGAGTGCAGTTACGTGCTTGCGTTTTCTATATTAAATTACCTCAGTTACAACAGAAGCTGTCTAACAAGACAAACTGGGAAAACTGGTGATTAGTAAGTGAAGTTGCTGGGCAAACGTGTTCTCATCTTCATTTGGGCTTAGCTAACAAAGAATTTCCTTTAGACCACGTGCAGAGCCGTGGGCCGTCTGAGGGGGTGAGAGGGAAGGAGGTGAGAGAGAAGCTCCGTTCCTGCCAACGTACGGCAGTTTGACCTTCCCCTGGGCACGAGTTTCTAGTGATCCTACCTGTGAAGGCTGGTGAATTAGATCACTAGCCTCACCAGGAGCTCTAAGTGATACAACAGTTCTGCAGAAGAATTTCTTGCCTTAGTGTAATTGTTTTCATAAAATAAGATTGGTAAAGTCTGTAAGCTTTTATGTGATGGTTTAATGAGATCCTTTTTGAAGCAAGAGTCTCAAGAAGTAATATTAGCAATTGCTTCTGGCGCAAGTAATTTGGGATTTGGGGAGTCTCTTCTGGTGTTGATTCTGGTAGAGGTTCTCTGGTGATAACTTACTGGTGACATGAAGATATCTTTAAAAATACTTATGTATTCCTGAGATTTTATTTTTTTTTTTAACCTATTTTAGCCTAAAGTTTCTTTTGGGGGCTTGGGTGCTGTTTGAGGTTTATTGGCTCGTGTGGTGGGGTGTTTTATTCGGTTGGGTTTTTTGCTTTTTTGAAAACCACTCATATAATGTGAACCTTGAAAGCTGATGGATTAAATGCAGACACTCTACAAAACTTTGGAATAGATCCTTGATACATCAAATTGTGCAATGAAGTCTATATGGACAGTTTTTAGATACATTTCTTCCTCTTACTTGTTCTCTATTTTCCTTTAGAGCAAAACTTGGCATGCCTCAGTTCCTCAGCCCTGAAGCACAGAGTCTTCTGAGGATGTTGTTTAAAAGGAACCCATCAAATAGACTAGGTTGGTTCATTTGGATCTTTGAAGTAAAAGTAGTTGGGTTGAGTTGATTGTTTAAAGCTGTTGCTAGAGACTCTCAAGCTCCAGATGGTCAGTAAGATTTGGGATCAGATACCATTTCTTGTTAGCTTGGATCATGACTTCCTGGGTTTGGCCAATGAATGATTACTTGGACCAGTGACTCTTAGCAGTGAACCAAAGCTTTGACTGTGTTAGAGCAAAGAATATTGACTCTGTATGTATGGGCTTCTTGTGCTCTGTTTGCCACCCTGATGAGGGCTATACTATTTCATGGAGTATTTTACTTCCTTGGAACATTTGTGTATTTAGAGTTCCCTCAAATAACTATGTCTACACAAGTTTTTTTAGAAATGAACTATTTCTTTAGTGCGATCTAAACACACTGCCTGAAAGTGTTTTAAATACAGTATTTTCTTTGTTCAGGAGCTGGTTCAGATGGAGTTGAAGAAATCAAGAGACATCCTTTTTTTTCTACTGTTGACTGGAATGTAAGTACAAAATTATATGAATGATAAAGCTGTTTTTAATTTTTCTATGTTGTAGCATAACAGGTATTTGCATCTGAGTAGGGCACAGTAAATACTGCAGTAGTGCTGACTCTTGCATTCTTGCCTCCACTATAATCTTACTTAGCATCTGGAGCTGTAGTGTCTATGGTATAGAGAGTATTAATTATATATTGTACATTTTACTTGCTAAATAATTTAGAGTTGCAGCATTCCAAAGCTTTAATTGTCTATTGGAGCATTTGTAGTTTGGGGAGGCTGCTGGTGTTCCCTCTGTGTGAGAATCCTTCAGTGTCTGTCTAGTGCTTCCATGCAGGGCACAAAAACTCATTGTGACTGTAATTCACTTTGACTTCTCTCTCGTTACCCACAGCACATCCCTATTTTATCAGTCATATTCCATTCACAGTTGAAATATTGACTCTTGTGCTCTGAGATGATCAGAAGTCTGTACAATTTCATGATTGCTTGCTGAAATTTTTAACAAGCACCTTGGTGCTTTTCCTCTGTGGTTCTCTAAGCTTTCGAGATGTGTTTCCCAGAAACATTCAGGAAACTAAGATGCTCTATGTCAAATAAATCCACTCTGGAAATACTCCTTTGTTATAATGCCTCCAGACGGATAGACAAAATGAATAAGATGTTACTGTGCTGACAGGAATACCTGCAATGCTAGCAAGTACTGTGCTCAAATGTTTCTTTAGAGCCTGTAGTCATTATCCTTCTCTTTATTTCTTGTATTTCCTTCTGAGAAGGCAGTTTTCTAGCTGTGTTTATGCGACATCTACCATAGAGTCCTGGTTAGCAAGTAGAGTTTTCAGTAAGAGCAAATCTTCACTTTATCTGACTATACTTCAGAAGAGAAGGCTATGTTGTTATGGCTTGATTACCTACTTTAAGAGACTAGTATTGAAATAAATACCAGCAAGGAAGTGTGAAAGATCTGCCAGGAAAGTTCTAACTCTTTCCTGTTCATATATTATTTTTTTTAATTTGACGGTGCTTTGTATTTATTTCACTGTGGTGGTGTTGATGACCACTTCTGTATTGTATCTCATTATTTCTTTGAGATTAATTCAGGTCCCTCTTCCTTGTTTGTGGGTTTGGTCCTTTTTTTCTTTTAAATTGAAATACATTGCGTGTTCTGGTGCAGGAATACTAAATGAAAAGAACGGAAAAAAAAGTCTGAACGGATAAGAGAAATGCCAAGAAAATGTTCTCAGAACTTCCTGAACTTTGCATGGGGCTTTGACACGGAAGTTTTGACATGAAACTTTCTCTTCCTTAACTGTGAACGGGACTAATTGCTGATTTGAGATCATTTGGGCAATGCATTTTTCTAAAGCATGTTGAGTAAAGGAGAAAAAGAGGAGGAGCCATTGTTCTGCTTTCCCTTTGCTCCCCTGACTTAGTTTAGTAGATTAGGAAAAACCTGGAATAGAGATTTGAGAATTGGTAGTTTCTTGCCAAGAGAGACACACCGGTCACTCGTGAGAGGTCTTTGGGACCCAGATCAGAAAGTTAAAGGCTGTATTCCGTATCTTCCCTTTGGGGTGGGTGTTCCAGGGTGCTGGCAATATAGCAGTGAACCAGCTCTGAGATGGTGATGGAAGGTAAGACACGCTATGGCTCTTCCGTATTCTTCTGAATAAGCCAAAGATGAACTAGTGGTAAGATTAGCCTGCTGTTATAGTTGTGGAAGTGCAGATCTGTAGGTGAGGCAGCTTCAGAAGAATGAGAGAGCTGTGTATTATTTGGTTTGTTTGGTAATGTTTCCTGTAGCATTTCAGATCAATGGTACTTGAAAGTAACTCAGTCTTCCATATATATTTGTGAATTTTTCATTGCTATATATTACTCAGTCTTCAGAAAACCACTGAAGTTTCATTCACTCATAATTATATGACTTTCTTCTTTTTCAGAAACTGTTCAGAAGAGAAATTCAACCCCCATTTAAGCCTGCTTCTGGAAAGCCAGAAGATACCTTTTGTTTTGATCCAGAATTCACAGCAAAAACACCAAAAGGTAATTGTGCATGGTTATAAATGGATCAGGGATCAAATTAATGTTACAACACCAAGCTTATGAAAAAGAGAAAAAGCCAGTGACAAAATTGAAAGGAAAGTGTGCAACAGGGTTCTGGTACTTTGAAGAAGTAAGTTCTTCTAAGTGGGTTCCTATTCTTTGAAATATTCTCCTAAAATTTTATTCACCAACAAAAAATATAAAAAAGCTGAATTATGGTTTCTAGTTATGATTTGAAGTCAGACATACATTGTGTGGGGAGAATTATTTAATACTAAAGGTAGACTCAATTTGATTCCAGCAGTGATCTTTATTAAAATTAAATCTTAAAACTAGCATTACAGTAATTTTTTTCACTGAGCTGTTCCCCTCACTACCCATGCTGGATTTGATTTTACTCTTGAGAAAAGTGATTCAAAGGTAGAGAAGGGTGGGGAAAATGTGAAGTGGACTTGGGTACCTGTACTACTAGCTTAGTTGCAAAGACATCTCGAATAGTTTCAAGAAGCTTATGAAAATCTTATCTTTAAAATATCCTTGGATTATTGCAGTACGAAAACTTCCAAGTAACAGAACTTGGAAACAAAGACAATAAGCGCAAACACTTACTGCTTAGTATGCTTCATGTTTAACTTCAGCTTTTCTTTTGTGATATTTTTTTTTCCTTTACTGCTGCATCCAAATTTAAAACCACTTGTTATTTTTGTTTGGTGATTGTCTATGGTTCTAATAGGCTGCGCAGAATTATCAAGCTGTGCTTACTGTGAAAATTTCAAACAGTGAATTCAGAGGTGCAAATAATACAATCTGAGGAAAATTTTGGTTCTAATTATTCAGTAGTATTACCAACTGAATATTCTTGTATTGCCTCACTTCTGCTTTGCCAGTAGCACATACGCCACTGAAGCAGCAAAATCTATGGGTGCTCTTCCTTGTGATGCAGTCCTCAAACATAGGACTATGATCTTTATTTTTTGTCATAAGTAGTGTTGTCCTTCAATAAACTTCTTCCTAAAAATGTGTATTCATACTGTAGTCCCTGTGGTATTTTGCACTTTTAGGTAAAACCCATTAATACTTGCTTTGTGTGTGTTATTGAAATAAGACAGGTAACTGTCTAGAAGTCTTATTCAACGTCTAGCATTGCCTTTGCTTGCTTCCCTTCCCTCAGTGTTTCTTCCAACATATCTCCTGAATGTTAAAAACCAGCCTTGCTAATCAAATGTATATGCCACTAGATTCTCCAGGAGTCCCGCCTAGCGCCAATGCACATCAGCTTTTCAAAGGATTTAGTTTTGTTGCAACTACTACTGTAGAAGATCATAAAATATCACCACTCACCAATATACTGCCAATAGTACAGGTAACGTTTTATTTCTTGGGAAACTTTTTTGACATGCCAAAGATTGACGAATATTTTGTGTTTACGGTCTGTTCTTTTTTGGCTGGGGAGACTACTATAAAATTATTAAAGCATTATTAAAATGCTTCCATGGGATATTTTTAAATTTTAAAAAGCCAGTTGCTGTTTTTCTGGAGGCAGAATGCAAAAGAGAAAACTTGGGCAAGCAGAAGAAACCTTTCCTGTTGGAAGCAGTATTATGGCAAAGAGCATCTTGTTGCTTTAGGTGAAAGCTTGTTTGTGTTTGTTTTTAAAGCAACTTCATGGAAACAGCGCACAGTTTACTGATGCATATGAACTTAAGGAAGATATTGGTGTTGGTTCCTACTCTGTTTGCAAGCGATGTATACACATAGCTACAAATATGGAGTTTGCTGTAAAGGTACTGTGGCAGTTCTGAAACTATTGTGTAGTAGATTTGAAAGTTTAAATGCATGGACTTTGTAGTTGCTGTAGCTGTTTACGTGCTGTGAGAAATGAAAAGCAGTATTTTCTTCATTTGTTTAAATTGTGTATTGGCTTCTATAGCTCTTCTTTTTGTGAGTAAAGTTATGGCCTTGAAAAACTGGCTTTCCAGTTACTGTCTTGAAGCTTGAAAATATTGTATGATAATGAGCACACCTGAAGCAAAATAAGCGTAACAAGGGTGGAACTGGGCTACAGGGAAGTAATGGTGCTTCAGATGGTCCATTGCATTTCCTTGGCCATTGGAACAGAATAGACTGCATTAACGATACAGTTTTAACAGGTAGCAAGGGTAGAGCAAGAAATGAGTAAACGGTGGGATGTCAAGCTGGAAGATGAATTAGTCATGATTAGTAAGAAGCAATGAAGTCTAGAAATTTTTTTCTATTCTATTGTTGAAGTGAGAATATAATTACAAAAAAAATCTTGATTAAATAGAACTTGTTTAGACAGTTGTTTTTCCTGTTGCTATATTTTGCAGATAATTGATAAAAGTAAGAGGGATCCCTCAGAAGAAATTGAGATTCTCATGCGTTATGGACAACATCCAAATATTATTACTTTAAAGGATGTATGTACCTCGTTTTCTCTGCTACCTCTTATTACACAATAGCCGATAAATAAATATAGATGTAGGGAGTTTATAGGAATTTATTGAATTTCTTTTACATAATAAAATAGATTAGGAGAGAGTACATATATTAAAGTGAGTATTTCAAAATACAACATTGTCCTGATACTAATTTTTTTCTAAATGCTGTTTAGTGACCTTGAAGGGAGAAATTATATAAAGGTTAGAAATGTTGTATTTCCTCTTATTTCAAATGAACAGCTACTGTGTTGATAATGTCAATGTGAAAAAGCAGTTACATGTTGTCCTGTGCAAAGTGCCAGCAGCTAAAAATTGTCCGCGCAGGGGAAGAGCAATAGGGAGTGGTAGAGCTACTCTCCTCTTACAATGAAAGTGCCTAGACTGGAAAATTTAATTCCGAGTCATGAATTAACAATTGATTACCTCAGTGTCTCACAGAATGACACGTAAGCTTTCTTATATCTCATCCTTTATGGCTTCTGAATTGCAGAATTAAACTTTTCAGTCCCTGCTATTCATACTTTATGTTCATGTGTCAATAGGTGAACAATCTAGTCTGTAACTTTCGTATCAGGATGTATAATTATAGATGATCTTTTGTAATATCTCTGTGTTTGTTTATATACATATGCACTTGTTAAACTTCTTGTCAGGTGTATGATGATGGTAGATTCATATACCTTGTCACTGAACTGATGAAAGGAGGAGAGCTGCTCGATCGAATTCTCCGACAGAAGTTCTTCTCGGAACGAGAGGCTAGTGCTGTGTTATACACTATAGCCAAGACTGTGGACTACCTGCACTGCCAAGGAGTGAGTGATTTCTTCTATGATATTGCTGCTTTCCCATTTCTGAGAAGTAACAAATGCCTTTTATGTGCTTTCATTGGCTTATTTTTATGGCAGAAGATTTCTGAGTATTTTATGACAAAGGTGAATAATACAAACAGCTCATCCTGTTCTTCTGACAAGCCCTTTTGATTCCACTTTTACGGTTTCTGAAACAGCAGATACTTGTTCTCTTACACTTGTTGGCAAATGGTTGTGTTAGTTCCAGTTGCATTAAAAAAGCCTATTGGCTCATATGATATTACTTGAACTAGAATTTTTTTGTTACTTGAAAGTAATATAATTGTGTAGAATTGTTAAGTCTATTAATACAGAGAATAATTTTTATAAATTGCTAGTTATATGCAAACAAATTTACATGCAACTTCTAAATTACAGATTTTAAAATTTCTTTGTTTAAAGGTAGTGCATCGAGACCTTAAGCCTAGTAATATTTTATATACGGATGACTCAAATAATGCTGATTCTATCAGGATTTGTGATTTTGGATTTGCAAAGCAACTTCGAGGAGAAAATGGACTACTCCTAACTCCGTGCTACACTGCAAACTTTGTAGCACCAGAGGTATCTTAAGCTGCCGTGTGTTTTCTCTGTGTTGTTTTTGATCCATCAAGTACTTAAACTTTTTAGCAGTGCTTTAAAAAAAAAAAAATTAAAAAAAGAAATTCTGCTAGTTTTCCTTAAATGTGATGATACATACTTTATAAAGACTGCTGCATATGTTTATAATAAACCTGCTTTAAAAATAGCAGAATCCACCCTCAAAAATAAGATGTAAGCCTTTTGAGAATCTTAAGAGATGATGTTATGGGAATAAGAAATAATGTTAATAGTTACTGTAACCTGTATATTGAAAAATAAATAATCAAGCCTCTGAAATAGTCAACCTGGGATTGACTTACCCTTCCATAAGTGATGTAGTGGTATTGGTTGTAGTTGTTTTTTAATATATGAAAAGTCTTTAACACTCTTTGCTTTATAGGTTCTTATGAGACAGGGATATGATGCTGCTTGTGACATATGGAGCTTGGGTGTTCTTCTTTACACAATGTTGGCAGGGTGAGAAATATTTCTTAGCTTTTTTGTTTACCTAAAATTCCAGCATGCTGCATGTATCCATGCTTTTGTTTAATATATTACCTCATTGGTTTGAATACAGAATGACAGAGACACTGAAGTAGAACAGGAAGCTATAAGTAAATGCATACACGAACGAGGCTTATCTTAAGGGTAGGTTCAAGACTTCTCTCTTCTACAGTGTGTGACCGGGGAATGCTGAAGACTCCCCAACTCCCAGGAGAGAATTTAGTCTGTGAAAATATGTGGTGGTTTTTTCTCCTTCTGCCACTTGTCCTCCCACCCTACACCCTTGTGGTCCACCTCCTTGTATCTCCTGCCACAGGCTTGACTCCTGGCCTTTCTGTACAATGTAGTGGCTTTGTAACCTCTAAAGTTTTCTAAACCTCAGAAGTTTCATAAAGCACTATAGCACTATGAAGCACTTAGCAGTTGAATGATAAAAGCTTTTCTGAATTCTGCTCTGACAGAAAAGTATCAGATGTTTTTTGTCTTGTAGATAAATACTGTCTGTTGGAAACTGTTCCTCTTGATAAATTCATACAGTACTACAGTTCTGTCATCAAAACACAGGTTGCTGTATGATTTAATTGCAAGTGTGCAGATATTGGGCAGTTTACTGCCTGCACACTTGAGAAACATTGTCTGAACAAAAGGTGTGGCAGGCCAAAAGTATGGGGGAGGAATGGTTCAGTGTGAATTCCTGTCTTTCCATTTTGTTCCTCTTAAGCTCATCAACTGAAAGATTAGAACTAACTAGGTTCCTAAACCTCTCTTGATGAAGCTGGTAGATTTCTTCTGTGTAGAGCTTTCAAAGTACTAAGATAGGATTCATGAAGCTTAATTATTATTATTTGTGAGCTAATTTGAAATCTGGGGTATTACGATGTAACTGCTTAATCTGAGTAAGATTTGGGTTTTGTAGTTAAAACTAACTTGGTACCAGTCAATGATCATACGAGATGCCAGAACATTGTAATACTCTTGACATTATTAAAAGGTGTACTTAAGTGATTCAGATTGATTTTTCAGATTTGCCATTTTAGTTCTTTTGAGTTCACTGCAGTAGGATTTGTAGAAAGTAAGTGAAATCTATGGGAAACCCTGTAAACTGTTACAAGCCTCCAAAAACAATGATCTTGTGGCTTAATGTGTAGAAAAAACAAAACAAAAAAGCCATAAAAATTTTCTGGTAGCTTTTCCCTAAATGATACGTGAGTACACTGTGCTCATTGTGTCTAATTAAATGCACATACCCTATACACTCTAGCTTTATTGTGTCATTCTGTTAGAATACCGTTCTGAGTTTGGATTATTTTATATGCTTTGGTAATCTAGCATAATTTGTATTTAGGAATCACTTCTATTTAACCTGAAAGTCCACACTAATTAGAATGCATTATTAAGATATTAATTTAAGACATCTTTTTAGTCTGCATTTCCTGTTCATTTTACTTGATTAACCACAATTATGGGGAAAAGAAAATAATACAGCTTTGAAGATTAAATACTAATATAAGAAGTATGTAATAGAAAATTCATGAGATTTTCCCATTTCTTGCAGCTTTATACCTATAATGAGGTGTGATTTTGGTGTGTGGTTTTTTTTTTCAACAGCTATACACCATTTGCCAATGGTCCTAACGATACTCCGGAGGAGATCCTGGTACGGATAGGCAGTGGAAAATTCTCTTTAAGTGGAGGCAACTGGGACACTGTTTCAGATGCAGCAAAGGTGTAAATGTGTTTTGTTTTGTTACTGAATTTTTGTGGAATTCAAATGAATATTTACTGAACTTTTAAAAATAGACTAGTCTAACACAGTAGTTTGCTGTTATTACCTACAAACTCTATTGCATTGAAGGTCACTTAGGCCTACATCCTGCTCAAAGCAGGGTCAGCGTTGAGGTCTGACCAGGTATCTCAGGGCTCTAGTCAGTTGGACTTAAGAAACCTCCAAGAGTCGAGACTGAACAGATTGCTTGGGCAGCCTTTTCCACTGTCTGACTGTAATGAGGAAAAACCTTCTCCTAATTTGAAGTGAGAACATCTTTTGTTTTACTTTGTTCTCTGTCTCTATCCCTTTGACCATGCTGACTAAAGGAATGTCAGTTGTCTTGGACGCCAGGTCACACTGGTAGTTCAGGTTCAGTTTGCTGTCTGCCAAAACCTCCCACTCCTTCTCAGGAAAGCTGGTCCCCTCTCAGTCCCAACCCTGTACCTTGGTGACAAGTTCTTCCTTTCAAAGCACAGGACTCTGCATTTATCCTCGCTGAGTTTTGTATGGCTCTGGTTAGCCCGTTACTCCATCCTGCCTAGGTCCCTTGGGTGGCTGTCCTGCCCATGAACTCATCAGCTCTTTCTCTACACCTCCAGCTTGGTGCCCCACTGCAGACTTGGCAAGAGTGCACTCTTCCTTCCCTCGGCTCACTGATAAAAGACTTTAAATAAAGGAGGTCTTGGTATAGGCTTTTCTAATCATCAGTATTTTTTGTATACCTTGTTTTTATTGGACCAAAATTATGTGAGGCTTGGGATTCCTTAAGTGGAACGATGACTTTTTACAATTGTCTGTCAGTGCTAGTAGCTAACTAGTCATGTGTTCGTAGGTTATTTTTGTGTGTGTGCAATTTCTTAAATGTTGTTCAGTGCTGAAGTCATCGGGTCTTTTGTCTTCGTTAGTACTTTCAGCAATTAAACTAGTACTTGAACCACCAAATATATCTGGATATCTTGCCAAAAATCTTGATCAGCTTGATTATGCAGCTGTCCTTTTGTTTAAAGACTGCATCTCTCATTGATTACTGTACATGTTTTCTGGGTTTGGTGTTGTCCTGGTCTGTAGGTATCTTAGTCACCGCTGTTACCTTTTATAAAGCTTGACATTAATATTAAATCTTTTCCTGATCCTTTGGAACTGCACTATTTGTTCACTTCAGTAGGAGTGATTCAGAATACTTGTTGGCTGATGCTGTCTTAGCACAAGTAATTTGCTTCTGTATTTTTAAGAATGCTTAACATTTTGTACCTAAAACAAAGGGAACATTCTGTCAGCTTGTTCATATTTTGTTTGCTTTCAAGCTATTCCTGTCTCTGTTCTGTGCCCTTCCCACCCAGCTTTTCCTTTGACCAATGTTGTAATTAGTAGCTTCTTGGTAATGCTTCTAAATAGACAAAAACGAGTGCCCGTTTCTGTTGGCTTTACTCTGTATAGCTCCTTGAAGGAAAAATTCTTTGATAGTGTATTACTGTATATGAATTCAATTGTAATATGTGGTCAGCAGACCCTAAATGTGTAGTATGAAAGAGACATTTGCAAATAATTGCTTTCTTCCGCAAAATCTATCTGCTAAATTTAATAGGTTTTCTAATCTTTTAAAGATTACATAAAAACTAAACAGAAATATGAAACACACAAACAGTAGTAAGTTTCTTTACAATAAAGGCTTGCTCTGTTAAACTGATTAAATAGTACAACACATTGTTTTCAGACTTCTGTGGTGTCAAGGCACAGAACGATCCAATTTATCTGTTGATTTTTTTGTGTGTGTTTGCATTGTGTTAATTCCTGCCACAAAAGTACCCACAAGGGTACTTTTTTCATTGCTGCTGTAATGCTTTAAAGTCCAAGATTATTTTAACTGAATAATATGTGTGGTTTTCCTTTTTATCTAGGACTTGTTATCACATATGCTTCATGTAGATCCACATCAGCGGTATACAGCAGAGCAAGTATTAAAACATTCGTGGATAGCCTGCAGGGACCAGTTGCCGCATTATCAACTAAACAGGCAAGATGCACCGCATCTAGTAAAGGTAAAGTAACCTGAAGGTGGAATGTTGCTGGAGCTGGTGGATGTGCAGTGAATGGGTCACTTTTAGATCTGCTACAGGCAGATCTTTTTTTTTTTCTTTAGAAAAGAAATAGGCTTTCTTTTGTTTTTCCCAAAACACACATATTTAAGTTACATAAGCAGACAAATTATTGGTAAACTAATTTTTTCTGGATGTTTTGTTTTCAAAGATTAAGGTAGCTTTGGCTATATGGAAACCTGATAAGACAGTTATCTGAGACGGGTTTCCACAGGTCTCCTAGCACTCCTATTCAGGAAATGTTTTGGGATTTGTTTCTACGACTGGTTCCTATTGTACTTCCTAACATCAAGTAATAAACTATACCATTTTTTTTCCTTCAGTATTTTCTATGTTTGTTCTGTATATGTGTTTCTGACTTGTGACACATAAACATTGTATGCAGCTGTATGCAGACAGTTTCTAAGTTGACTTCATTAGTTTTGTTGGATTAAAAACCAAGGACCTGTGATAGCCAGTCTTAATTGTGTTGTCTTCATAAGTTAGGACCTGGGTAATCACTGAAGTGGCTGTATTTGATAAACTGATGCTAATGTTGCTTGTAAGATAATAATTCTGACCCACACTGAAAGGTAACTTCTACACCTTAGGTATGTGAAAGAAAAAGAAATGTCAGATGCCCATGCCTAGAAACCTGGAGGATTTGAAATAAATGTTATTTTCAAAACAAACTTTAGAGAATGTGCATGACCGGCCATAAGTCCTGGGTTTTTTTTTTTATAGTTAATTAAGAATTTAATATTTAGTTGCCTTACTTTCTGATAAAAATGACCTTCACAGCCTTTTATATGTTTCATTGTTCCCTAGGGAGCCATGGCTGCTACGTATTCTGCACTGAATCACAAGACATTTCAGCCAGTGTTAGAGCCTGTTGCAGCCTCAAGTTTAGCTCAGCGACGGAGCATGAAAAAGCTAACATCAACAGACTTATAGATCCACTGGGACACCTTAGCAAGCAGAAGGGGAAAATCCAATAAGTGGCTCTATTTTGCCTGACCTGTGATCAAAAGGCATCTATGGTTTCCTGCTACACTACTTGAATTCTGTAAAAGTCCTTTTTTTAAAAGAAAAAAAAAATCCACAGGTTCATACTGTGTTGTTTTACAGGCTGTATCTGTTGAGTTAACTTAAACATCAGGTACACCATAATGAATTTCTCTACACTGTCCTTTAAGAAATCTGTTGCAAATATTATTTCACGTTCTGTATAGTTTTGCTGGGTTCATTTGAAAATGGTTTAGGGGACCGTTGCCAATGACCAAGTTGTACATAAAGTGTCAGTGTAAGTTTTCTTCTCTTCACTTCGCACCTTTAGACCCTGTTGTTAAGGACAAATTCTTAATTTTGTAATTGGGCACTTAGTTCATTCAACTTAGTTGGTTTAGCTTGTTCATTACTGTTATGAAAAGCTGACTAATGTATTGTGCCAGTGTTAAATGCGTTAGTGTTAATTTGGAAGGTCTTTGTTTGCATGGTGGCAGTAACTGATAAGTTTATGTGAAGAAAAAAAAAAAGAAAAGGAACGTGTAAGATTCTGCACTTTACCCATAAACTTAATTTGATCACTTGTGACCCAAAAGAAATGCTGATTAACAAATGACCTCTTACAGGGAAATGAGCATTTCTAGTTGTTGCCACAAATGGTATTATCCTGCACTGAGCTGGAGAAAATAAGTATGTGTACAAACTGTCAAAATTAAGGATCTAAATGACATTGGTACCACTTTAAAACAACATCATGCAATCCAATAATCTTTGTTACTTACATTGTCTATCCATTTGTACAACTGTGTTACTGTTTCCTTGGTGGTCATTTCCACTGAATATACCTGATATTAAGTTTGTTTGGCATACAAGACAAACTGACACTTTATTATAACAAACTTGGCATGTGGATTTTATTTTTTATTTATTTAATTTTTATAGAACATTGCTTCTATCTGAATCTCTTGCCGCATGTACAAATATTACAGAACATAAATGCAAAATTCTATTTGCCTAACTGTAGGGGTAGCTTGGGAAAATACATAAGCCTTGCAGCGTGCCCAGGTAAGGGAATTCTGACCAAGAAACTTCAGTTCTGGACAAGTTACTGACAGTATTCACTTGTCCTCTCTGTCTTGGTGTTAGGACTTTTGGCTGTTTCTAAATGCTGTGATGGAGTAGAAATTAATTTTGGGGCCAGGATTATCTTGGGGTTTTCTGACTCAAAACCAGTGCTAACTGCTAATAGACTGAGAACTGATGCATTCAGAGATGATGAGCGTAAAATTTTTTTTTAAAGTTTTAGACACAGTTGTACTGCCATAGTAGGATGGTACACATTTTCTATATTAAGTATGTTAGTGACCAACAGTTAGACTGTGAACAGTTAGAGAATCCAAGTGACCAGACTGATTTGCAATCATTGAATTGCCTGTTCCAGATACGTTTGGTAGCCAGTTACAAGACACCACTGATGGCAGAACTTGGCATTAGAGACAGGAAAAAAAGCTTTCGGGAGAATTCTGTCCCAACTGCCAAGAGTGGCAGTAGTAACTCAGATCTTAAAAGGCAGAGGGTGCTGTCTGGTTTTTGCTTATACCTGTGAAGTACTTGGTGGCATTGGAAGTACTATTAGGTAAACTTTCTTTTGTTGTGGTGGGGGAAGATGGAAATTATCTGGCCAAATAGTTAGGTATGAATATATGTAGATTTCAGACTTAATAAATATAGCAAACATAGATGTGCTATTTGTATCATGCAGAACATAGGCCATACTAAATTTCTTGAGTGTTTGATAGATGTTGGAAGCTTTAGGGGCCATTTGTGCCTAGTTTGGAGGTGCCTGTTTGAAATGCTTGAAAGCTTATCAAAGAACACAACTGCTTCCTGGAAAGTTTATTGTTTAGTACAAAATCTGCCCCTTATGCAGCTGGTTCATCCTTCTTTTCATTGCTGAAGACCTTTGCCAGCAAGAATGGCTATAAACCTCTTATCTATAGTCTATTAGTATAATTTTTTGGTAAATTTAGAAATGACTGCCAGAAGAATTTGATTTCACTCTAAGAGGAAAAAAAAACAACAAACCAAAACACCAACAACAAAGTGGTGGAAGTAAAGCCACCGTAGCCAAGGTCAAGGTATAATGTGGGTTGAAACATACCAGTAAAAACTGTGTTGGGGATAGAGGGTAATGCAAGGTGTGGAACACAACTAAAATGTCAAGATTGAATTGTCTTCAGCTTTCCCGTAAGGTAGCAGCTGGTCTTTAATGGCTTTATTCATGAATCATTTAGCAGTGTTTATATTGGTATTTTCTTTTAGCTTGCTTAGAAGCACCACATTATAAGCACCTTAAAAGCATTTTGCACAAAAGCAGTTGTAAGCAGCTGAAGGTACTTAGGTTGTTCTTGTGCAGCACAAAGGTGGTAAGACAAGAAGTACACAAACAAGATGGATATTCTGATTCTTAGCAAAGAAGTTAAAAACATCTATGAAGTTATCCCTGCTGGTTTTATGTTGTTACTAGCCTCTAGTGCAAGCGGTACTTCTGGGGTAAAAGCAAGGTTCTAGTGACTGGGACATTACAGAGTTTTATTATCACAAGGAAAACATGGACAAAAACCTTAGTTATATCTGATAGGCTGCCAGTGTACCCTAGTGTGCCAATTTTAATCATTAATTGGGGGGGGAGGGAAGTTCACTTGTTATGAATATTTCAGCATATCAGTCTTTGAAACTTTTTTGGATATGCAGGGATACAAAAGATTTCACTTGCAGTTTAATGATCATCTTTGTGGTACTTGTTTTAGAATTTCTTGCATACTTCTCATCCTTGTTTTCCAAACAGGTTTTGTTCAATTAAGCAATTGCATAAAAGTAGCATGGTCTGCTCATGAATAACCAGTTAAATATTGAAATGGAAGAATGCTTAGTTTGAACATGCTCTTGGCTGGACTGAAAGGTTAGTGTAAATTGTTGCACATTCATATCATCTCTGCACAGTTCCAGATTACAAACTAGTTACAATCTTTGATTTACTCTTTAAAAAAGAAAGTAATAGTGACATTATGACAGGCTTATTGTTACAAGGAAGTAAGCATACATACTATGTAGTTAGAGGAATTTCTGGAGAACTAATTAATATCTTAAATGATAGGGTATTTTGGATATGGCTTCTGTAGCTGCCAGCAAAACAGCTTCTACTCTGATGTTTGGTAATGGCAATTATAAATAAGTGCTTGTTCTCAAGTGCACATAGAGCCTGATACTTTCTCAGTAAAGAGAGTAGATTCCCACAGACATCAGCAATAGCTGGAGCACGCTCCTGACGTGTTTTTCTGTTCTTTCACCCCTTTGATATCTCAATTTCTGTCTTCAGTTATCCTTTTGATAAAAAGTGAGGAACTCTGTTGTATTCCTGTTAATATATCCAAAAAACTATGCATCAATATCAGCCAGTGGTGCACAATGAAGAGTGCCTGTACCTGAGAGCATTACCGTGGGTGGATTCATTTAAGCCACTGTTTTGTGGCTTGTGTTAGTCTCAATGCCATTGTTAAGATGTTGTGTGTTTTTTCCCATTATGCTTAAAACTAGTAAATTCTCTTTGACCATACAAAAAGCCTAAGGTGTAGGTGGCCTAAGAGTACTGTCCAGCTGAGGCCTATGTTGTTGTATGGATTAAATGTTCTCTTTGCATCAAGAGAAGGCATCTAAAACCTCACCCAACTCAGTCATATTGAGCTTGAATTCTGTCTTCCATGTTTTATTTCATTTTCCAAAGCTAATCTTAATATGTCCAATAGTTAAAATTACCTCTAGCAAACTTAGCATTTGGAAGTTACTTGCCATGTAATTGCAAACTGGTCATTTGCAGTGACAGATTGCTGCATCCAGTACGCGGTGCTCTGCCCTCAAATGTTAAAAAGTTAAAGTTGAGAACTTGTAAGAATTGAGTTAAATGAATTACACAATTTTGTGGTAATTATCTGGATTTGTATTCATGAAATCAAGCTAAAACGTCAATGCAAACATGGGGTTTTATGTACTTCTGTAGCACTTAAGTTTTTCAGTCCTGTCAAGAATTAGAAGTTTGCAAATATTTTTGTGTGAGGGAAGGGAGGAGCAGGTGTTTCTTCCTCAAAGTTTTCAGAAGGCTTCTGAAGCCATGATAATAGAGTCCTTATGTAAACCTGTGGGAGCTCCATATGATTAAACAAAAAAATTCTACTTGAAAGTTTATTCAAAAACTCTCTGGGGTGTGTATTGATACCTGTTGGTAACACACATACGCTGTCATTCACACCATACCATCCTTCTGCATTAACCCCCTGTTAGTTAAGTACATTCTAAATGTGGTTTGACCTTACTTTAGTGCATTTTTTTAAATGTTTACTCCCCCAAGTTATGTCGTTGTTGATAAGCCTGCAGTTTCGTTTGGGAACAGAAGAATGAGTACAAATTTTAGAACCCCCACATTTAGTGTGTAGCTAAAGGTAACCTGAGTTTTATAGTAACTTACATAATTAGAAGTCCCCCCCAAAATAATCGGTGACTGGTTTTCTTGAGACTTTTTTCCTATGTAATGAAACCAAACTTTATTTGAAAGCTTCGAAAGATATTTAATTGATTATGTCTCTTAATTAAGATTTGGGCAATAGCTTATTATCAATAGTGAGTTTGGATAACTTTGAATCCTGTTTCGGGCCTTTTTTTATGTGAACTGAAAGGATGCTTGAAGTGGATCTCCTTTGCAGGACAAAGTGTTCTTATTTTGTGTGTTTTGCATTAGGCTTATGAGCGGCGTTTGCTAAGTAATTGCATTGTCATGATATCCCAAGCACTTTGGCATCTTGCACTGATACTCTGATCAGAGCTAAAGCTCTTCTGGCACGTGACTGGCTATAAATCTCAATATACGAAAGGGCATTAATTGAAAACAGTGTGCAATGAATTACATGCTCTCTGAGGTACTTCAAAGATGAAACTATACAAAAGGTCCCCGTTATCAGATATTGTAACTGTCATTTCTTTCTCTAAGCATATTGTGGATTTTGTATCATACTGTATTTATTTCATTTAATTTTAAAAAATGTTTTCTTTAAAGCTCTGTATATATTGACATTAAAGTTTGCATTGTACTACGTTCTCTTCTTCTTGTAAGGCTGAATCCAGTAGTGCATTGTATGGTATGTTGTTTTTCTTTGCACTGTGCTGCTAAAAGATACTATTGCCTTGAATTACGACATGCCAAAGAGAACCTCAAAATTGTATTTATTTTTGTTAAACTTTGTGAATATTGATAAAGGTACAGTTTTAAATAGCTGGCAGTTCCTTGAGTACTAGAATAAAAAGGTTGCAAATTCATAATATTTTATAATTGACAAAAAGCCATCATTTATGATTTGGAAGTTCATCAACTCCTTTTTTTAAATTGATATAAAAAGCAATGAGCGAACATTCCTAAATTAAGTGTACTGTGAATTGCATTATTTAGTAAACCTTGCCAGAAATTTCACATACATCAAGAGCTGTTTATAAATTAATACTCGCAGTCAAGTGTTTCATGCCACACTTTCAATAAAACATACATTCACTGATAGGATTGATGTATTACTTTAGGGTGGGATGATCCGCCTTCTGTATGTTTTTCAGGTATTTATTCAGCTTTGGCTCTATATATTAGGAGGAAATAATTTTCCTGCAAAGGTCTTGGTCCTTTGAAAATTCAGGCATGTAGGTAATGAGTGAGAGTAATCACATTAAAGAGTGGCCTGTGCACCTGCTCAGAGTTAAGTCTGTGCATCGGTGTCTGCTGTGGGGTCTCGGGAGCTGCGTTAGGCAGCTCTGCCTCCTGACTCCGCTCCGCCTTTCGGTTTAAGCTGATAAATTCCTGCAGGTTATTGAACTCCTCTGTCCTGTAGGTGAACCGCTACCGCGAAGCCAAACACGGTTGATCTCCTCGCTGGTAAGTGACAGAACAGCTCAGTGTGCAGCTAAAAATTCCCATCACGGGACAAGAATAGGAGATACTTGGATATAATTGCATTAGAGTTAAACTGCAGTGTCTGGACTTTAAATTCTTGTAAGGTATTTGGTAACTAGTATTGCTGTTTGTATTCAAAATGGGTTACAGATACCTTATTTTTCAGTTACCCTATCAGTCCAAATACACAGGATTTTTCCACAATTGCCTGGACTGAGCCCATCTCCTGGATGATGTTTACTCACGCAGTAAAGCACTTCCAGACCTGCCTGGTGGAGGAGTTGCCTGGGCCAGGGACAGCCCTTGCTGAAGGAGGGAGCTCTGAGGGCACCTGCAGATGCCCCCCCCCAGCAATCTGGGGAAGGATCAAGTGCTTCAGTATGGTGTGGGGTGTAGGGTTTTTTGTATTTTTTTTAATGTTTTCATTAATAAATTGGTAGCTGAAGTAGGAAAGAAAAAGCAGGAGCTAAATGAAGACCAAGGTTTTTGTGGCAGAGCCAGCCTGCAGCGTGGGGGCTCCTGAGGTCAGGCCAGGACTTGGCAGAGCAGCGGCGGTGGTGGTGGTTGTCTTGTGGACTCTTTCAGCTGGAGAGCAAACTGCAAAGCTGTGCCTGGGGCTGGGGTGGAGCTGGTGACTGAAGCCCTGTGGGAGATAGTGTGAAAAAGTTTACAAGATGGTAGTGATTTCCTCAATTTCACTGGAGGCATGCAGGAAAGAATAACCAAACTGGACAAAAAGTTTACTTTAAAATAATTCTAAAACAGTGATAAAAGCCTTGAAACCCCCAAAGTCTCAGGCAGTGAGTTCCTGTAGGCTTGGCAAAGATGTTGCTGCTGGGAGAAGAGAGAAGGCAAAGATTAAAACACAACCAACCTCACTCATCAGATGCTAGTGACTGTTTTCAGAAACCAAAGACGGGGACAAGCCAAGTGTTGGAAAGGAGGCTACAGAATGGGCCTTAATCAATTGCATCCTGCTTGTTTAGCTTTCCTGTAAAGGTTGGTTCTCAGAAGCTGGTTTCCCATCATTCATCTCTGAAGCTTTATGTCTGTAACAGGCACCTTCCCATGTCTGTCTTCTGTGTTTTCTGGGGTAGAAAATGTTCTAAGGTGAAGGAAATGTTCTCAAAGATACTTAAGATAGGCTTATTTCAGCTGAGTAGCTTTCCAGAGGTAGTCACCAGATCAAAGTCACATCATTAACAGCTGTATTACCATGCTGGATACTGAGGAACTGGGACATCGAGGAGGCTGGACTATGTTTCCCCTTGAGCATAACCTGTTCAGTGACAGACCTTGAGGATGGTGAGCAGGAGGTAAGGACTGAGACCACAGTTAAATGATACACGGGTGTTAGCAGAAATACTGAATTGAGAGCTCCATTTTTAGACAGCTCCTTGTCTTTATGAGGTGAAGGTTAAGATGTGCTACCAACTCTGGTGCCCTTCTAGCTGGGTGGCAGTGGGACAGCGTGTGTGTTGCTGCTGTGCCATCCTCTGCGTCAAACACGCCTTTGCCTGAGCACTAACACGTGGCAGGGAGAGAGAGCAGGTGTCTGCTGGTGTATTTGCCAAAATACGGATTTAAATTTATTTATTTTTTGTTTAACAATTCGCTCCCAGAACTTCTCTTAAAGAGGCTGGGGCTTCTTGTAGGCCTCTGGGAAGGCGGAGAAGAGAACTTCAGTGCGGTTCAGTTTTCTTCCTCACCGCTCTGCAGTCCCTTAAGGATGCTTCTACCCAGGGCTTGGGCAAGGGCTGCCTTGTGACCCTACCCCAGGGTCTGTTTCTCTGCAATTCCAGCTTCAGAGCACATGAACTCTCCATACCTGCAGGTTTGCTGCAGGCTCTTTGATTTTTTTTTTTTATTTTTTTTTGGCATCCACAGCATGCTTCCCCATAGCAACACTATGCCAAGCCCCAGTGTCTAAACAATGAAGTTTAATGCCCTGATACTGGCTAATAGTGCGACTTGCTTTGTTCCTGAACAGGCGCCTTTCTGGCCCTTGTGGCATCTGGGTGTGTGTCCTGGTCTCTGCTGGGAGGGCTGGCATCCACCACTGCAAAGGGCTGGGGGGTATATGCCAGTTCTGGGCTCCCCAGTTCAGGAGGGACAGGGACCTGCTGGAGAGGGTACAGCAAAGGGCCACAAAGATGATGAAGGGCCTGGAGCATCTCTTCTATGAGGAAAGGCTGAGGGACTTTGGTCTTTCTAGTCTTGAGAAGAGGGGGGATCTGATCAATGCTTACAAATACTTAAGGGGAGGGTGTCAGAAGGACAGGGCTGGTCTTTTTTCAGTGGTGCCCAGTGACAGGACAAGGGGAAATGGGCACAAACTTGAGTATAAGAAGCTCCACCTAAACATGAGGAGAAACTTCTTTACTGTGAGAGTGGCAGAGCACTGGAACAGGCTGCCCAGAGAGGTGGTGGAGTCTCCTCTGGGGACATTCGAAAGCCACCTGGACAAGTTCCTGAGCAATGTGTTCTAGGTAGACCCGCTCTGGCGGGGAGGTTTGACTGGATGATCTCCAGAGGTCCCTTCCAACATCATATGATTCTATGATTTTATATTTGTTTTTACTTCTAAAGGCTTTTCAGGGGGAATTGTAACTGTTTGTGGAGCACTGGTGCCTGCGCTACCCGCCGCGGCCAGCAGAGGGAGGCACCGAACCGCGCCCGCACAGCGCCGCGCCGCCGCGGGGGGGGGGTGGGGGGGGGCGCTGCTGGGAACCTTCACACAGGAGTTTTATCCCTACAGAAACCTTCAGACACCACTTGCGGTTGGAGGGTACACAGCAAGGAAGACGGTATCGGAATTTAATTGCACGTTCATATATATATATATTTATTTATTTACTTGTATTTATCTATTTTTAGCCTGTGGCTGCGCTGTTGGGAACAATGTGCTGTTTGGTTGTGGGATCACTTCAGTGCTTGGATCCCACAGACCTGTGCTGAAAGGGCTGCACCTCTGTGTCCCGCAGCCAGCCCTCCGCTGCTCGCCACCCAGGAGAGGACAAGCAGAGCTGCCTCCAGAGGAGCGCTCTGGAGGGGCCTCGGGTGCTCCTCAGGGACCAGCCTCTGAGCGTGGAATCATAGAATGGTTTAGGTTGGAAGGGACCTTAACGATCATCAAGTTCCAGCCATGGCAGGTTGGAACCTGCTGTGGGCAGGGACACTTCCCACTACACCAGGTTGCTCAAAGGAACATCTCCAGGAACACCAAGTTCATGGCCCCTCTGGAAGGGCTTTCCAAATATTTGGCATGTTGGGGAAGGAGGAGCGGGAGGATGAAGCTTGTGCCAGTCCTAAAATCAGAGCTTTCATGGTGCTGCTCGGGCTCCGCGGTGCACAAGGGGGAGCAGAAAATCTACCCAGCGTTAATAATCAGCTTCAGTTTGCTAATTCCCCCCGCACCAAACTGGGAACGTATCCTTTAGCAGTCTTACTAATTTTCTGTGCCTCATGGAAAATGATCAAACTCAAAACCAGCTGAAAGAATTAATTTTAATGCCCCGGCGGTGGTTGTCAGTGATGGAATATGCCACCACAAGGGCAAATTTGAGGAAATTAGTAACGTAACAAAGTTCCCAGCAAGCTACTGACAAAGGCAATGTAAACTTGGTTTCAAATTAATTATTGCAAATAAACATTTGAAATGCTACAGGCTGAATTAATATTTCAGAATTCTTCACTGTTTATTACAGTGCTTAATTTTCTTACTTAAACATATTTTGGGCCTAGGGCTGCTAAGAATTTAATTTTTGAGGTACTTTAATGAATTATAAAACATGTTTTAAACAGAAATGAATAACTAATAAATGACAAAAGTGATTAATTTTCTAAAATGTGGAAAGGCCTTTATATTTAATTAAAAAAAAATTGCCCTAAATTGTTGGAAAGTAAAGAGAAAATACAAAGTGGATTGGTTGAAGTTTTGATTAACTTACTAAATCATAAATTGTTTTCCCTTTGGTGTGGCATGGCTGGAGTGTGTGTGGGGTCAAGCCCTACTTCCCTGTGAGCATCCCCTGCCCCAGCTCAGTGCTGCCAAATGAAGAGCTGTTGAACTGATGCTGAAAATGAGACTGGGAAAAAAGGTAGCAAAATTAATAAAAAATTATCACAAGCATCCTTTTATATTTTTTTTTTTAAAGGCAGGGAAATTAATTTCCTCTGGCTGAGAGATCTGGATGGGTTGCTGGTGTTGCCTGTGTAAAAGAGGGATGATTTGAGGACTAGCTGTGATAAATAGGGCACTAGAAAATTTGACTGTGGCTTAACACAGAAGTGAGTAAGAGAAGTGCCTTAGGTTAAGGTGTTGGGTATCAGACATCCAAATCTACCTTTAAAATATGTGACCTATAATAATTTGGGTGCCTGTTGGGTGACTCGTGCCAGTATTTGCTGCCTGATTGGCTTCTGCTCTTGGTGGGTGACCTTGTGTGGGAACAAGTTGGGACTGAGAGTGGTGGGGCTGGATGTAATTAGCAGTACTTGCTGTGTAGTAGTTACCTGCTACAGTTCCCAGTGTTTGGTTGGATCTGGGATGCTCCTGAGCCTATTTGTTAGCATTTGGCAAAGTATTTCCTGTAGCACAAAGATAATTCTCACTGGCCTGATTTTAATGAGTAGTGCTCCCTCTGCATCACTTCCTCGTGGTGCCGTTGGGAAAGCTGCATTGTAGGATATCTCATGCTTTGGGGCTGACTCGGTCTGTAGTTTGTTTTGGCTTGAGTCAAGCAAGCTTCACACTGAACTCTGAAATACCCTTGTTGTGTTGCTTCTTCCCAGCTGGGTCACAGTTACCTCCTTTTTTTTTCTGGCAAAAATATAATCTTTTAATATGGAAAAACAGCTCTAGAAAGTAGCTTTGAAGTATGCTTTTTGGGAAACTTCTCCCCAGCATTAGGGAAGAGCTGCTGTGTGGTTCAAGCTGTGCCATCCTCTCGCAGTGGTGGTGATGGTGCTGGGGAAGGATTTGCTCCTCAGGAATTTGTGGACCTGTTTGGCTCCAGGCTGTAAAACAGGAGATGTCAGCCTTTTCTAATGATAGGATGGATATGCGCTTAGGTGGGTGCATATCCATGATTTTTAGCTGTTCTTTACAGATTATGTTCTTAACATTAAGCCTTGCCAGTGCTGGGACACCCTTCCTGCCCTGCTGGGACACCCTCTGCCACCCACCCATGGCACAGCGAATTCCACAACTGCAGATCTATCAGTTAAACCAGCTCCTCCACACTCTATAGATGAGCGAGATGGGGTGTCTTCCTGCAGGATGGTGCTGTGGAGGAGGCCATGAGCAGCGTTTGATCAGTGCTGACTTTTGGGGCTCCCTTGGATGCCATCCCCTGAGGATGGTGATCAAGGCTTGCACTGCAGTGGGTGCCCAGCCCCCCCACCTGGGTACCACCATCATGGGTGAGGGTCAGTGGCAGAGAAAGACAAGTTTTAATTCACCCTTTCAATCAAATCCCGTCGTTAGAAGCCCCCTTACCAAGGATGCAGACATGGGCACTCTGTCCCCTGCCCGACTGCCTGTGGCTGTGCACCCATGGGTGTCCAGTGTTTCGGGGGGTCCCTCCTGGCAGCCTCTGGTGGGACCTGAGCCCATGATAAGCCTATGGTTTCTTTGACCATTTTAGTGCATTTGCTTTTATTTAAGTGAAAAAAAAATAAACAAAAATGTTGGAAGACCTAAGAGGTTTTCCTAGTTTAGGTAAGCTTTTAATTTAAATTTTGAATCTGGGGCTTGTAATGCTTAAAATTATATGAGCCTCATCTTGATGTGGGGATTTATGTGCCCAGCTTCCTGCACGTTGAGATGAGAATACCTATCATTAATTTTTGTGGCCTGAAACCGAGCTTGATTTAGATGCTTTCTTCCCGAGGGAAGAGACGTTTTATAGAATCATTGCAGTGGTAATTGTTTGGAGTTCAGAGTGAACTAACTTAAATTTCACATGAATCAATTGTGTACTGTAAATGATTTATGCCCCAGCACATGCCTTCAAATGTCCTTACAAATTATATGGAGCTAAGAATAGGATGATTTGCTGCCAGTGACACTTTGTAGACTATTCAGCAAAAGTGTTTGCTTGCTTGCAGATCTTGTTATAGAAAGGTTCTACTCATCAATGGGGTCAATAAAACACAAATTCCTTCTGGATTTTCCTTTCTTAAGTGTGCAGAAATGCACTCAAATGCACGTACATCCCACCTTCTCTCCTACAAGGAGTTACCTCTTAGCAGGGGTTGGTCTTACACCTTGCAGCCACTGTTCCTCCTCAGCAGAAGACACAAAACCTTTGAGAACCAGAAACATAGATGCTTGGCGAAGCTAGAAGGCTGACAAAGGCATCCCTGTTAACTGTTTTCCAGGGGTGTGATCATCACAGCAAGAGAAATATTATTTGGGATGCAAAGATAAAAAGCCATATGCAATTTAGTGCTTGGAAGAAAGTAGAAAGGGAAATTTTAAATAAAACATCAAACAAAATTTCTTAATGGCTTAGAGGATAAAGTCATCATAAAAAGACATAATCAGGAAATAAATGTTAGAAAATCAGTATATCTGACTGAAATTTTGCATTTTTTTGGCAAGTTTACTTAACCTGCTGTATGTTTTTCCTTATTTTTTTAAGCTAGGATTTATAGAAAAGAGATGAAGTAATTTTTTTTTTCTCTGGGCTTTGAAATTCCTAAATTCTTTTTGCTTTGAAATTATTTTTCTTTGGAGCCTTTTGAATACTTGAATCGATTTCTGTTTCTTTTCTTATTAATGAAACCATTCATCCAAGAAAACTTTGGAGAAGAGAGATCTAATTTACAGACCTACCCTAGTGAAAAGAAATAAGGTGAACAATCAGTTGGACCATCCAAAGGATTATTACTATTTCAACGTAAGCTATTTAAGAAAATGTCTATGGGGAAATATCTGGAAATGTAATAACTTAATCTTAAATATCATGAAAACAAAGCAAATAACCAAGTATATTGTAGAGACTGAGAACATGAGCAGAGACAGGCGCTCACCCAGGAGGTTTGTTCTAGGCAGGCAGAAAGTTTTGGGTTGTTACAGTCTGGGCCTGAAAAATAGCCTGTCCTGAAGCTTGCTGCAGTGGTGGGCAGGTTGCTGGTTTACTGGGAAAAAGCTTGCTCTTTTAATGTCTTGCCATGGTGGTTCTTGCGTATGATGTGCTTTCAGGCCAGGGGGATGACTGATCATCAAGGTGATGTTAATGCCGTACTGTTTGCTACGGCAAGTGCCACGTTTCTGCTTGAACTAAGGCTGTCGTTTAAGTATAAATTCTCTTCAGTTTACAGACTTCAGATGTCAAAATGCCAGGGATCCTGCACACCCTCTTTGTTGGTGTGTTAACTGACATTTTAGAAGTGTGAACCTTCCTGTCTGGGTTGCATTGTAAGTGTATCAGGTATTGTGTGAATCCATTACAACTGACCTACTCTTTTTATTTATTTATTTTGTTAACTAACCAACTGTTTTCATCCTCCTTTTATTAAGTCTGCTGAAAATGGCTTCTCTTTCTAGCTAATCTTGGAGGAGGGACATAAAGCTGAACACACGAGGTAATTTTTAGGGAATAAAGAAGAGGGGTGCAGCCACAGAGAGAGTGCCAGCCCGCGAGCTTGGTCCACACACACTAAGTTTCTGCCAGCTTATGGAGGTGGCCACAGGTTGGGCAGACAGGAGGGTGCCCACACGTTGGGCAGCTGAGGGTGTTTTGAAGTCCCCTGTCAGAGCTTCACCGCTGGTCAACAGAGGGATGCTGGCAGGAATGTTTGCTGTTGGACGGTGTCCTATCTCGCTGTGAGTCTCTGCTCACTCGATACCTGCCCTTGCAAGGCACCATTTCCTGAGCCGAGCTCGCCCACCCTGAGGGAATGGAGCCAGCCGGGGTGAAGTCTGACTTTGTTGTAGAGATGTCAAGAAAACGTGTCCTCTGCCCATTGCCAGGCCTGCGCAGAGCAATTATTCATGATGGAGACCCAATGCCAGGAGACATGGGCTCAGAGAGAGGGAATGTCTAGTACTGGTAGGATGAGATCATTGTACTGCTACTTGAATGAAAGGTATTTTTTTTTCATAACAAAGATAAGACAGGCTTTGAAAGACACTTTTTTCCATGAAGGAAGAAGGCGTTATCCTGCTTAAATGATTTAGACAGACTTTGTTTTCTAGGAAAGCCATGAGTCTCTTCATGGATCACCATCTCGAAGCTGAGTTGCTTGGTGAGACCTTTCATCTATGGAAAAGAGATCCCAATAGTGTGAACTGAGCTGTTGACCTCCCACCACTGTAAGTCAGGAACCATAGAAATGTTTGTCAACACTTTTTGAAAAGAAACAGTTGTACTTGAGATGCTTTCCTAGGAAAAAAATCCTCAATATGGAGCTACAGCAAGGCTAGATTTTTGCACAAATCTGCCAGGACCCATAGGTTTTCTTTTTCCTTTGAAATAAGATATGGAAGTCAGCTGGGGTGTCTGAGCTTTTGGGTTATTACAAGGAAAATATTCAATGCACCTTTTAATTTGAGTGAAGTGAGCTCTGCGTATACTTAGTTTTCTAGAAGTAACACAGGTACACTTAATACTGGAAGAAAGACAGTGTGAAAAATTCTCTGTATGAGAACTTGGTTTGGTGGCATTCCGCTCGGGGAGTGATATGTAGTAGTCTGCAGAGTGAAATCGTCCAACAGCAAACATTCCTGCCAGCATCCCTCTGTTGACCAGCGGTGAAATCCCAACTCAACCAAAACATGTGGCCACCACCCCCAAAGACATTTTTCCACTAATGGAGACAGGATCTTGGCCGATGAGTGTTATCACTTGTTCTTGGTCAGGTAAAACTCTGGGGTTGGTGCAAAGCATAACTATCTCTTGGTTTACTTCTGATAACGTGTCATCTTAGACTGGCCAGAAAATGGTGATTGTTCTTCCTGCAGAGGTAGTTATTTCAGCTGGATCCTCTTTTGCTTATCTCCCCTTCCTTCCCATGTTCTTGACATGTATGGAAAAAAAAAATGGTGTTACTATAGATTGAACTGTGGGCCAACATTAGTGTGAAGCATGTATTTCTAGTACACAAGATTTGTGCTTGTCATTTGCAATACTCAATAATTACTCAATAATTTTTGTCCAAAACCTGGGATTTGCTTTTTTTTTTTTTTTTAAAAAAAAAGCAGGACAGCATTTCAAACTCACAAGTCATAAACTATGTTCAACATTCTTCCCAGTTGGGCACATTTCCCCACTCAGTGTCCGTGACCCCTCAGTCACCTCCTGTGGACCAAGTCTGCTTTGCTTACATCAAGTAGTTGTCCTCCACATGACATCATAAGGAGGGTGGGAATCCTGCCAGGGATTCTCTGTGCTTTCTGCATCTGCCCTTTGGCGTGTGAATGTTGCACGTGGGGCTTGGGCATCACAGCTCTTTAAATGCTGTGAATTAGGGCACGCGGATCTTTAATGAGCGGTGGAGAAATTGAAAGTCAAAACTGCATTAAAATAAGTTCTTCCATAATATAGTATTTTGTTACTATGGCAAGATTAACCTGCAGAATTTGTTTATCGATACTGCATCAATAGGGATGATGTAAAAGATTGGTTTCTTGCTTGATCATGGCTTAGTGCCAGTCTTTAAGTTTTTACCCAGTAATAAATATTTGTGGTTTATTGATAGAAATGAAGGAGAGGTAGGCACTAGTTGGATTTGTACTCTGGCTGGTGTGGTGCTAAAATCCCACTGCTGTCAGGAATACCAAGCAGGTCTGCTCAGGCATACTGTGTGCTGGGACTGATTTGATTTGTATGCAAGGCTGCAGCCAGGGAAAGCGTTGAACGGTTGCCCATGGGATGTCTGAGAAATGTCTTTTTAAGAGAATCTGTATGAAAATGGAGGAAATACACTGCTGTATAAGGGAAATTCTTTTTTATGTAAAATAATGTGGTGGTTTGTTTGTTTTTTTTTAACAGAAATTACTAGGCCTAGTTGGAAATTGCCCTATTTGGGTTTGTAGGCAAGAACATAATTTACTCATGTAAATGATCCATAATGTTAGTTCCTCCTAAATCATCACATTGATATTAGTAAGTTGGCAAATAATAACTCAAAACCTGTGCAGTGACTTGACCTCTACATAAGGCAGCATTCCAAGGAAAATGAGTTGATCCATCTTTATGTTGTTTTAAAATAGGATGTGATTTGAACAGAGTGGGGTTTTTAATCAAAGACTCATGCCTGGTTGGATTTGCTTGTCCCTGGAACAGGCAGCTACAGAAGATGCTGTCTCAGTACTTTGGGTAAACAAGAAGTGTTGGACTGGCTTTTATTAGGAAAAAGCAGTCTTCTCAGCATACGTTAGCAGATTGAAATTAATAGTAGATGGGGGAAAAAATGAGCAACTTCTGCTTTCTTGTGTGTAAATCATGGGAGTGAAGGAAAATAATATTTTCTGCAACTTTTATTAAGATAAAGTTATTTGTATACTAGAATATGAACATCCTGAAGCTGGTATTGTGTGTGGAAACCTACTGAGGGTCATGGAGGACTCTTCCCTGGGAGGGAATTTTTGAACACCAGCGAGGCTTGTCTTGGCAAGTTCCTCTCAACTGGATCTTCTTTCAAAACCTTTGTCTTAATTTTCTTGATATTCTGCCTGTTTGGACTTTTGTCCCCATACTGAGCACAAAATGGAGCTTCTGTTCCAATAACAAGATCTTTTTTGAACTTGGGCAAAGCCAACGTTAATGTTGTCTTGGCCTCCCTAGGGAGGACAGTCTTTATTCCCCTCCTTTGGTGGTGGGAGTATAGTAATTTTTGCTGTATGCAAGTATACGTTGTTTACTTTCTAGTATAAATAATTTCTTGAAAGTATAGTCACAGCATGTAAACACACCTATATTCTTACTTTACCTGATAGAACAAGCAGATTTTCATTTCCTGAGTAAAAACTTTGAACTCTAAGCACTCTTAATAGAACAAAGAAAGCTATTTCTTGCTGTTACTTACTGTTCTGGAATCTCTATCGTGTATAGATGTTGCTCCCTGGCCAAAGGATTTCAATCCTATGAGCAGACTTGAAACCAAGAGCAGTGTAATTGGCACACGTGACATTATCACATCATTAAATGAGAAAGCATTGTTTTATGACATTTATACTTCACTTTTCTGGCTTTTGAGAGACATACTTTAGCCAATTCCTAGATATTTGCTAAATGCACTAGGGCTTTAACACCTGTAGGAGCCATGGTTCATGGCAGACCCAACAAGCGCCAGCTGACCAGGTGAACCAGCAGCTGCATCATTCTGCGGGCAGGTACCTCGTGTGCAGGTTTTATTGCATCTTTGCCTCAAAAGTGGAAAACTTTAGGTTGAATGAGTCATTTGTATTAACGCTGGTAAATTATTTTGAGGTGATGTTTTGAGCTTAGATGCATCTAGTTATCAAGACTGACCCAATGATGGTTATAACACTGTAATAGGTCTCTTCCATTGTATATTTTTTTTGTACTCATAGGCCATGATTCTGCAGGTAAGTTTGATATTATATTTTTCCTTTGGGATTTTTTAGGGGGGTTGTGTTCTTGTTTGGCCTTTGTTTTGTTTTTTTTTAAGTTCTTTAAAAAATTAACAGTTCTCTTTGACAGCGCTGCAATGCATTGAACTGACGAGCCTCTCGGGGAATGAACAGCCTGGCTGAGTTCCCCAAAGGGCTGAGGAACAGCTGGATGTGGCCAGAACCTCCCAGCTGCCTTCTGCTGTAACCCCATTCTGCACCTCTCCCAGCTGCACCACCAAAGTCTTCACAGCATCAACTTCAGATGGGCTTGGCCCAACTGATGCAGGTCAGACACACAAAGACTACCCTTGCATACATACATACTAGTGGCAACATTTCTTCAAATGTCAAACTCCCTAAATCAAGGGGTCATACGAAGCTCAGATATAGTTGCAAACATTTCTCTTTAGATGTAATTTATTGTAAGAGGTGATTATATTCACAAAACAAAAGCTGTAGGGGAAGAAATACTTAAATGATAATCCTTGAAACCTTGGACCTTGTCACTGCCTCACAGAGCAGATTAGCTCATTTATTTTCATTGTACAGTGCAATGAGTAAAATCCATGATGAAAAGTAAAGGGGACTTGGAAAATGACTACATCTGAATAACTGTAAATTTTATTAACAACATAGGCTTAAATAATGGGGTTTCCTGTATTTTTTTATCCTGTTTGTGTCCCTGTCTGCTTGCCCTGATCTGTAAATCATTCATTTGATCACTTGTTCAAAATTCATTAAAATTTAGTACCATTGTTTTCACACAGAGAATTAATTTTCCAGATCTTCACTGCTTTAATCCTCAGACAACTCATGCCCTGTCGTGGTCAGGTGGTGGGACGCTGTGGGATGAGCATCTCCCTCAGCCACAAAGGGTTGAGCACAAGGAAATGCCTTCGTGCTCCATGAAGGTCAGGGAAGCAGCTATGGGGGCTGCTGGGGTTGGGACCTTGATCAGGCATGGAAGCTCCTTCTGCAACCTCCTGCCCCATGGGTTTGCCCAGGTTTGTGGCCTCACAGCAGCCACGCTTCGTTATTCAAGGGTAGTCAGTGGGTTGTAAATGTGAAAACACTCAGCATGGGCATTCATTGATAGTAACTACAGAATTGTTACTTTGGGGAGAAAAGCAGGTTGATCTACTCACAAACTTGTACCTTTTTCATACAAATAGACAAATTGGTTATGTTTATAAAAAAAAAAAATTGAGGTAGGAAGTCGGTGCACAAATACACCCAAGGTCATAAGCGTGTGGACCTCTGTAGGAATGAACAAGCTTTTGCAGGGAAAGACCAGATTTTGGTCAGGGAAGGAGGATGAAGGGACAGAGAAGCTTTGGCAGCTCTGCTCCTCTACTTCACGTGGAGGGACAGTGGTGGGAGCTCTTCCTCTGAAGCCTCTGCCTGTGTGTCAGCGCCTCAGCCCCAGGAGGGAGTTGGGCTATGCTTCAGTACAAGGCGGCTTTCCCCACTGGGAACGTGATGGCTTTTCAGCCTGGGCTAGCTGGGTCTTCTGGTGTTCAACAAAAGGGTTATTCCTATTCCTCTCGGTGGAGAAGGAATGGGAGCTTTCAGAGAACCAAGCCAACACATGAGATTTGTGGTATGATCCTGAGAGCTGTCAAGCTGCTGCTACTACTGATATCATCTCAGAGAGTCAAAGCATCTGGATGTCATCTTGCTATAACATTAAAAGGAAACTGGAGGCAGTCACAACAGAAGTATGCAGGAATCTCCCAAGCTTACCAAGGTGCTGAGCAGATACCAGTTAAAGGTCTCTGCCTCTCCCCTACAGCATGTGATGTTCTCCAGCAGTGAAAAGCTGAGCTACTGCCTTCTGGCTCCAGTACTGGTGCTCAGCGTGATGTCCTGAGCAAGACATGATAGGGCTGGAGAGCAACCTCTGAGCTTCTGCACAGCACTGCTGTGGGTGGATGGAGCCGAGCCATGGCGAGGGACAGAATGATGCTCAGGAAGGTACAGGTACAGACAAGTAGTTGCATGCTTAGATTTGTAGCGAATACTGTGCTTGCGTGTGCTTAGGGAGTAAAGGTAAACAGAGAAGGATGAGCATTACAAGGCAATGGAAAATAAGTTGACTCTAAACTTTGTTGCGTTCAGCATTTTTGTATAAGGCGGCTCAAAATTTTGCAAAGAAAGCAGATGCAGGCTTGCATGGAAAGAAGCTTTTGTTGCAAATGATAAAATAATGAAGATGTTCTTTTCATGTCTGCGCTAGGTAGTCTTATTTAAACAATATTGAGCTACTTAAGATATTAAAATTAATCGCTGCAGTTTACATTAGAAAGTTTTCCATAATACCTTTTTTCTTTTCTTCTGAAATTTGTTTTTCAAAGGCTGCACAAGGCTTTGAGACTTCAAAGAGCTCATGGGAGCTAAAGGGTCTTCTTCCTTCACTGCTACTGCTTTGGGTCCATAAACCCCCATACCCAATGGGAAATGTGCGGATGGCTTCTTCTGTAGGTGGATGACTCCCTGCAAACAGTTTTGTGTTCGACTGAGGAGACTCCTTTCAAATAGCTATTTACTTTATTCCTTGTTTCTCGTTTATGAGGAAAACATAAAATGCTTCCTGCACTTAAAGTCATTCTGGTAACGCTCTAAATTCTATGCTTAAGGATGCATTTAATTAAAGATTGACTATAGCATAAAGTGTAGGTTAATTAAATACCAATCAGTTCCTGTATAAAATATATATAAAGGGGCTTTGACTCAGACAGTAAAATGAGTCTCTAGGAGGAGATACCCCTCTTGCACACTCTGCTGCTGAAGGATGATTTTCCACACAATTTTCCCCACTGTATTTGCCATTCAGAATACTGAAGTACCTGTACAGAAGCTCTGCTTATGGAAACAAAGCCATGGTCTGACCTGTTCCTGCTGTTCAGAAGAGATTTCACAGAGACTTTTCCATTTATTCCAATCAGATCCTTACTTTGTTATTGTGATGTTGGTATAATTTGACAAAACTCTAATTGAGGAAGTGCTGTGGTTAATTTTTCCCAAACATTTTTTACAAGGTCCCTCGTGGAGTCAGTGCCCTGAAAAGCATCAAATGAAACCATTATTTCCAAAGTTAATAAAACAAGATGACTTGTCATGAAACAAGTTGATAAACTGTAGATAGCCTTATGTAGGATATTGTGTAGGCTGAAATTTAGGTGAGCACCATGGAGGAGAGGAGTTTTAGGGGTCTGGAAGAATAGTCCAATGCTGGAGAAGCCTTGTGTGATTGTCTTCCTCCGATGTTCCTTCCTGGGCCCATGAGGGAACATTTTGGGCCTCAGTGGGACATTGGTTTGGCTCTGTCTAGGTCCTGGGGTACAGCTATTTCTGTTTCACTGGTGATGGCAGTGAAAGCCTAGATGTTGATGCTGAATTTTCAGAAAGATACCTGGAGTTTGTGCTCCTGCACTGGTGGCCTTTAATGTGAGGCCAAATGGGCAGACTTGAAAAAGAGGTCCTAAAAAAAGAGGTCTTAAAGTCTACACAAGGGATCAAGGGTAGAGTTTCTCTTCTTACTCATTCTGCTTCTTAAGAAGTAGTACTTAAAAGAATGACTTTAAGATACTCACTGCTCTTATGCTCTATAGTACTTTGGCAAGGTTTTTTTACGTGGTGAAAAGTGAAATTATCCTACTTCAGAGAAGAGCTTTAGAAGTGAAGTGTTTTGTTTTTTTTTAAAAAAACAACTTAAAAATACTTGCTTTTAAAGTTGTTCAGAACTTTTTTCTAGGACATTCTTATATTTAAACTATGAAAACTGGATTCTAAACATCAGTTTTACTGAGGAGGAAAATTATTAATATAATTTTGAAATATTTTCATTTCTAAATACGTGGTTCTATTAAAAATACTATCATTCATTTATTTCCCATAAATCGCCTTGAATGAAAGCTAAAAAACTAACAAGTCTTTTAGAGATGTCCGTCTCCTTCTCTAGAAAGCTACTTTACTATCAGCACTATCCCTCTGAGGAGCTCAAGGCACCCGGTTCGCATGGCAGGACCTCTTAGAAGTATTTTTCCAGCTTTGCAGGAGAAACTAGAAGGTTGGGCAAAACTTGTCAGAGATCTAGCAGCAGCCTAGACAGCCGCTGGCTGTCGTCTCCTTGCTCTGCTGCTTCCTCCTGCCATTGTGGTTCCCAAAGCTCCATGGTCTCTGCACTTGCCTGTCAGCTCATGCCCCACTTCTGAGCCTGTGGGTTTCCTAACTAGCTCCGAAGGGGCTTCTCTGCTTTTCTGTATATTCCTTCTTTCCTTTTCCTTTTATTCTGCTATGTCTCTTAATTGTCATCTCAACCTTTGCCTTTGCTCCCTCCTTTTTCCTTTTGGTTTTGCCCTCTGACACTGAGTTAGCAGATGTCCAGGGTGAGGTGCCTCTTCCTACACCAGGTTTGAGCCAGCAAAGTTACAGGAGTCCAAAGCAGGTGGTGAAGCCCTCTGTGCCTAAGGACATTGCGTTGCTTCTTGTTGATATCGGGCCCGACACATGCATACAAGGTACGGGTTGCAAAAATGAAGTTGCAAGTTAATTGTTCTTGTTGCTGAAAGGCCTAGGTTGGTTGCTGTCATTACACTAATTTTTATACTGTCTTAGTGACCTTCATATCGTATTAACAATTTTATATTATGTTAGCAAATTGCTCAGTGAGAGCTGCTAGCCTGATTGCATTCTGAAGGTCATTAATATGATATGAAAATCTTATTGTATTCTCTGCTTTCATATTTTATTAGTGATATGGAAAGCAATAAAGAGGCTGATTTTTGCTGGGAGGTTCCCCGGGGAAATAGGCTCTACAGCAGTGGTGTCCCACATTGGCTCCTAATCCAATCTCAATGGGAAGTTCAATTTCCTCATCATTAATTATTTAGCTGTATTTAACTGCTGTAAATTCTCAGATTAATTTTTTTAACTGTTGAGTTTGATGACCTCTAAAGACATTGATATTAACCAGTGCAATATGAAATACAGTTGCTTAATGCAAATAGAAGCTAACTCTTCCGCGAGGATTTGTGTGAAGGCATAATAATGGCAAATTTAATTTTTCGACTATAACAGTGAAGGCTTATTGTATTACTACCTTTGGTGCAATTCAGTATTGCAAAATGAAGGATGAAGGCAATCGTGGCTGGGGCATTCCCTTAAGGCAAGCCCGGCTCAGACCACCCTGGCGCGGGGTGTCCGGGAGATGACTCTGGGGCTGTCCCCGGGACACGCTGCGAGCAGCTGTCCAGGTGTTCCCCTCCATGAACTTCCCAGGGTGTTCGGCTGCTGACTGACTGCACCAGCACAGGGGAAAACTAGCGTAACCCACGCCTCCCTCTGAGCTCCTAAAACTTGATTTCTCCAGTAGTGTAGAGCAGTAAAGCCCCGACGTGTGTGAGGGATGGGTAGGACTGATACCTGACGTGCGTGAGGGATAGGTCGGACTGATACCTGACGTGCGTGAGGGATGGGTAGGAATGACACCAGTCACCCGGCAGAGCCAAGGGTGAAGGCAGTAACCTTTGGGCAGTTCTTGTCTGTTGTTTGAGTACAATGGAGCTTTAATTTTCATGACAGAAAGTTAGAAACAATGAAGACTCTAATAGAAAAGAAAGGTCATCACTTGCAAAGACAAATGATTTTTCGAGTTAACAATGCATTATATTAGAATGACTCCAGTCGAAGGGATGACTCACTCAGTAGCAACAGTTGGGTGCTTTAATGCAACCTCGCAGTCCCTTAACTTGCCCTTAAATGACATACAACAGTAATTTATCAAAATGTTACAAACAATAATATTGAATTATAATAGGATGCAAATGTTGGTTTTTAATGTGATTGTGCCAACTAATATGTTTTAATGGTTGAAGTTATGCTTTTTTTCTGTGACGCTACGAAGCTGCTTTGAGTTCATCGGCTTCAGCGACTCAATGGCTGCAGCACAGGCTCCAGGTAGCACCTCAGACCCCAGAAGAAATTTATAATTGGCTCTTTTGGTGGTAAGGGCTTGCAGGAAAGTTAGTCTGGAGGTTCTCGCAGGCTGGGGAAAAATCCCCGCTGGTTTCTGCGCCGCTCTGCGCAGCACGCCAAATGGATTGTATCGTTCAGTGGAAATCAGTGCCAAGGGACATGGTCTGAATTTATAGCAAGATGCACTGTGCGGTGGCAACGGGCCTGCCCAAAGTATTCAAACACATCTGATTATTTACCTTCGAATAAATAAAACCCAAGTCTAGCTTCCAAGGTGGGCAAGGAGTGAATTATAAAGCTCAAAGCCCGACCAAGATAAGGTTAAGGTTAGGTGCAGCTGAGGACCTGACTCGCAGTTTGCGCCGTCCCCACGCCTGCACCAGATTTTAAATTGTTTGCGGGGTTTTTTTTCCGCCGCTGGCCGGCAAACGGGGTAACGGCACGGCGCGGAGGGAGCGGGTCCCGCCGCCGTGCAGTGCTGCCTGCGGGGCTGCAGGTGGCGACTCTCCACCGGCGCTGCGGACGGCCGCCCGGCACGCACCCCCGCACCGCTCCCGCACCCCGGTACTGCTCCTGCACCCCTACACTCCGCACCCCGGTACTGCTCCTGCACCCCTACACTCCGCACCCTGGCACTGCTCCTGCACCCCTACACTCCGCACCCTGGCACTGCTCCCACACCCCTACACCCCGGTACTGCTGCTGCACCCCGCACCCCGGCACCGCTCCCGCACTCCTACACCCTGCACCCTAGCACTGCTCCTGCACCCCTACACCCCGCACCCCAGTGCTGCTCCCGCACCCCTACACTCCAGCACCGCTCCCGCACCCCTACACCCCGCACCCCGGTACTGCTGCTGCACCCCTACACCCCCGCACCGTGGCACTGCTCTTGCACCCCTACACCCCACACCCTGGTACCGCTCCTGCACCCCTCCACCCCAAATCCCTACACCCCGCATCCTGGCACCCCTCCTGCACTCTGGCACTACAGCTGCACCCCTACTCCAGCCACCCCAGCACCACTGCTGCAGCCTCACACCCCGCGGGCCCAGCAGAGACCCCCAGCTCTGTGGGGCTCTCCCCGATGGTACGGCGCGACAGAGGAGCAGCAGCACAGCTCCCTGCCTGCGTGTTTCTACTGACAGCATGAGCTGTGTGCTGCTCCTTACCTTTCAGTCTGTGTCCTCTCCTGTCCTGCACCTCAGGTGGCAGGAGGTGCCCCGGAGCCACGCAGAGCATCACTAGGAATGCGGTTCCTGTTCACGTGGGGTATGTCCGTGCCATTACCCGTGGCACTGTCTGGCCTTAACCGTGGGGCTGGAAAACTCACTGAAAACCTGGGACAAACCAGGCAGAGCCACACTGAGCCGCGGTAGGAGTTTTATTGACAATAACAAAGTCTTTTGGTGTCTCTTATAGGAGGGAAGAACGCATTCAGTGCCGAACTGGCTAACATTGCCTGAGACAACAGTTTGAGAGCGCTGAAGGTAAGACCTCGTGGACTGGGCTATATTTCATCACAAATGGAGCCCTTTAACCAGCAAACTTGTTCTGGGAAAGTTTCCAATTCAGACAATCTCTTGCCTTGTGGGGTGGTGGGATCTCTCATGCTAGGAGCATCAAAGGAGTCTCGGGAGACGTTTCAAAAGAGGACAGGAGCCTGGGAGGGAAACTTCAAATTCCTGGCAAGCGTACAAATAAAATACATTTTGGTCTTAAATTAATGTGAAATATTATGAAACTGTCTCTTGGAGCTTATTCCCAATGTGGAGTCAAAAAACAAACAAGCAAGCAAAAAAAGATCCTCTGGCTGGTGTCCGTGAAGAACAAGTGCTCTGGTTCCTGACCTCTGAACAATGATATCCTCCCAAAATCACCTCTTCAGGAACGTTCCACGTCACCAGGCCTTATCTTCATTCTCTGTTTGGAAAAAGAAAAAAAAAAAATATGCAAAGAGACATTCTACGTCTCTGAAAAAAGAGAACTTGTCCGTTGACCTAAAACACCAACTTATGCCAAGGCTTCCCCTGGCAAAGCCTGTGCGTGCCCGCTCTCCGGACAAGCCCTGCTCTTTTGGCTGCCGTGGGGCTCGGTGGGAGTGTGGCTTTGCTGCCCCGGGCTCATCCTGAAGAGCCCAGCGGAGCCGGGAAAGCCGGCTCTCCCCCACGGGGGGCTCCTTACGGAAGGAGAGGGAAGTTGGGCTGTGTCTGCCTCGGGAAGCAAACAAGGAAGGCAAAGCAAGAGAAGGGGGGGGGGGGAAAGACCAGCAAATAGAGCCTGAGCGGGCAAAGAATTAGAAGAAAAGATAATAATAATATTATTATTATTAATGACAAAATGTAATTAATAGACCGCTAATGAATTTTATAAGCACCATAAAATTGCCATAACAGCCTAATTGCTTTGCTTGTCTTGCCAACAGCCAGCGAGAAGCTGAAGTGTTATAATCCTCTGGATTTCGACGTGGGAGGCGGTGATTAAGGGGACAGGCGGAGGGCGCGGGGGTCTGCACGGGCAGCGTCACCCTGCCAGGAACTGGCCCGTTCCCCAACAAGGTGACCTGCTGTCATTTGGACGGGTGCCACTGCAGAGGAGGGTGGCTGGGGGCAGCTGCACGGCCTTTGCAAGGGGAAGCCAGTGGTGCGGCAGCTTCGCCCAGAGCATGCATGTAGTGACAACACATGGGTTTTAAATTAATTTTCTTTCACTTTGCTGTAATTCTGGAAGAAGTACGGAGAAGTCATGGTTTTATTGCAGCTGTTTTCATGCTCTCCTTCAAACCCACTCACCTTCTTGTTGCCCTTTTGAAAGTATTTTTTGACTTCATGCCAGCACAGATATTTTTACTTTTTTTTTTATTGCTTGCTTAATTTTTGTGATAACCACATACTTACAGGAAGTCAATTACAGTAACTCAGGCTGTAAAGATGCCAGTTCCCAGAGCCACAGGAGCTCCTGTTCCTCTCTGCTGCTTGGTGCCCTTTAGAAAAGCCGCCAAACACAGAGATACCCCATCACTCCTGGGGTTTATGTAGCTGGGGCTGCCTGCCGTGGGTGAACACAGCCCAGCCACCTCTCCTGTCCTGGGGCACTACTCAGGCAGCATCATGATCACACTTCAAATAGTTATTCAATGAGATGCATGTTTTTACTGTGTAGTGTTACAGAAAAGTTGTTTCCTGTTTTTTTTTTTTTTAATTATTGTTGTTGTTTTGGGGTTTTTTTGACAGTGTTTAACGCTTGATACCGATTCTGTGATGAGCAATTTGGATTTATCTGCATCAACCCTTCTTGTCTAAGGATGGGGAGAAGCTGCTGCTATGTGCTGGGTCCATTTTCATTAATTGGTCCTTTTTTTTTTCTAAAGTTGGTAATCAAGTGAGATCACATAATCTTTTGCCATAACCTTATTGCTACAATTTCTGAAGAGAAAAACAAATAGCTGTTCTGGGTGATATGGTTTCTGTATGGTACAACAAAAATTCTTCAGCTTTTATTTCGTGGTAAGTTCTGCTGCTGACTTTTCTGTCTTTACATATTTATATTCTTTCCATTCTTAACAAATGTGTTTTTTCAGCACTTCTTTGTCATAAAGGTTGATGAGGATTAACTGAATGCATCTAAACACAACCATAAAAAAAAGGGAAAAATACACTGCATGAGCAAACCTGATACTCTTCCCAGTTCATTAGAATTTAATGAAGAAATACTCAGTGCCCAACAGGGGAATCGTAATTCATTATGTCTTTTGAATTCTCATTAAGCATATGTACGGTGACTACTAGAAAACTGCACCCTTTAAGCTCTGTTGTCCATTACACTGACTAATAAATATTCATTATACTTAAATACTAACGATAAGAGAAACTCGTGGAAGTTTTATTCCTGTAATTAATTTTCACTGGTTACCTCCTGATGGCTTTCCAGTGTTGTACAGTTGGTGGTGGCTGAATTAAAATCATCGTACCAGGGAGGTTAGTGAGAAGCTGGTCTAAAAATATTTTGAAGATGAAGGGGAGGGACCACAAGTGAACCTCCCTGCAACAGCTGCCTCCCCTCTGCCTCGAGGATATGGCTTCAGAGAGAGGTGAAGGGCTCTGCTGCTTTGTTACATGAGGAAAAGCTTGTTTTCCATTTGAATGGTGTCAACTGGTTTTGGCCCAGTGTCTCGATGATGGAAGTTGTCTACTGTTATCCAAGAGGTAATTCTTTGCACAGCTTTTTATCACTCTTGAGTGAATGTTTGTGCCAGAAATCGTGATATTACTAAATGCTTCTGACTTATTATTTAGCTTAAGGCAACTTTCAAAAGCTGCTTAATCACTTGGAGCTATATTTTAGTTGCATTGTTGTAAGTGGCAAAGGGGTTATTCATTCCTACATCTCTTCACAGCTATTAATACTTTCATCTTTTACCTTTATTGCTAAAAATGGCTAATAGCTCTGAAATAAGGCATCTCTTGGGGTGTTAGAGTCAAGAAATGACTGGTTCTTTTACAGCTGCTTTCTAGAGGGCTTTTTACTGCTGTTCTTTGCTGTCTGGCTTTAGTAGCACGTGAGGAATGTATAGGAGGCTTTTGCCTGTCAGCTGCTCTGTGCAAGATGTCAGTCCCAGAGAAAACTCCAGCTCATGATGCCTTGATGATGAAACTGCCAGAAATGGTTCCCTGGTGTAGGAGAGGATGCCCAGGGATGGGGTAGAGGTTCCTCTGTGTGGGAACCAGGGTCTGTGCTGATTGAGGTAAATCACTGGTGGTTCAGGCACTGAAAAGCAGCTGATAAACTTAAAATTGGGGTGGTGATAAAAGCACCGTCCAGGAGCTCCAACTTCTCTGAAACGTGGGATGAACCATCCCTCACGATCCCAGCCCCAAAAGGAGCGAGGGGTGAGGCGAGGAACCCTTGTGTTGTTATTTATGACCGTAGCGTGGAGCTCCGGCCGCTTGTTTGCGATGACTTTGGTGTGAGATCAAAGAGGGTTATTAAAGGAGCACAGCAGGAAAGATGAAGACGGCCCTCGCAGAGGAGTGTTTCCAGCGTGCAGGCACCCGGCACTGGGTTCCTGCTTTGACACTGGTGCTGGAGGTCAGGGCCCTCACGAGGTACAGGTGTCTGGGGGGGGAAGAGGAGGACCCTGCCTCTCCCTGTGACTTGAACAGCACCTCATGTTCTTCCAGCCCTCGTTGGCTTAGGTATGTCATATATATATATATATATTTATATATTTATATATATTTTTATATATATATATACACACAGAGTAACATTGTTAGTCAAGTACTGGCAAACAATAGCATGTCATTGAAATTAGCCTGGTTAGGGGCTCACAGAAAGGCATAGAATATTCACTAAAATGAAGCTCATACTCAGAATTACTTTTTATAAGAGAGACTTTTGTATATCTGAAGAGACCTTGCATTAGGTTCTGTACAAATTTTCTGAACAAATTTCTTCCTGATAATCTTGTATTTCCTAATTCCCTTAGGAAGATGTCAGCCTCCAAAAATTTTGTTCGTGTGCTGTGCAGTCATTTAATGTTTTCGCGGTGGTGATAACTCTGTCAAAACAGTGTTCTTTGGTGCATGTAAAAATAATCTGTGTATCGGATCTGAAATCGATGGGAGTAATTAGAAATCTGATCCGAAGCAGACTGAAGTTAATGGGTGTCTTTTGATTAAACTCAGTGGCTTTCCCAGAGCTTCTCCCCACCCCCGTAGCAAACATGGGTGAGGTCTCTGGTGGTGGTGGAGCTGTGTGCCCATACATCGCCTTCTACTCCCCATACGCTGTCCTAGGCTGAATTTGCTTTACTGCTCCCAATGATACCTGCTTTCCCAAGACATGTGGATTCTCCTCAGGTTTTTATTGCTTTATATTAGATTTTATTTTCCTTATAAAGGTGAATGTAGTAAATCTACGTATAAAAACACACTGTATTTGTTGGTGTCTTCTAACCTATTGGCTGTTCTTGACGTGCCCAAACTACATAGGCACACTCTCGCTCTCCCAGGCTTTGGAAATTGGTCATTATTTGTGTCATTCCAATGACAAATCTCCACTGTAATGAGGTTTTATCCTTTTAAAACAAAATAACTTTTATTAATTCCCTGAATTAATAATTAATTAATAATTAATTGAATTAATAATCGAAGGCTTGAGTTTTAAGGGAAAGGGGCAGGTGTTTGTTGTGATTAGTAGCACGTATTCCCTGTGTATCACGTAACTTTACTAAATCTTAGTAATAGTGTGGGGGTCATTGTCACTGTTATTAATAGTAAAGATAATTATATCTTTGGGAAGCTGTCAGAAAAGTATCTTTTGTACAAGTCAGAGCAGTGTAAACAGACTGTACAGGCAGGCACTACCCTTTCCATCAATAAGTAAACAATCTTTGTTAAGCTCATCTTGATAGTCTTATTTTGTTGCCACATTTTAATTACTCATCCTGTCTGTTTATATTCCATTGCGTTTTGCTGAAGATACAAGCTTTAAAAATCATTGGTATTTAGGAAAATCCAAAGCTGGGGTGATGCATGCTCAGGTGCTAATTTATTTACATCAATTAATTTCAGGCCCCTGATGTAAACCAATTAGTATTCAACACTTAATGGAGTCATTATCTGTCAGATTAGCTTTTAGAAATGCTTGTCACTGCTACAGGACCAGGCAGCAGAACTTTGCTAATAAAACTAGCAGAATTAATGGAGTGAACAGCATAGATAATGACTTAATGTGGAACATACAGTATAGAAAAGAGACAGAACAACTGTCTTCAAGAAATGAAGATATCATTGAGCTAGATACTTTATTCCAAAAATGAGCTCAGATGGTGCCCTTCAAAAACATCAAAGGTGTCTAGCTAAGCCTCTGTGAAGTTATGTTTCATAATAAATAATTTTCAACCTTAATGCCCTCACACACACACACACACACACTACCTTTCTAGCTTGATGTGGCATGCAAAGAAATGTTTCATGTTGTACCACCCTACTGTGGCTCGAAGCTGTTGTTTCTAAAGGATTAAGAGTTAACAGGAGTGACAATATCCAGGCTGCTGAGCTGCTTCTGTGGGTGTCATCTCCAACCAGCGTGGGGTACGACTTCTCCAGGTGAGACCTACTTTGTGAAATGCACTTATCCCCCAACTTCAGGGCTGTGGGACACTGCAAAATAAATTATATTTGAGAAAGTGAGGCAGGAGATGAAAAGCCTCTAGGCAGGCAAAACTGCTGAGATCTGCAAACAGCAATAAACCTCCAAAACCCATTGCTCCAGTTCTGTATATTTACAGCAGGTATATAATACCAGCACTTGCATGTTTTTTTGTTCTCCTAGGTTAAGTTACCTTTTTCATGTTTCACAAAGGCGGTCTTTGCAAATTTTCTCTTTATGTTTTTTGTTTAATCTGGTTATTCTAGTGCCTCAGGGACAGATTACACCCAGCTCTCTGCTAAAGTTGTCCTTGCATGGAGGGCAATCACAGAACTTAATTCCAATTTAAGCTTTTAAAGTAGAATACAAGTGCAGCTTAAAAAAATTATGTATCATCTATTTGCATAGTAACTCTTGTGATTTATGCTTTACCAAAAACTATGGTGCGTACCCACATATGAGTCTGTGATAACGCTGACCTCGCTTGCTGTGGGCACAGTCCTGCACCTTCACGCTCTCGTGTGTCCCACTTTCGGGAATCACAGGCTGGTTTGGGGACCCTGTAGTCATGAATATGTTCTTAATTGCATGAGGAATTCCTCTACAGTAAATATATATGACTGTACTTGAAGAAAAGACACTAAAACTGATTGTCTAAGTTATGGTGACAATGTGTCCATATTCCCAGGTGCTCTTTTGCTTTCAGATGTCTCCTTGTCATGGTACCAAAACTTGAATTTTACCATAAAATAAGAGGGAATAAAGATATTCCTGTGTTATTTACTTTCTTACTTATTATAGCTTTTCATGTCTTGCCAGTTCTTTCCCTGTGCCTCTCACCTGAACCTGAATGACCTCTTGTTCTTGACAGGTAACCAGGTTAGTTCTGGTAGGTGATGCGTCATTTGGGTAACACTATGGGATCATCGTCTTCAACCTCAGAGATCATTGCATGTCATACACATTTTTTAAGTCTGCTTCCTTTAAGCAGCTGCATTAGCACCTTATATATATCACCTGTTTGTGTACTGATGCTGTATGTAAGCACTGATAGCCATTTATAGACAGTTAACCATTGATTATATTTTTTTTATGCATCAGCTCTGGTTGTTGTCAATTATGGGTTTCCACCGCACCAGAAGGACTCAATTTATGGCTGCAAAATCAACATTTACACTTGATTTTCAGCATGGCACGTGGTTAATGAGAAATAGGTGGCTGTGCACCCCCCTCTCAGAAAAATTGTCTTGCTTTGGTTCTGCTGCTCAAGAAACTTGCTCATCTTCTACCTCTAAGGATTCCATCCATGAGTGTCCTATGGAGAAAGGGGACCAACTGGCTTTTTCTTTGACTTTTAGGGCATACAGGAGGTGATGTAGCACTTCCTTAATTTCCAATATTTGAAGAAAGCACTTGATGATAAATAAACATAAGCTATTATTTCCCCTTCATATCCATCCCCCGTGAAACTGTGACCAATTGCAATCTTAACACCCATGTGACAAAGGTTTTAGAAATATTGGTGACAGAGAATGTTTGCAGATTTATTTTTTTCAGTAATCGCAGCGGAAAATCCTCACATGTGTGACTTTCTCCTCCAACTGTTTGTCTGCCCGATCCCTAGAGTGGGAGCACTTGGACCACAAAGAAGGAGACATTTGGCCAGCCAGCCTTGGGAGGGTACTGCTGGTGACAGAGGGACATGCCGCGTGTTTGGGTAAATAGAGCATCCGTTTTGGGGGGTGGAGGGACAACAGCCAGAGCACCTGTGTCATTTTTGCGTGTGAGATACAGGCATGAGAGACAAGCTGATTTTATACACTTCTGGCTCAGCTGGACTTCATTTTAGTATCTGTAAAGAAACTTAAAGCCAGATTAACCTCCACTAGACTCAGATTTCATTGTGGACATTTTTTACAGCTGTTCAGAGTTTTCTGCTGTTCCAAAGAACAATTAATTTTGTTATCAATAATTTGCTTCTTCAAAGAGTATATCCATATGGCTATTGAGACAGTTTGTATTTCCATAATTGAAATCATCTATGACTGCTGCAGAATCCTCAAAAGGGTTGTGGTGTTTTGTGTTGTGAGGTGTCTTTTTTTCTTTAATTTTTCTTTTCCAACTACTTCACTTAGCCTTCTTTGACAGTCTAAATAGTCCCTGGTTTTACCTCATAACTGATGATGTGACCCTGCTGCTGTGCTTTGGAAATGCACAATATGAAGTGTTGTGATTCAGATGCTGTTCTGTGGTCCTACCTACTGGAGATGCCCCTTTGAAAGGAGAGGAAATTGCTTTTGGATAACATCACTCTCCCGTCACAGCTGGTATTGGCTGGTGCAGATACATGTTTACATTTTGCTTGGAAAATGTAAACACTAATTAAGCATTAATGTTAATAGGTCCTGGGACTGGCAGGCTGGAGGCACAGCTCCGCTGCTGGCTGTGCCCTGGCTGCAGTCCATTTCACCCCACTCGCTATCTGTGTTTCCTGGCAGAAAATAAGGATAATTATTTATTCCTTTCCAAACAGGGAGGGAAGGGACACCGGGGAGGGTCATGTAAGGACAAAATATTGTGTTACTGTGAATAAAACTGAATCCTTCTATCAGCCTGATGAAAAAGGCGGGAGCAGTTCGTTATCCCCAGGTTCAGCTGCGGAAGCTGAGTAGAGAGGGGTTGTGATGACAGCCTCCAGAGAAAAAATATCCTCTATATTTTCTGCTCTTGCTTCTCACACCCAAACTCAGCTTTCCTAGGCAGTTTGCTGGGAAAAACTACAACGTGCCATAACATGGGTGTAAGAGGTATCTAGCAGTTAGTGTAGCAGATATAAAGCAGCACCCAGTCCTGCTGTGGTGTGGGCAGTCCAGATTTCAGCTTTAATTCACTGTATAACTGACTTTGTTGGTCTTAACGTGTTCCCTCTTTACATACCGCTGTGGTAACTGAGGTGCCTCTGCTGTTGTCTGGTCCTGGTGTGGGTTTAGCTGTGGCCATTTCAGGTCTTTGGTGGTAGATTTTACATTTTTCCTTTGGTTGGCTGTGGCGTGCCTGCGAGAGCAAACAGCAGCTCTTCTAATTAGGCGAGTGTAATTTCTCACAAACCGGTCCTCTGCCTTTGTGAGCCTGTAGATTTGCAAAAAGAATAAAAGAGCCCTGATTGTTCCCGCCTTTCAGCCCTTCCCCTGATGAGGAGTGTTGCTACACCTAATAAATTAAAGGACACAAAGTTAATGAATTTTTCATTTGAACTCACAGCTAGGTACGGATTAGCGAGGCTGACGTTACTGAAGAGCTCAGAATTAGGAAGGGTCCTACAGGGACATTTTCCTCTTTACTAAAATCTTTTCATTCACCTTTTCAAGCATTATCTTGCTCAGTAGAAAGAGTTCTTTTCACAACATATAGCCTGTGGGGTCTGCTTTCTGTCCGTGGCATAAATGTGATCATTCATTTTGTTTGTCTAATGGATAAAAATAAAGGGCAATGTGAGTGACGTTCAGACAGCCCTTCTCCTGAAAGAGAAGGGATTCATACGATCCTGAGCACTACTCCGGAGCAGACCTTTACTAGCATAAATGGTCCCAATTCCTTTAAATTCCAGCTCTGATGGTTTATGCCAGCTGAAGGTTGTCTTTCCTCCCCTTTGAGCAGTGCCACGAGCTGCAGGAATCTTGGGCTTATAAATAAAACCACAATCGATTTATTTAACAAAATAATTTTAAGTTCATGTCAAAGGACCTATGTTATTCAGAATTATTTTCTCTCAGTCTCCCATAAATTTCAAAGGATTGCAGCTGCTTTTAATGTGCAAACTGATTTCTGGTTCCTGAAGCCAATCCAGTGCGAACTGGCACATACATCCATTCCGAGGGAAGCTGTATCCTCAATAGTTTGTTATCCCTATTTTTCCTGTCCAAATTAAAGCTTTCCTTATGAACTACAATTTTAATATTCACTTGACTTTTGATGCTCCAAAATAGTCTCATTTAAAAAAGTGAATCATATTTTTGTTTAAAACCCAAGCTGTTTGGCTGCCTTCCCTTTGGGAAGGGAGATGGGCATGGGGGTCCCTGCTCTGGGGTGGCTGAGAATAGCCCTTCCCACACCCCGCATCCAGGTGGCTGGTGCACTTCTTGACCACCTTAATTTAGAAATCCTTTCTAATTAAAACAGAACCAAGTGGGATCTCTTGTGATGCTCCAAGACAAGGTCTGGAGGACGGACAAGTAATTCCTCCTGCAGCACAGCCTGGGGAGCCCAGCCATCCTTGGGGAAAGGGGGACATTGGAGCAGGGAGAGGGCTGGCGGGCAGTGAGGGGGGTGGCTGCATCTAGTTGTTTGTGGGAACTTTCCCCAGGGATCTGCTTCTGGCTCTGGGAGAGGATCAGGGCTCTCATTACTGCTCATTACCAAAGGTGTCAGTGGGGTTTCCCCATTGGAAGCGCTGTTTGCCCAAATCCTCCTGTTGAAATCCCAATGTGACACTATCGCTGTCTCACTTTCTCTCACCATTTTGACTGGAAATGACTTCTTTTATGCAGCTTCTGCATAAAAGACTTTTAAGTCGTTTTGCTGACTGCTTTTGAAGTATCTTATATGTTTCACCTACAAATGCATTTTGGTAACGGATTATTTTACACAAAAAAATGCAAAGGCCTTTGAGAAGAATCTGTATAAGTAATTTGCATTTATTTCTTTACTGTATGCATCGTATGAGTTCAATATAAGTCGGTTTGCATTGCTTCTTTCCTTAAGCAACAGAAGAGGAGCAATTTCCAGGAACAAATACTTCATGGGGGTTCATCTATTATTTTTTTGTTGTTGTTGAACAAGTAATGCTGAATGTCCTGCTTTTGTGACAGATTGGAAGAAGGGCAAAAATGCCACATATCAGCTCATAATACCAGATAATGTTGATTGATACTAAAGAGTTGTTTTCTCTCTTTAGACTGTTTTCATTTCCTTGAGTTAGAAGAAAAAATTTTTCCCTTGTAAATAAACAACTAATTTGTTTTGTGTGTATGAGCTTCCTCCAGAGTGTGCCAACTATAAAGTATAACTTCATGGCTCAGCTAAGTCCGTGATGTGCACTAAAGATGCTGAAAGATTTAACCCCCAGAGATCTTACTCCTTTTGCTGCTTATTGAACATTTCAAGTAGAAGTGCCCATGTAGGAGAGAGTTCTTCACTTCCTAAATAACTTGGGATCAAAGATCCTGGCACTGGGTTAGGTGAAGGTGAGTATAAATCTGGCTTTAACTGAGATTCATGTTTCTATTAAAAAATAATTGCAAAGAACTAACCATGATTGTCTTCATAAATGATATTTATGTCCCTCAAGCAGCATAACTGATCCATCATTATATACTTGGCTCTAAAAAAGGACTAATACTGCTTATGATACTATGGGTTTCTGAAGTTCATCAGCTCTTTGGTTAGCATGCAGGTCCTTCAAGAAAGTGACCATATGTGTGTACAGAGACTCGTACTAGCGGACTGATGCATGTACAGCTCATTTTTTTTGTGGTATGCAATGTTTTTTTCTCATTTCATCCAGCTGTTCCCGAGCTCTGCACCAGCCATGGTGCCTAAAGGCCTCCTGCTCACCGTCCCAAGGTGATGGCATTCTTGGGCACCCTGCACAGCCCAGCCCTGGGTCCACGGGAGTCCTGGAGGGAAAGCAAGCATTTGCTTCTGGTAGCAAATTAGCTAAATGAGCATTTGCAGCTCAATTTTTCCTCAGTCTAAGTGTAGGTTCTGGAACTGAGGACTAAGCATTAGCTGTCTGATGTTTCTAAGCAGCTGCTTTGAACTAGTGTTGTTTTAGAGGCATGAGCTGGTTTATTCCTGGGTGTCCAGTGGCCGCCTGTGCCTGGGGGCTCACTGTGCCGGCAGCAACTGTGCTCTTACTCCAGAAGAAATCAAACCTTTCTGTTTCTCCTAAGCAGTGGCAAATACCATGGTATTTCTGGAACTGGTGCTTTCACCAATTTCCATTTTTTCTTCACTTATTGCACACAGATTTGAAAACCAGGCCAACTGGGAAGACCAGCTGCTTGCATCCCTTTTTCCAGTACTGTCCCTGCTGCTGTTCCCTCCTGCCCCTCGGGCTGGGTCTGGCTCTCCTAGAGCCCAGCCTTGGCAATCCCAGACAAGTTAGCAGAATTCCCATACCAAATACTTTCCTAACCTATAAACTAGTGTCACCTTTCAATTCAGCTAAGTAAACACTGTATAATGATCTGAAATAGGGAAAACTTAATTTCTGGTCTTATAAACGAGTTTGGTTGTGTGTTTTGGTCAAAAAACAGCATAATTGGTGATGAACAGTTTTTGTGCCTTTGGACTTGGCTATGCTTGCACCATATGTCGAGTGGGAGTATTTTGAAAACTTTGGGGGAGGAGAAAAGTAGTCCCAGAAGGAAATATTTCTCTAAAGATTTATTTTGATCGAATCTCATGGTGAGACACTGTATAATCTGATGCCCTTGTTAGTGGTGTTAGAATCAAGGCCTCTCCTGCATCTCTGAGAGAATAATTAGCTTTAATGTTGAAGGAGAAGATTCCTCCAAAAGATGCCATGCCCAGGGGAATGTGTTTCCTCCAGGCTGACAGAGACACCCACAAAAATTGCACTCCTGTTGTTGTGCTATTTACCATCACAAAAAAACATTTCACATTGAGCATTTCCTCCCACATGCCACCTATACATGGCAGAAAATGTTTTTCATGTGTTCAGTGGTTTCCATCCTTTGCTTTTCGAGAGCGAACCAGTGTTAATTACTAGAATAAAGAAAAAGCAGTGCACAGGAGAGGGGAGGCAGAGGAAGGCAGGGTTTGGCACCAGCTCTTTGGGTTCAGGGAACTCTGTGGCCTCAATGACCCCAATTCATGCCTTTTTCTGACAGCTTTTTTCGCTGGCATCTCTTCCTTGCAGGTGCAGAGCGAAGTGCACTTTTAATGCAGAAATTGATCAAAAATATTAGTTAAAACTAATTATAAATTATATACCAGAGATGGAGATTTCTTTGCTAATACAATGGGGTTGCCGTTTCCTTTTGGTTGTGATTTGGTGTTTTTTTTTCCCAACACTCAAAGAAAATTATTGTAATCTGTTGATAAGCATCAGCACATCAGCACGGGCTGGGAGTGATATTCCAGTGTGCGCTTCTCTTGTTAAAATACTTTCCAAGTGCTGCTGATTTCTTCTTTTTCAAAGATGACTGCTCTTGCCCAGTATCTCTGTGGGGGTTTTTCTGATTTATTTATTTTTATTATTTTAATGGATATAACTTCTTGGATCAGACAGAATTTCAATGTGTACATTTGCTTCGTGATACTTTCTAATCTGTCTAGACTGATTTGCAACTCAAATACTAAGAAAATATATTTATGAACGTAGTACTTAATGAAACCATAACATATTTCAGAGGAAATATTCAGAGACAGCCAACATTTTTGCATTGTAAATGCACTGTGTTTCTTCTTATTATTTTCCTCTATTCATTATTACACTTGCAAACAATTCATTATTGATAATTAATATTAATTTCATACACTTAATTGACAGTATTACCAGGGGGTGACTAGACCGGCTTCCCAGTATTAAATAATTTTTACCAATTTGTACTGCTCAGCTTGCTGCTTTGCTGATTTCCCAGTTGCTTCATCTCTTCTGCATCCCCAGCCAGACACAGGGGGAATCAGAGCGGTTCAAAATCAATAGATCAGCAGCCAGAGCAAGTAGAACGATGCGCCTTTGCTGCGTGACCATGTGTCTCCAGCAGAAGAGCGATGAGCCTCGCTGCATTTGATCATCCATCCACGTGATCCACCTTACCACTGGAGCACCAGGTGTTTGCACAATATATTGCTTGGATCCATCGCGTGGATCTTAAGCACCGTTGAGAAAGTACAGTTTTTGTCTAGTCATAACCTTGCCTGCTCAGCTCAACAACCCCGTGTCTTCAGTACCCTGCTGGATTCTCTGCATTGCCTTGTTTCATACCAGTGTATTTGCTGATTTGCTGTGGGAACACATTACACTAATACTTCCATGTTCAAGCAGGATGGCAAAAGTGAATGGTCAGGTGGCACTTCTCTGTGCCTCTGTGGAAGAGCTCAGAGAGACCCCCCCAAAAAATTATGGAAAAAAATATTTGTGCTTTAGAACCGAGACCAAATATTCTGCTTTCGATGTGGGAAGGAGTGGTAGGTTTTTGGACAAAGCCCTCCAACTTTGGGATTTTATTTTATCTTTTAAAACAAATTGAATTTGTAAAGGCTGTTTTTCTGTAATATAAGAATGATTGCTCCTTAAAGTGCATTCAAGGATGGTGATCTTACTACGTGGGTGGTTCTGGAGTGCAAAGACCTGTGTGAGCACCACAGATGCTCAGGAACCGTCTGCATTACATGCAGCAGCTCAGTAACAGCCCCAAAATGTTGCTGTCTAAAACCAGCACTGCCGTACACAGCAGAGCATCCCACCACATTTTTGCCTGCATCCCAATTAAAGGTTTTCTGGGTTTTTTGGCTCCCATAGAGCGAGCTGTGCTGAAGCGCACCCGGCTGGGTGCAGAGTAGGTTGAAACCTTCCCATCTCCTGATGGACAACCTTTTTGGCGCTTTTGCTTCCATCCCTCTTATTCTCCTCTTCCTCCTCCCTCAGTTTTGCAGAGCAGAAGGAGCTTTCCCTGCCCAGGAGGGTGGCGGGGGCTTGTCATCACGGAGCTGGGATGCCACACACGGAGCTGCCTCGTGCAGAGCGGCCGCCCTGGGGAAACCTGGCCCTAATTGGGAATTTCGTGATATTTCAACACAGGAGGTAAATGACAGACATGGCCCAAGAAAGAGCGTTTAATTCCTGCGACTGGGTTTAAGTGGCTGTGAAACCTTGTGGGACTTTGTTTTTTTTTTTTTTTTTTTTTATAATGTCTGGTTTTCATAAAGCATTTGGGATGTAAGGTTTGCAATGGCCGATTTAACCGTGTGCCTTTCCTCCCCCAACAGCCTGATTCTTCCTGTCTTCTTCCCCTGTGTCGAGGTATCTCAGTCCCTGCTGGCTACTGCATATTAGTTAACTTTAAATTATGTATTTCCATTTAAGTGATACTACTTCTGGTTTGGAGCCTACACTACATTTTTTAATCCTTTGCAACATATAATATTTTATGTATATAGTTTTTTAATAGTCTATTACAAAACAAATAAAAAAGCATGTTAGTGATATAGCGGAAACTAAAACGAATATCAATGACATCATTATATTTGATGCCTTGTTTTTACTTTTCATATACTTGTAATAACTGCCGTTTTAATGACCTGTTATTTTCATTACCAACTATCAGAACAGAATTGATTTTAAAATGAAAACATAGTGTAATTTTCTTGAGTAATTTGTTTGAGGTAATAGTAGGAAAGAATATATTTACTGATTTTGCATATTTTATTTTCGCGGCTCTTTTTAAGCACAAGTTACTTCAAGTTCAGCCTTTGAGCAGCTCACAAGAGCACAAGCCTTTTGTTTGGGACTTTCTTCCTGAATTAATATCTTCATCGTTTACAGTTAACAGAAAGGAGCGTTATCTTTGTTCTTCTGCCAGGAGAATATATGTGTAAGTACAGTGATTCATGGTGACAATCAGAAGTTTTACTTGGGGGTAGGATGAGACATTTAAAGCTGTTTGGAACTCCAGGTTCTCAGGCAGCAAGACACTGCTCTGTGACGATGCTGGGAGCTTTAGCTTTAGAGAAAAGTTGATGGGATTGGACCCTACTGAACGAAATGTTGTTTTTCAATGGGGTTTTCTTTCATTTCCGAATCCACTCAAAACTTTTCTTATAAGTTCATCAATAATGATGATCTGTTCTTTAAAGAATTTACTGGTATCACCACCACAAAGCTGGACATTAGCCAGCAGTCTATTAAAAACAGTGCCCAGCAAGGAGAAAGTTGAATTTTAGAGGCCATTACTCTTGTATTTCTATCAATTCATCTACGTATTGCTTTGAGATCTATGATATGGTAACCATTAGTTCACTTATACTTTAATCAGTAAGTCTGAGTTGGTAAAATAGGAGATTATAGCTGCCTATAAACTAGCTTGGTTAAAAAGGGGAACTTACTAAGTCTTCAAAATTATTTGATTAAATTTAATTTTTACATGAGTCTACCAGATGCAGAGCTGGAGTGCAGTTCTTGGTGGCTCTTGGCATTTGTATTAGTGTGCCACGGTGCCACAAGAGTGTCTGGAAGGAACACCAGATCCAAAAAGCCCCAGACAATGTTATAGGTGTAATTCGGGTATTCCCTCTGATAGAAAAATTACAAAGCAAACTTTCAAACAGTCTGTAGTCTGAAATAGACCTTGATGGTTCATTACAAAACCGCTTCTGGGTATTATTTAGGGTACGGCTTAAAAAAATGTATCCTATAAACCAAATATTAGTCAAGGGATGAGAAAGATGCATCCTCCGAGAAGTTATTCCACAGTGACTTTGATTTTCTTCCATCTTTCAAAAAATGTAGCACTGGCAACTCTTGAAGATGAGGCTTAGCGGAGTTCTGGTCTGAGCTGGTGAGATTTGGTTCATACTGATGGTTTCCTTAAATAAGAATACTGCTTGAGTTTTTCAAGACCCATAAGTTGATGAATGAATCCTTTCCCCTTCATCCCATGCATTGGTTCACAGCACCACTGGTGGTGTTACTGTTCATTCTGTAACATGTTTGATGTTTGTGAGTTTATCTGAATGAGGAGTGATAGTAGGAAGGGTTGATCTTTTTTCTTGGTCACCAGGCACACTGTGCTGTTTCTGAAGGGATTCATTAGCAGAATACTGCAAATATCCCTTTTGGGCCCATCCGAAAGACATCTTCTTGTAACATCTTCCTGGTTTTTCAATTGATACCCCCTCTGTTTGCCCCTTTTTATCCAGTTCCCATCACTTTCCAGGAATCACCAGGAGGTCTGCAGTCACCCACTGTTCTTATTTCTTGGTGCAACATCAACTGCATAAATATAAGGATCTTCCAGGTAAAGATAATGTGTGTTGGCTTTTCCTCTCTCTGTTTTAACCCCAATCTTGCATTTGTTTTAAAAAGTTTGTAGTAGCAGGAGATCCTGAGTCATCAGAACAGATTAATTTTGTAGACAGCTTTGTATGCAAAACAAGGATAGTTCCTCCAATGAGTGGTGGTTAAAGGCATTATACTACACGTACATAACTCACAAGGGTATTGGAGAAGCTGGTCTTTGATGTTCATAGCTGGTCATACCACAATGCAGACTTTTTTGGAGGAAAAGGGCTATCCACAACAGTCCTGGGAGCCACAAAGTTTGTAGCTTACCCTGGTTTGGGGGACTCCACAATAATACCCACTGCTATTTCTCAGTAGCCCTTCTCGCCTTTCTTCTGCTGAGAGAAACGTTGAAATGTAGACCCTGCTAACAGGGTGAAAAGATCTTTTTTCTCTCTCTCCGTTAAGGTTTCTGGCTACTCCCTGGCCATCAAAACCTGGTAATTTGTGGGGTGCATTGAACTAAAACCTGCTGTTATCCCGCTTTTAGGGGGACCTTTCAAGCCCCCATGAGTGGTGGCTGGACAGGCTCCAAGCCCTTCCCGGCTGCAGGCTCGCTGCCTGCTCTTAGACTGGCTCCTTTGATCCTCTGGCTGTTTACATGTGCCTGTCTGTCTATTTATGATTTGATATCGCCATCCATCACAGTTCAAAGACACTTGGTTCTCCGTTACTTGCTCCTGTGTTGCCCCTCACACTGGGGAGAAATTCCCCAGCACTAGCAGCAGCGTTTGTCTTCAAATTTCTCTTTAAATTTCTCCCCTGTGATGCCTGAGGAACATGGCTGGGGACTAAGCTGCTGGGGTGGTACAGCTGGTGCCTATCACATCACCCTGGCTGAGGCTCTAGGATACGGGGCTGGAGAACTAATAAGTCACACTTCATCACTTCTCATGTAAAATTGCTCAGGAATAACGAAGCCCCCAGTGCAGCTGCTCCTTTTTTGGATTACCAAAAACTCTGCTCATGGTAGGGTCTTCCCATGTATTCATAGGATTGGATCTACCTAAGAGGCTAATAATGCATCTGGAGCTGGGGGACGTGGGGTGTGTTTGGAGCCTGGCTGAAGGAGGTGTCAATGGTCTGTGTTCATGGGCATTCGTTAACGGACTGTAACTGGCTTATGACACACAGTGAAATTAAGATGCGATATATTTAGAACAGATAAAAAGAAAAAAATATGCACAGTGTTTAATTGGCCTATAAAACTGTTATGTGTCAAAGCAAAGCAGACAAGCTTATGGTGGTCTGAGCAGGCTTTGAGGAGCTTGTGGGAACAGGAGTGGTGTCCAGGAGTGGCTCTGTGCCAGTAGTCTCCAAAAAACTGGTTTTTTGCATTTTGGTTTAAAAACTCTGAGAACTGAAGGAAATTTGTAGTCTCTGTTTGGGTTTCCTACTTTCCAGTGGAATATCTACTGCTGGTCAGTGTTGGAGATGGGAGAGTTGGGTGAGTCGCTGGGACCTTCTGGTCAGGCAATTGTGGCATCATCTCTTCCTTTTTGACTATTTCAAAGGAGCGAATGAATATTGTGCTGGTTCTGTTCTCTCATTACAGACATTGCCTTCAGAATGGATTCACGCTTTGCCATTTTCTGTTCTCGTTACAGTGTTTGTTATGAGAATGAGATATCATAATTTTAATGCCCAGTATAGCCTGCGAAAGACTATAAACATTTAATAGACTCATAAACATAGACTTTAACCTTTTCAATATTCTGTAGCTGGATTGGCCCTCGCTGCACCGTGTCCCCACAGGTTAGTGCTGCGAACACGAGGGATGGCCGCGCCGAGTCAATCCAACAGCAGAAACCCCAGAAAGGTCAAAGCAGCGCAGTTTACTATTATCTTCCTCAGAATATATGAGGCGTTACAATTCTGATGCCGTGTTTTTGTGGCTTGGGTTGGGGCAAGAGGAAGAAATGGCATGGCATAAATCTCTCCTGAAGACAGTCATTGTAATGGGGATGGAAACGAGCACCCACTGAACTCAACCCTTTTAACTCTCCTGTGGCCGTGCTGGGTGTCTGCCCTCCTCCCACCCGTCTCCTGGCTCGTTCTACCTTCAATATACACAAGAGGTAGCAGCAACTCAGAAAAAAAATGTTTGTGTTTTCTTTAGGATATTAGGAAAGCCTCCCTCAAGACTTTCCTGCTAAAATAATTGTTTGCTATTTGTTCATTTGTATAAAACAGCAAGAAGTATTTTATAGTCAAGGATGAAGAACGTTACAAAGCAGAAAAATGTATACAGTGAGTTTGATGCTTCAGATGTGGGGTAGTTGAAGACCATCTGAAATTGGTGTGCAGCATTGCATTGGTCTATGCCCATTTGCTGACTTCAATTTTTAATCTGGATTTCGAATGAAGGTATGGTAACAGGTGCTCTCTTTTACTGAATTGGGTTTAAATTGCTCCACACACTATTTTTGTCCAAGGAATGGCATTTGGAGCAATTCAATAGTACTTGTTCTGAGGAAACAAAAAGCCCCTGCACAAAGGGTTGGGAGGCAGCAGTGAATACCAGATGTGCAGGTCGCTGTGCCTCCAACCAGCTCCGTGGTGGCGGGTGCAGGAGAGTGCAGATCGCAGGGAGGGCAGCCCAGGACCTTACCCACCTTGGGTTTTGTACTCACCTGAATCCCACCTTGGGGTGGCTGCAGCAGAACAGGGGCCACCATTTTCCCAGGTTCAGCTGAGACAGGCCGAAGTCATGCTTAGTCACAAAGGTTCTCCACCATGGGGAACTGAAAGCTCAAAAATCCTGATTTGTAATTTTCTTGTATGCTGACCTGAAAAATCTCTGAACTTCAGCTTTGTACTTGAAATCTAATCCTGTTATAACTTACTATGCAACTGCATATTTTTCTGAGAAAACCAGTGCCAGTCACATTACCATGTATTCATTTCTGTATAGATCTTGTTACAAAAACAGATTTTCTTAGGCTGTACAGCTTTACTACATTATGAACAATACATAATAGTAAAACCTATACTATTACTTTTTCCATTAAAAAGTTATCATGGCTGTATAATTCTGGGTCTGCTGCGTCCTCTCTGTGCTGTGGTTAAGAGAGGTTCTTGCTGAGCAGGGCAGGATTTCGTCTTTATAAGGTGCCGTGTCGTTCCTGTACTCCTGTTGGGTTTGTGTAGCATCACCTACAGAGAGATTTGTCTACTCTAGTGAAAAGCAGGATTGTTCAGAAGGATCCGACCCTGCAAAACCTTTACATGGACAGAATTCCTACTGCTGAATTATTTCCTTTGTGAAGAAGCTGTATCAAAGGTAATAAAGTTTTAAATCAATAGTCTAAACATATGCAGAGCTGTAATCTTCCTGTAGATTTAGTAATCCCCTGTGATGTTTACAGGACAGTTTCTGCAACTCAAAATTCCAGCACTAAATTGGCATTTCTTAGGTCTAAGAGATCTGCTACGTCCATACAGTGTGTATGGAGCAAGGAGCAGCGCAGTGTCACAGCCTCGTGTTTGATAGCATTTGTATTTATGTGTTAGCAACTCCATTTTCAAGATTTAGGGAAAGAAAAAAAAAAAAAAAAGGCTGTGGCTAATTTTCCCTGCCTGCAAGTGTTTTCTGGCAGAACTTTGGGGGCGGGGGTTTAATTTGTTTTTTTTTTTTCCCTTTCCTCCTCTCCAGTACGGAGCCTCGGGGAGCCTCCCGCAACACCAGCCCCTGCTTGTCCCCAGTAACTGCACAGAATTTGTGCCACGGAGTCGGACCCCCAGCACCTGCTGGGCGCCTTTCAAGCTGCTTTAACTGGATCACAAGTTCCTGGCTGTAGATAGATGTAACAGAGACTAATCCCATAATCTAGACAGAAGTACAAGCCCTGAACGGGGAGCAGCTCGTGTTACCTCCATTTGCACTCCAGCCGGCGTGGCAGGAGGAGTTTAGACCTTGTCATTCCCCTGCCTCGAGCCACTTTCTGGTGAGTAAGATCTGTGAGCTGTTTCTTTTTTTTTTTTTTTACTATTTTTTTTTTCCTTCCCAAAGTCTGAAGATGAATATGCAAAACAAAACTTGCTTTGGCCAAAAAGGAAAGCAACTCCAGTTCAGAGATGGCACTTCTGTGTTGGGTAAATATTATCTGTACTTGAGGTGCAGAAGTCAAGAACTGGCAGCGTTTAAAAAATAAAATAAAGTCCATCAGCAGAATAATTGGAGCAGCGTTTTCAGTTCGATACTAGTAGCCGGGGTGAGAAGGGCTGCTGCCCAGCTTCTCACAGTTACTGCTTGAAATACCCATGTTTTAAAAAATCCTTTTGCACCAGCATGCTCCTCCGTGTTGCTCCAGCGCTGCTCTGTGCCGGGAGGAGATTGATCCGGAGCCGCCTGGAGCTGCAGAGCCGGGACCCAGCGATCGATGGCACTGCCAAACCAGAACTAGCAGAAATGAGAGCTTTTACCGTCAGCTTGTTAACTTCTTGTTGACAGGCTCTTTCCGGTGACAGTTCTTCCTCTCTCTCCTCTTTCCATCCCCTTCCAAGGTTTAATACTGTTTTACCATTTTAATTAAGGATGTGATTCTACAAATATTTACAAGCCGGCGTAGCACGCTGTGAATCAGCCAGACACAGAGCCTTGTACAAATCCCTTCACAAGCACATGTAAACCCTGGTACCACTCACATCACTGCCACCTGAAATGATAGTTTTACAGCCTCTCGCTTACCCTGCTTTCCCAAATCTTAAAAACTCAACCAAAAAATGTACTGGCCCTCAGCATAGAAGTCTGGCTTTCTTTTCATTCCATTAAAACAAAAGTTATGTAGTTTGGCCCTTTCTGTATCTTACAGTGTTAGCAAAAATAGATGCTTATTGCTTTAATAGAGGTTTTGATTTGGAAATTATTTAACATTTAGACTTCATATGCTCTAATTGCTTTTGATTCTTCAGAATATATATAATGGAAAGCAGCTGAAAGACTGGGGTTTAAAAACGGGCTCTTGCACATTTGAAGTAAATTTTATCCTGCAATCAGTCATAAAGATCTTAACTGCAGCTATCACATATCCTAAATATGTAATTGCTGTGGAGCCTTTCCAGTCTATTGGTTACAGGACGCTAGAAAAAGGGGAAGGCAAGTACAAATGTAGGCCTGATGTCTGTCAGTATTTTTTGAGATACTCAGGGGGACTGGTCACTTGCCTAAACTCTTGTATATGCTTTTGTTCTAGGATGGGCTCTTGGAATTAGGTTGGGCAAAGACACCAATAATTTCGTTTGCACGGAGGAGCTCAGTGGATCACATGGAAGCTGTTCTGGTGAGTAAAGTGGTCAGTTGTCTCTGAGTTTTGGGATCAGGCCCTTGGCCGAAGGGCACCCCCCCCTCCCCCCAGCCCCACACGCTCCCCGGCTCCTGGGGAATGGATTTATATTTTAAATGTACTTCCATCCACGTTTGGATGTGCCCTAAAAATCAGTGGTGATTTAGGTACATGGATGCAGGCCCAATAGGACCAGGTTCTCTGGTCTGCTCTGCCTGAGTCTGTGGAGTTGCTGCTTAAAAACAAAGAAAGAAAACCTGAAAATACTTAATTTTGAGGGATTTTAAAAGCATCTTGGTCAAATGTAGCCTAGGTACATGTCAAATGGTCCATATTCTGAATGACTGGTGAAGACCACTATGAAGTGAGATAGCATATCTGCTTACTTTTAGTAATTTTTGCTTTCAAGTGAACGTTCTCCAGTGGTCCTTTAGAGGGGAGGAGAGCACAGCGTGAGAATATTTGAAATTTATCCCAAAGGAAGCCTCAGTTTCTCTTCTTTTCATATAACTTAAAAAAGCAAAGGAGATTCAGCCTCAAAATTTGTTAAAGACATTTAACACTCTCTGTTAAAATCACAGAAGTGGTGCAATTCATTGTTATCAGAGAAATGCTTTCTTTCAACCTCTTCTTTAAAGGACTGCGTGAGGTATTTCTGTAGTAAATAAGTATCTTCCATTAGTGTGATTGGCTAAGTACACACCATAAACTCTTCATGCTGGGAGACACGTGTGTGCAGGGGATGCAAAGGTAAGGCCACTTTGGTCCTCGAAGGAGAGCTGAGAGAGGGCTGCCATAAACCCAGGGGTTTGCAGAGGTTGCTGAGATAGATGCTCGATGGTGGGCAGCTTATATAAAGCCTGGATGTGCTCATTCTGGATTTACTTTATTATAACAAAACCCAAATTTGGAGCCTCTTGTTCTTATGATTACACCCCGTGCTTCTTTCCACCCCCTCTTGAGTTCTTTTTTTAATAATTTCCTAAATTCGGAAGATAACCTAATCCGTGACTGTGAAGCTAAAGTTTCTCTTCCTGCCCTTGGTTTTGGTGGGACTCTGGGATGCTGAGCACCCCCAGCCACCCTGCTCTGCCCGGCTGCGCTCGGCACCCCGAGGCCTCCCCACACACAGGGTGTGTGATGGGCAGCAAAGAAGACAACAGTGATCTGTACTTAACATTAGGTGGCACAAAAGAGTTTCCTTTTGCTCGCAGGAATACTGAAATATATGGGCACTAACGAGCAGAGATTTTCTTTTCTTTAGATGACATTCTCCTTCCCTATTTTTTCCAGCTTCCAAGTAGTCTTTGAAGTACTTCTGTTCGACAACTTACTTGATTCCGTCTTTCATTGCATCTCTTTGGTCTCTTAAGATAACTTATTTTAAAATAACACCTAACTCAGCCCTCACTGTAGTTGTATTTACAGAACAGACGAAGGGCTCTAAAACAGGCTAATTTCAGCTAAATGCTTTCTGTCCTTCCTCCAAACCAATGCTGGCTGTAAGAGTTTTACCTCTGGGAACCCTGAGCTGAGAGCCAGCGTGATCACATAGCGTGTGCTTTAACATGAAGGTTGTCCTCCGTGTCCTTAAGCTGGGGCTGTTTACAAGCCACGGCCATTGACTCCTGGTTTGGTAGCCATGCTACTTGGTGCACATGTATTTTGTTTCTAGAGTAGACTGAGAAATGTGATTTTTGGGGAAGGTATACTTCTTTCTCCTTCTGCTGTAATCCTTTCTGAAGCGGTTGCAGCATCCCGCTGCAGAAGGGGCAGGCACAGGCCTGTCACCCCCAACACCACCGTGTCTGTACGGTGCTGCAGCTTGCAAAGATTTACCAAAAAAAAAAAAAAAAATCAGTTTTATGGCTAAGAAACAGAGCATCGCCCACCGTTTACATTTCCAAATCCCTCTCGCTAACAGGTCCGGGATCGTATGTTTGCTGGAACTGGCCTGGGAAGGAGCTCCTGCTGCTGCTCGGTTTTTATAAAGACAAGGGAGCTCCCTCCTCGCCTGAGTTGCTCCTCGGGACTCCTAAAGGTAATTTTCCCTTCCCCTAAACTGTTCACAGCCGGACTGGTTATTGTTTTCTCCAAGGTTTAGCTTCAGAACGGGGGAAAGAAAAAGAAATAGGAAAAAAAAATAAAATAAAAGGCCCTTTCGCCGGTGATACCGTGAAGTTTGCTGCTTTCCTGCCGCCCCCCGCAGCACCCACCCTCCTACCTTCGCCCGGCCCGGCTGCCGGGGATGGAGCTTCCCCGTTTCACCCCATTAGATGTGATTAACTGTTATTGTTCCTCCCGAACACGCCACTTCCCGCCCAGGGGGAGCGGAGGGCGGCCCGGGGGTGGGGGGGAAGGTCGGGGCGGCCCCCGCGGCCCCTCCGCTCCCGCTGGCGGCGGCCCGTGGATGGGGGAGGTGGCGGTGGCGGAGGGGGGGCGGAGGGAAGGTTGGAACAAAAGAAACTTCCTTCGGGCCCCCATTCCTGCTGCTGGGGGCGATGGAGGAGGAGGGGGGACCCCAGCCGGGTCCCCATCGGCTGCGGGGACTCCGCGAGGGAGGCGGGCGGGCGCGCAGAGGCGCGGTGCGCTGGCGGCGAGGCGAGGAGGCTGCCCGCCCCGTACGCTGATATACATCCTCTCTATATACATCTATACACACATCAAATATGTATCTACACAGCACATACACGGGCGGCGCGTCCTGCCCAGTGCTGCCCCCTCCCACGGCTCCGCCACCCCGGGAAAAAAACCTCATCGAGACCCCTTTTTTCCACCCCAAAAGCGCGTTTCTCCGCGGCGCGGCGGCAGGTGTAACCCTGCCCGCAGGGCGCTGCCGGGCTCGGCCCCCCCGACTCCCCTTCCCCGGGAAGGTACCGGCCCTTCCCGGGCAGGGGGAGCCCGCTGCGGCCGGGGAGGGCGAGGCTGGGGGGGTCCCCGTCGCCCCCTCGCCGAGGACCCCCCGCTGCTCGCACCCCTGGCTTGGCCAGCGCACAAACAACGCAACGTAATTTATTTTAATTTTTTTTTTGTAAAAATGTTTATTTAAACCTTTTTTTTTTTTTCCTTTTACAACAATAAAATATTGCGTCAATATAAACCCCTTGACTAAAACTGGTCGACAACCAAACGTTACAGCGATTCGTGTGTTTCGTTATTATTTTTTCGACACTCATTTAGGCTTTTTTTTTCTTTCTGAAACGTTTTTTTTTTCATTTTTTTTAAACATAATGCGGAATTTATTGAAAATAAATAATTGTTGGCAACTGCAATAGGCAATTTTGGATAAAATAGTTGAAAAAAGCAACCTTTAATGAAAATAGCGTTTATTATACATCAGTTACTAAATGAATAAACTAAATGATCTTTCTTTAAATTAATAACTTCCAAAAAACGTTTAATATACAAAACTGTACAGTTATAAAGTTGGCAGAAATAGGCAGGTCCTCAGTGTTGAGTTTTTTTTTTTTTTTCTTTTTTAGCGCTTACTGAAAAATACTTGAAAAATATAAATGTCGAAAGGAAAACATCTGAACGCCGGGGAGGGAGAGGGGCTGTGCGGAGAACCGCAGAGCGGGGTGCAGCCGCGGAGCCGCACCGGGCCGGGGCGGGGGGGTGTCCCCGGGTGCGGGGAGGGCGGGGGGGTGGGGTGGGTGATCCCGGCCCGGTCCGGTCCGGTCCGGTCCTGCCCGGCGGCCCCGAGGATGCGGGGGCAGCGAGTGAACTTGGCCGCGCACACGCACGCACACACACAGAGGCAGCGACTCCTCTTCGTGAGCGGCTGCGTGGGTGTTGCACCCCCACCCCCCCCGTCCTTGTGTACAACACATCCACGGAGGGGCGGAGGGGGGTGGGGTGGGGAGGTTACAGCTCAGCACTGCCCTGTGCCCAAAAACTGGTTATGGTTTTAGCATTTTAGTGAATTTTTCTTTGTTTGTTTTGTTTTACTCCCTGTTCGTTTTGGTTTTACGTTGTTGTTTTTGTTGTTGGGTTTTAATAGATAAAAGCTTTCCAACAAATCCAGCATCTCCCTGTGACGCGGAAATAAGCTCAGCGTGAACCAAATGCGGGCGTTTTCTGTCCCCCCCTCTCTCCCCCCTCTCCCGAAATTCATGAGACACCTCATTCCTCTTCACTACTGAAACAAAATACAGAGAAACTGATTTCCGAAGCCAAAGCGCAGAAGTATAAAGGTGTTTTACTACAGACCTCTCAGTCTGGCGCTGATCAAAAAGCCCAACTCATCTTCGGAAAGAAAAGGTCTGGCCAATGCCACGGTTCCGTTTGTGATGCTTAATTTCAGATAAATCTCTTAGAAATATTTTTGTTTGTTTGTTTTCCTTAGGAGAAGAGGGGGGCGGGTCAGGATTGTAACCCGACCGTTTTACGGTGTTGGGAAGTTCTTGAAAAGGCAGAGAAAAGCTGCAACAAATAAGCCTGTTCTTCACAGCCATGCGTGCGGCAGTCGGGTGCGCGGGGCTCCGCGGGCGCGGAGGGGAACCCCGTCTCCTCCCGGGGAGGGAGGAAGGGCCGCGGCCGCCCTGCCCCGTCCCCGCGGGGTGACATTGCCGGTGCGCGGGGAAGGGAGAAACGTTTTGACTGATCAATTCGATACAAATTAGGTCACAAATATTGTGTACAGTTTGTAGTAAAACACCTCAGACATTTAAAAACGCTATATAAGTCTTTAAAAATGCAAAACTAGTCTATTGTAAAACAGATTCACCTGAAATACAGCTGATATAACCAAGGCGCTGGAAGGTTATTCATAGGCACACATCTGTTCTTTCCTTTTCTGTCGTTTTTTTCTTTTTTTTTTTTCTTTTTCCCGTGGATTTTCTTTTTTTTTTCTTTTTCTTTTTTTTTTCCTTCGTCCTAGTGGAGACCGAAAACAAACCTTGTCTGCGAGTAAACACCGTGTACTGATCAGCGGTAAAGTCGGAGAGAGAGGAAAAAAAAATAATAATAATATATTGCCCAGGCGGCGAGCGGCGAGCCCCCGCACCGCTCCGCGCTCTCCCGCCTCTCGGAAACCATAAGTTAAAGCCCCCGCGGAAAAAAACTCCGCGCTGCCCGCAGTCCTGCCTGCCCCCCCGGTCAGAGGTCGTGGCAGGCCGTGTCCGTTTTCACGCCGTGGGAGTAGACTTCGTGCTGCGGCTGCTCCCCCGGCGGGGTCATGCGCTTCTCCTTCTGCCGCCGGTTGCAGAACCAGACCCGCACCACCTCCTTCTCCAGCTGCAGGCTGTCTGCCAGCGAGGAGATCTCCTGGGCGGCCGGCTTGGGACACTTGAGAAAGTGCGTTTCCAGCACGCCCTTGACACTCACCTCGATGGAGGTCCGCTTCTTCCTCTTCCTCCCCTGCGCCGCGATCTTGTCGATGCTGGTGGGGCTGCCGGTGGAGGAGTCGGCCTCCTCCAGCCACTTGTTCAGCAGCGGCTTCAGCTTGCACATGTTCTTGAAGCTGAGCTGCAGGGCCTCGAAGCGGCAGATGGTGGTCTGCGAGAAGACGTTGCCGTAGAGGGTCCCCAGGGCCAAGCCCACGTCGGCCTGGGTGAAGCCCAGCTTGATGCGCCGCTGCTTGAACTGCTTGGCGAACTGCTCCAGCTCGTCCGAGGTCGGCGTCTCCTCATCCGAGTGGTCCTGGCAGTGGTGCCCGCCCAGCTCGCCGTGCTCCCCGCCGCCCTCGCCCCGCAGCCCCGGGTGCAAGCCCTGCGCGGCGGCGGCGGCGGCGGCGGGCGGCGGGGTGAGCCCGCCGTGCTCCAGCATGCCGCCCACCGCGAAGCCCGCCTGCGAGTAGACGTTGAGGGGCTGTCCGGCGGCGGCGGCGGGGGGGCCGGCCAGCGAGGCGCTGTGGGCCGGGCTGGCCCCCCAGGCGCTGGGGTGGTTGGCGTGGGGCGAGTGGTGGGAGACGTGGGGCGAGCGGTGGTGGATGATGGCGCCCAGCTGCAGGTCCTCCCGGCCCGGCTTGACGTCGGGCTGCTCCAGCGGGCCGCCGGCCAGCGCCGAGGGCCAGGGCCCGCCGTCGCTCAGGCTGGTCACCCAGTGGTGGCCCAGCGGGTGCCCATTGCCGGGGACGCCCTGCAGGTACTCGCTCTGCAGCAGCTTCTGCGGGTTGCGGAAGGGGCTCCCCTGCTGCATGCCCGCGCCGTCCGCATGGGCGAGCGAGCCGGAGCCGAGCAGGCTGTAGGGGTTGGAGGCGGCTGTGGCCATGGTCGCCGCGCAGCCCCCACGAGTTATACTGTGGCGGCGCCGCCGCTTCAGCCTTTGACATCCACCGGCACGGCGGCCCGGGCAGCGGCCGACCGCCGACTGGCAGCCGCGCCGCCCAATGGGGGCGCGCCGCCGGCGGGGCCGCGCCGCGCGGGCCAATGGGAGGGGGCGAGAGGGCCGGGCGCGGCGGCGGGAGGGGCGGGGCGAGGGTGCGCGCGGGCCCGAGGCAGGAAGTGAATCACTCCGCCGGCACCGGGGGCCGGTCGCGAGGCGGCCCCCCGTTGCTTAACTCCTTCCGCGCCGCGCTCCGCTCCGCGCCGGGCGGGGAGGGAGGGACGGGGACGGGGACTTGAGGGGGGGGGGGGGGACGACGCAGGGCACGGCTTAAATGGGGAGCGATTAGCGCCGGGGGAGCGCGCGGCAGAGGTTAAACGGCGGCAGCCCGGCGGGACCACCCCGGCGCAGCCCGGCACGGCCCCCGCGGCCCTCGCCGCTCCCGGTCCGCCGGTCCGGGCGCGCAGTGCCCGCTCTGTTCCTCTGCGCCGGTGGCGGCCGCTGCTCCCTTGCCCCGAGCTGCGCATCCCCCGCCCGACCCGGGCCGTGCGCCCGCGCGGTGCAAAAAAAACAACCCCCCATCTTCCCCCCCCCCCAAAAATAAATAAAGCCCCGAGAGGCGCTTCCCGGCCTCCCCGTCGGTAAATCCCGGTGTCGCCTTCTCAAAGTTTGCAACGGGAAATACACGGGGCGCGGGTCTGCAGGGAATTAAAAAAAAAGAAACGGGGGAAAAAGGGAAAATCGAGGGGGGAAAGGCGCGCGCGGTCCCCAGCCCCCCCCTCGGGGAGCCCGGGCTGGGGGGAGCGTCCTGTACCCCCCCTCCCCCCCCCTTCTCCCCCCCGGTTTGCTCGGACCCGCCGGGCAGAGCCCCGTCGCCGCCGCTCCGCACCCGCGCTGCCCCGGCGGGGCCCCGCCGGGGCAGCGCGGGTGCGGAGAGGCGGCGGCGGGGAGAGCCAAGCCCTTGGTACCTCCGACCCGCGCCCGAGTTAAAAAATGACCTTTCCCTGCATAATTTTGGAGGTAACCTAGCTGCGTAATTATATTTGCACTTCCAGAAGACTGCATCAGAGTTCCCTTATTGGTTTGAAATTCCATTAAATATATTGCAAGAGCTCCTAGGTTAAGCTTGATTTAAATTTGCATACATTTTCATATATTTAGCAGAAATAAAAGAAGGCTTGCAGCTACCAGAAAGTCATTAAGGCATTAGTTTCTCTGAGAAGACAGATCTGAAGAAAATTCAAGAAAATGAGAAAATAGATATAAATAAGGTGAGAGCGCTCCTCTGATTCCTTTAAAGCCGGGTAGCATCGCTTTCCTCATTATAATAATAATAATCACAATAATTTCTCGCCGGGGCTCGGGCAGGGCGCAGCCTGCGAGAGGGGGCAAAGGCAGAGCGGGGTGCGTTGCCGGAGGCATATCGCGATATACCGGGGAGGCTACGGGCCCCCCGGTCGCATCCCCGGAGTGCGGCCGCCGCGCTGCGCACCCGCGCCCGCTCCGCGCCTGACGCAGCCCCGAGGGGGGGAGGGGGGTGTGGGGTGGTGTCAAACTTGGAAAATAAATAAATTTCAAAAAATCCGAAATAAAGTTTGCAGGCGGCGGGGGAGCGGGGTGTGAGCGAGCGGCGCTGGGGAGCGGGGGGGTCGCCGGGGAGGTCGGGGGGGGGGTGAAAAATGTCTCCGGGATATCTTCGTTGGTGCCGGCGAGCTCTGCCAGCGGAGCGGCGGCGCTCAGCACCGCGACCGAGCGCGGGGGAAGGCGGGGAGGGCAGAGAAAGAGTTATATCAGGAGCCCTCTCGCTTTTTTGTTGTTTTTTTTTTTTTTTTTTTCCCCTTTCCTTTCCTTTCTCCCCACCCTCTCCGCCTTCACAAGCTGCTCGAAATAAATATCACTGGAGCCCGCGGAAGAAAGCAAAAAAAAAAAAAAAATTCCGCACTGAATAAAAACGTAACTAAATTATTTAAAATTAATTTGCACTTTAACTTCCGAAACAATTTTTCAAATCCCATTGCCCGTGAAAATAGATGTTCAGATCCGCCGTTTAATTAAGGCAGAGTCTCTAGCAGGGAAATAAAACCCCGAACGTCCCATTTTAATATTTGTTGCAAATGTATCTAAGGCAGAGCCCGTCTCCGCGGCACTCCGCTCCTGACGGAGGAGATTCTCATCTCGCCTATAGGAGAGTATGGTGTATTTTAAAGTGTTTTTATCTGCATATAGTTAAATCTTCTTGCTGTTCTAACTAATCTGCTGGAGAGGGTTTCTTTAGCTCTTTCCTGTCAGTCTAACTTCCCAAGTGTAACAGATGCCGCTCTCAAGCGGTCCTTTCTGCTGCTTTTCTTTATTCAGCCTCGCATATTTCTCCCCATGATCTGGGTTTCCATAGAGAGAGGAATAAAAGGGGGACCATGGCCACAAATCCCCTGCCCCATGCAGAATAAAAGAGCCTTATTCAATAGACGACCCCGTCTGGACATGGGAGAAAAATAAGTACATGCAAAGCTACTGTTGCAAGAATTTGTAACTTATTTTTCATAGACTGAAACCCATTAAAGTTTTAAAAAAAAGTTTCTGGGTTTGGACCCTGCGCTCCAGCCTTCTGTCTCTGGGTGCCTCTGCACTGGAGAGACCCACGTTTCCCCAACAAATAACTCGCTTTAATATCTTTTTTTTTTTTTTTTCCTCCCCCCCCCCCTTTTTTTTTCTCTCCCTGCTAAATCTTTGGCATGAAAAAGATCGCACAATAGCTGAAGGCAGCCTACCGTCTTGGGGCAGCTAGAAGTCGCTATAGAGAAACCCCCCGCTTTGAAGTGGAGGAGCTGTAATTGTGTCGAGTCCCCCTCGCACAGGCGGGACAGAGGGTTTCGGGGGGTCACCCGTGTGCGTGGCTCAGACGTCCCTTCCCCTCCGTGGGCAGCGGCGGCGGCACCCAGGCGCAGAGCCGGCGGGGCGGTGGCGTCTCCGGCGGGGCAGGGACGGTGGCTCTCCCCGCCACCAAACCCGCAGAGTCCCCTTTAAGAGCTATAACTAAAATGCGGGGTGCGTCTCTGCGTGCGTGTGTGTATGTGTGTGTGTATGTGTGTGTGTATGTGTGTGTGTATGTGCGTGTGTGTTTCTAACCGGCCCTATAGGCGCCTCTCTATAGGTAGAGACCTCAGAGAGAGAGAGAGACCAGAAGCGGGAGGAACGGGTTTATTATAGTGGCAAAGCTGATTTTATTATATTTTAGAGGGTTGTGTTGTGTTGTGTTTTGTTTTTTTCCCTCATTGTTCATCTACGGGAGGGGAAGAAAAAAAAACCACCAACAAAAAAAAAAGGTCTAAAAGGGGTTCGTTTTGATTGTGTTTAATACAGCATGAAGCTCGGAGCGGTAAGCTGTGGCTCGGTGTCATGACCTCTATATTGAAAACTTCACCTTCAACACAAGTTCACTTTAGCGACAGGACGAGTTAGATTGCGCTTGGTGGGAACAAGTGCAAATTTAAAAACAGAGTCAATCATAACGGGGGTGGGGGTTGGGAAAGGGCAATTTAACCGTTTCTGGAGCCAGGAGTTAAGGTTTGCGTTGTGTGCATCCAGGCTCTGGTGCTACTGAAGCCCAGCCGCCCATCGGCTCAGCCAGCAGGGCTGAGGAACTGGCTCCTGGATCTCCGGAGAAGCTTTGTGAAAACCTAACCTGCATGGGGAAGGTTAGGAAGAAAAGAGGAATTTACAGAGTATTAGCAGAAATTAGCCAATGCCGACACAAGCTCAATTAGTTCTTTTTTTTTTTTTTTTTTTGTGGTCTCTGTTGGCTGCTCTTGAACGTGAGTAAATGCTGTGCAGGGAGAGAGGAGGGAGAGCCACCGCAGCCACGCTGCCATCTCAGGAGCCACAGCCAGGAGATGGACTGACAGATTGCAAATTAAAATAGTCCTAATGTAAGAATGAATGCAGCTTCCCCCCCACCCCACCCCCCAAATCTCTCCCGGCACCAGCCCGTTAGTAATAAGCCCGGCACGGAGGGAGCGTTGCTTCGGCTGGGCTGGTCCTGCACCCGGAGAAGGCTAGGCAGGGACAATAAAGGCAGTCCCGGGCAGAGAGAATCACAAGGTAAATAGCATTTGTATTCTAACTGCTGCGGTTTCCCAAGCGTTTTGGGCGAGTCCTCGCTCCTCTGCTCGAATCGCCTATTATTGGTATTATTAATGTGTTTTTTTCCACGTTGTTAATGTTTGAAAAATGTACTTGCTGGGGGAAAAAAAAAATAAATATGTCGTTCATTTGTGCGCTACCACGTCATGTTCAGGTCACTGTTATTTTTTTCGCTGGGTTGGTTTGTGGCAGGTTTTGTCTCCAACATTTGGTTGATTTGCAGTCGAGAGAAAAGAAATATATATATATTCCGGGAAGTCTCTCCAAAGCGCACATTTTTACCGTGGGACCGGTCTTGCCGTTTATTAAGTCCACGTATCGAAACGTCGGTTTTTCTGGTGTCTAATCGAGAAATACTGTCGGGGAAGGGAGAGCCGGGGTGAGGGGGGAGCCGGGGTGAGGGGGGCTCCGGCAGAGGCTCCTCGCCGCGGCCGGTCCCTCTCCCGGGCGGTGCCTGGCGTGCCTGCCAGCTCTAAGGTCACGGCAGGAGTTAATAGACCCGCACAACAATGCGGATCACTTCCCTTCTACGTAGGCACTTTCCTCACCGTGCCATTCAAACAGGCGTGATGACAAGAATGCGCTTGTTTCACCCCGGACCGAAATCCCGTGGGTTTGATTTTGTTTTGGTGTGTGGTTTTTTTATTATTATTTATTTTCTCTCTTTTTTTTTTTTTTTGGTGTGGGTTTTTGTTGTTGTTGTTGTGTTTTTTTTTTTTTTTGAAGTGTGTTCGCTCCCAGCAAAGAGGGGCGAGGGGCAACAGCTCCTGTGTGCGGGGGGGGATCCAGCTCCTCTCCAAATCAGAGGCCACCCTGCCTGTATTCCAGCAATAATTCAAACACAATTCCTGAGCGGACAGATTTCTGCTCAGACATATTGACAGGAAAGTGGGTTGGATTTGAAACCGCACTAAATGGCACGCTATTTAACCTCTGTTGACTAATGAGACATTGAAGACAAATAGCTCTATTCCTTGGATGACAAATACCTGCATTGTTGTTTGTTAGCTTACTGAACAATCGCAATGCGCTTGGGGTGTGTGTCTGTGTTTTGTTTTGTTTTCTTAAACTATATGTTTTCCTAGCTTCAGCGTTCACCCAGTGATGCCCCTGATTCTGCAGAGGGATCTAAGCCTCTCTCTCACTTTGAAGTGCCTCGTCACTCCCGTAAATTTACATTTCTAAATCCGCGGCCGGGACCTCTGATTCTTTGTTTTCTCGCAGAGGGAATGTTTACGGCCGGGTGGAAAGTTTACTCCGCGTTTCGCTCGGGTCGCGCCAACCAAAAGCTGTTGTGAACCCGGGACCGTCAGGCCGGGCTGCCTTGCAAAAAGGTGTTTCCTTCGCGAATCGCGCTTGGGCGACGCAACAAAGTGCGGGGGCACATGAGGCAGTGCGGGTTTCGAGCCCGTGCAGGTGGACGCTTTGCCACAGCCCCCTGTCTCGCGTGGGGACACGAGTGGTCGGACTCTCCGGGCAGCAGACAAAGGCTTTGCCCACGCCTGAGCTCGGACCACCTACCCCCCCCCCCCCTCCCCGAAAAGCCCGAGCGTCCCCCCGCCCGGCTCTGGCGCACCGAGTCCCCTGCCGCGGGGCGGAGGAGCCGCGGGGAGCCCCGGGCACGGCGGGGGCTGCGTGGGGTGCGGAGGATGGGAAAGGCGGGCGCGGTCCCCGCGACAAATGGAAGTGCCCACGGGAGAGTCTCCGTCAAAGGGGGAGAGGCCGCCCCCCAGCTGCGCCGCCTGCGAGAAATAGATCGAAATAAATCAAAGTCGGGGCGCCCGGGGGAGGGAGGGGGCGGCGGCCGGGCCTTGCCGGGGCAGATGGGGCAGGGGGTGCCCGGTGCCGGCCCCATCTCACCCGGGAAAAGCGCTCTGCAAACTTTTAATGAAATAATAGGCGGTAACGATTTTTTTTTTTAATTATCATTATTATTATTTTTTAATCGTGGTTCAGGCATTGGAAAGTGTCCCTCTTGGGGACGGGGGAGGAGGGCAGAAGGGAGCAGTGCATTTGGGCATGGAGTTACCTCCTATTTTAGAACATAAACGGCTTGCACGAGGGTCCTTCAGAGAGCCAGGGAACTCCGGGGGGCTGGAGCCGTCCCAGTAAAGTTAGGGGTTTAGCGACGCAGGAGTTGCAGGCACCAGTTAGTAGGCCTTTCGTGGACCTCCGGGAACGTCCCTTCACCGGGGGAACCGACGGGGGAACGGTGCCCGGGCCGTTATTGCCGCGCTCGCTAATGAAGAGCCCCGGGAAAGCCGGCTGTCCCCCTCGGACAACACATTTTTGAAGTGCCACATTCAAGTATTTCCTATTTGCTTCTTCTCCAAACTGTTTAGAAATTACTAGTAGAGGATAAGTAAATTGCAAGTAAACCTAGTGAATTAGGATGATTCTCTATCAGTTTAATTTATGTTTTATAGTTAGTTTAGCCTTCTGATTTGATTGCCTTAGTAATGTGAATTGCCTACAGCTGCTGATGATACAGCTTTAATTCTGTTTTAAAGGTCATGTAAACATGTGCCTGTAGCATAAGGAATGCAAATTCAATTCCCTTTTAATGCTTCCTCACATTCACTTCGCAGCCTTCACCTAGAAAATTAGCAGGATTTAATAGAAAACTGTTTGAATGTTATGATTTCATTAAGAGCCCCTCTCCCCCCCGAGGCGTGGCTCCCCCTGGGCCACCCCGCGCCCCTGACGCCGACACCTGGCCGCTTCCCACGCCCGCTTTGGGGAAGATCAGGGCGCTCTCCGCCCCGGGACGGAGCCACCACCTTCACCTCGAAGCTTTGTTCAGCTGCAGGTAAACGAGGAGGGACTGGCTCACCCGGCGACGTCGCCAATCGCCCCCACGAAGAGGCGAGAACATCATGCAGGTGTATACCATTGCGTGAGGTACAGCCTTACGTCACGGTGAGAGAGAGTCCTTGGAAAAGAGAAATTGGGTAAAAAATATTTGGTTTTGCGGGAGGTGAGACGCAGAGGCTCTCCGCGTCAGCTGTGCCGAGACGCCAGGGTGACGGGCTTTAATGCGAGACGCCTGCGCCTTGAAGATAGGCATTTTCAAATTAATTTTTAAACACAGCCAGCCCTGAGTTCGTGAGAGATGGCTTCACCCTACTATAATCTAGAGAAAAAAAAAAAAAAAAGAAAAGGGAGAGCCAAAAAAAAAATCCCCCCCTTCCCCATGTTTCAAAGGGTTTTAGTGAAGTTGCTGGGAAGTTTAGCTGGGGAAGCCTTTGAACGGACAGGCTCTAAAGAGGGGGGAAGAGCGTCGAAAAAAGAGACTCTGGAGGCGCTTTGAAAAGGGAAGGGTCTGTCCCCGCAAAGAGCAAACGGGTGAGGGGATTTCGGAGCCCCCTCCCGTCCGGGGACCCGGCCGGCTCCGGGCGAGCGGGGCCGGCTGCCGCCCGTCGCCCCCGGGGAGCCCTCTCCATCCCCGGGGAGCCCTCTCCGCCCCGGGGCCCGGCGTGTCCCCCCCTCCCCTGCTTGCTGTGCAAATGCTGCGTTCGCCCTGGAGTCCCCCTCGGAGGCTGGAGGAGGTGAGACGCTGGAAGGGACCTGCCCTCCCCCCCTCTTTTCCGCGGCGGCGAGGCACCCGGGCTGTGCCCGTCCCTCTCCTTTGCGAAAACGAGTGGTTTTTGCGAAAAATCTTCGTATTTGTGGTAACAGCTCATTGGTGATTCTGTTAATGTTGCACACCTCATTAAATAGCCCCAAACATAAGGAGGCTTAAATGACTTTATTGAATAAAAATAGCATAGGAAATCACCTATGGTACTTTCATCAAATAATTAATGTAAACTATATACATATAGCGAGAGGTTCCTTTTAACAAATCTATTCATAAAACGCGCGGGGCTTCGCTTAATGGCTGGAATAACTTAGAGCGGCACAACTCGCTCGAAACACGGAGCCACGCTCCGGCACTTCCTAATATGTTCCTGTGTGTTTCCCTGAGTGTTTTTCTTCCTTATCTTTTTTTATATCTGAAGTTCTATTCCCCTCCTCTACTCCATGTATTTGATCATTTTTTCAAGTCCCTTGGCTGAACCAATCTCTTTTCATGCAGAGGATAAAAAGAGAAAAACTTCAAAGTAGGTTCAGGTAATTAACAGCTGAGGGGAATATAATCTAAACCATAGGCCCTGCTTTGCACCCAGGTCTGCTTTCAGAGCCAGCCGGCAAGGGAGTGCCTATTCCCTATAGCATCCAAATCTGCTTCCTCTGAACAGCTTTGCCAGGCCTCCAGTTATCACATCTGCATTTCAAACACCATGTCTCTGGCATTAATTATTAATTAGCCTACAGTCACCCCAGAGGATTTAAGTTCCAGCCTGCACATACTTATTCATTGACCTCTATCTTAGTTTTTGTTGGAAAAAACCCACTAGAATGCTTAATAATTTCCTTTCTCTCAGACCCTCTGTTCTAGTTTCACAGAGGGGAAACAGTATATTTTCAGAGATGGAAAATCACAGGGTTGTCTAGAAATTTGTTTAGAGCAAAACGCTATGTCAAGAGTTTGAACAAACCGTTTCAAAAGATTTAGAAGGAATTTTGCGTAAGTATTTTTACCTTTGACAAATGAATTTATGGATTTCCCAGAACTGAGAGATGGTGGATACAAATACAATGCGGTTTGGCTCTGTGCTGAGTATCGCTCAGTGTGCACTTTAAAAATATAAACTGGATTTAATTACTGGGTAGCACATTTATATGATCAAACTAATGCAAACGTTTGTTTGAAAGCTCTGGGGTTACACTGCTATTGACACTAGGAAGAATGAAACAGAAATGCTGTTGCAAGGCACATTAGTACTTGGGCATTAAATATGCACTCCATCCTCAGGAATATGGAACTAAAATGGTATATTTGGTAACTGCTTTGCATCATTCCTGAAGTAGTTTGGAAGATGCTCTTTAGCCATTAGAACAAGTACATATCTTACTTTGCTTTCTTGGCTGTCAGTTATCTTGATATTGAGGTTCCAGAGGTAAAAAAAAATTGGAGTAACCAGGTAGGAACTAGGTTATATGATTCTCTTTTTCACAATGCTACATGAAATTCAAAGTGATTGTTACAATTTGGATGAGTTGTATTCTGCATGCTGCCTTTTGTTAATGTATTTTAATACCACAATATTCCAGATCCTTGAATGAGCCCTATTTTAGTGCCTCATGAAGTTATCTGTAGATAAACTTACTTATATTCCCGTGGTTTCTGATTTTTCTGTGTGGTGGTACTACCTCAAATAATCAGTGAAACATCAAATATTCCTCCACTTTGTTTCCTAAGGAAGTGTTTAGTCTGTAATCATGAGGTCAGGCTGGTTAACTTCTATGCCAGCCTAGAATTGATTTTTGAAAGCATTTAAACTATGCTTAAGACTGTTTTGAATTTCTATTTAGTGAAGAATATGAAAAAGAGGTCTGGTACAGAAACACACATAGTTAAACTGCTGGGCTATCTCAGTAAACAAAAATGCATTTTCCAAAATTACAGCTAAAACAGCCCTTTCTGTAAAATCATAAGCCTTGTGTGCATGTGCTTCAGAGAATGATCACCTGAAAATAGATGTAGGGACTAATGCTGTTGGCTTCCGCGAGGAATCTTTCTCCTTGACTTCCCTGAGAATTTTGAAGATTTGACTTGTTACTATTCTCTTATTATTTTTGCATTTTATGAGCAAATCTGGGGAGCGTTTGGCATTAAATAGTACATATTTTTGCCTCTTCTTCAAATATCCGGAATAATTCTAACACACAACTTTAACAGCAAAAGTACCTCTATTTCAGAAGGAAGAGAGGAATAGGCAATACTTCAAATTTCATTTCCAGAAAGATTATTACTCTTTATAAAAAAACAGAATTTATCTTGATGCTGAGGAAGGGGGGTAGATCTAGTCTGTTTTAATAAGATGTCCAGGACCTTTTAATCACTTCTACAGTGATACTAATACCAGTAATAACAGTGATAATGGAAAAAAAAACCTAGTGTGAAACCAGGGCTGGAATCTGTTCTCTGTAAATGTCAGAATGTTTCTGAAATTAAAACTTAGCTGTTAATGTAGCTCTGTACCTTGTGAATATTAAAGAGGAATAAGGACTAAATTTCTTCCACAGCAGAGTAGAGTGAGATGTTGTTTTAGAAAACAAATCACATGGCGGCTTGATTTGCAGTGATGGAGCTCTTGTGCTTTTAAAAGATGGCTGCTGGGTTGGGATCTTGCTGGTTTGATCCCTCTGATGCTGTCTTCCCATCTTTCCTGTTGTTCTCATTTGTTGACTGGGATCGCAGGCTTAACCGGCTTCTTGAGGTATAGATTCCATAGCTCAAGAGAAGAAAACTCCTGCTACCGGTGCCATTAAGTTACCTTTTTTTGGTGTGTGTGGTTATAGTGCCAGGAGTGAGGAAAGCATGAATGTACATATATACGGTGGGTTTGACATGTTATGAAATATTTCTACTGTTCTTGTTATGAGACATGAATTCGAATAAGAAGTTTATTTTATGGTTCGTTTTATACATATTTGCGTTTATAGTTTTCCATTTAAGCTTAAATGTTTTACTCCATTGGTAAGACCTTACCCTTTGCAAGTCTGGAACTGCTTTGACCCCTGTTCTTATTGTACCCTTCACTTCTTTTCTTTTAAAATAATGTATGTGCTAATTTTACAGTAGTGACTAGCATCCACCAAGGACTGAGCTGTAACTGCATTTCGTATTTTGAGCGTTTCACATGAACATGTTTTGAATTCAGATGTGTAGGTTGCAGATCACTTTTTATTTAGAAAAACCACACGGGTAATCCTGGTTTTAAATTACTTGAAGAGTGATTATAGTAAAACACTGTTGATTTTTGTGCATTTGAAGTCTGTGGACTTCTCTGGATAAAGCCCTGGTTGCTGTGTTGAAGGAGTCTTGCCCACCTGTGCATTTATAGGTAGAAAAGATCTTATACAAAGGGTAGGTGAAAGTGGAGATGGCTGTAGATATTGCAGAATGGATTCATACTAGATTAAGAATAGCACGTGGGGCCAGACCTTCAGTGACATGGACTGGTCTGGTAGTATTGACACTCAGGGAGCTAGGCTGATTAATGTGAACTGGAGATTTGCTTAGTCTAAGCGAAAGATTGAGTGATTATTTTGCATAAAGCCTGAAATAATCTAAGCCCACAGAAGATAGTTTGCCTCCTTTGTGGCGTAGTGTAGTGACACAAGCTGATCTATGATGTGCAGAGCCTGTAGTGTCCCTAACGCCATGAGGGCACAAACAGAGGTTATCAGTGAGGAGTCAACAAATGCTTGTGACACAGGAGATATCACAGATACTCAGATTGTGTGACAACAGCGAGCGAACAGTGACTTTACGTGGTGCCCATTACCTGAGGTGTTTCAGCAGGTGCTGCCTGCGGGCCGAGAATGCTGATTTCCACCTTGAACTCTCTGTAAGACCATATTGTGACTGTAGTCCTAAATTTTGCCTTTAGCAAAGGTCCTAACAACCTCAGGTGTAACGTCCCAAGGCCCCTCGCTGACCCCAGGCTGGCGCTTCATTGCGTGCCATGAGACCCGGCTCTCTTTATTTCCCAGGGATGGGCGAGGGGCTCTGGGGCTCAGCCTGGCAGCGCTCCAGCCGCAGCCTGCGGGGTGCTTGCTCTCGGAGCAGCCTGCAGCCGGGGTCCTGCCAGGCAGCGCCCGGGACAGATGGACGGATCCTGCCTCTTGACCCGCCAACTCCCCCCGGGTCACCCTGCCTGGTGCGGGGGGCTTCCAGGGCCACCCCGTGGCACTGCTCCCCAGCCTTCCCCTGCCCGGAGGCCTTTTCTTGGCACCGCCCCTGTGTACAGTTCTAAAAGACTTTATAGAGTTTCCCTTCCTCCAACACATATATTTTCCTGCTTTTTTAACTTTTTTTCTTTTTTTTTTTTTTAATTTTTTTCCTCTCTTCCCTCTCTTTCACCCCACCCCTTCTTTTCTCTCTCCCCCCCCCCCCTTTTATCTTTTTTTTTTTTTCCCCTCTCTTTAAATTTTATTTTTCTCACTCTGTGCATAAATCACCAGGGCTTCATTTACTGCCTTTTTCTTTGGGTTTGAGTTTGTCATGGAATGAGTTAATGGGGCCAGGCTGACACTTAAGGTAAATTGTCACAGTTTGGGTGACTTTCTATCAGCTGGGAATCCAGCCCGCTGCTTGTAAATGACATTGCTTACTGCAGTTAAACAGTTCATTGCCAAAATGTGAACAGCATATTTAAAAATTGTTTGTATACGTAAAATATTGCATGCAATCCAAAGAATTAGGATGATCTTTGGGAATTTTTGCCTATTATTATTATCATCATTACTACAAGTTTTAAATCATAAAACAGAGTGTATGTGTGTGCCCTGTAGCTACTGCCACCAAATCACATGTAACACTCAATGGTATTTGTGTTCATAATTATGCAGTTAATTGAATTTCTGTAATAGAAAAAAATGGTATATAAAACGTCTCTCAAGATTAAATGTTTTAGTTAGGGAAGAATACACACATTTGGAATATTTAATAAAAAGAAAGTAGTCCTCATCTGCAGGTGAGTTCAGTAAAATAATCTCCCCAAATGCGTCTTCTCTGTAAATGCTGTTCCAAACAAAATTTGGTATCACACAAACCCCATGAATTCTTGCAACGCTCCTTGTTTGAGAAGGAACTTGCACTGAGGCATTTGCAAACTGGAAAGATATATGAAAGGAGGCTTCTGCTGCAGCTTCAGCATCTGCCTCTGCCAAGTTTTTAAGGTATTAGAAGTGCACTGGACTGTGGCAGAAGTAGCGCTGCTATTAACAGTTTAACAGTGTAACAACACCATGTTAGAAAGTCAAATTTTGCTTATAGCATTTGACCTTAACGATGTTGTATTTTATTATTTTTTTTTTCTTTTGTGGTCCCTCAGGTGTCTCAGTGCCACTTTAGGCTAACTTCAGGGCAGATTTACACCTCACCGATTCCACAGGGGATCTCAAGCTGTAATACAGTACAGAATGTGGACCTGAGTGTCTACTATCTTTGTCCCGTATTTTATCAACTGATTTAGTTTTAGAGAGAAAAGAATAAGGGTAAGAATACCCAATTTGCAAGATATTAAACCTGTATATCTAACCATGGGCAGAGTCAGCCTCCTGAAAATGAGAAAGGATCAATAAAAACGTATTGGAATTCTTCTCTCTCCTCTCTCTCTCCTCTCTCTCTCCTCTCTCTCTTCTCTTCTCTCTCTCTTCTCATGGACAAAGGACAAACATGAAGGGAAAACACCGGTTTACCATTTACAGCTCTAAATTTAGACTTCATTTAGCATCACTTAGAAAAAAAAAGACTTCTTTTTTTTCTATGCAGGAAAGTAATTTTTTTTAAGTATACTTATTGCAAGAACAGTGGCAGTTGAACATTTTTAACAATGGAATAATATAAATTTTGGAAAAAAAAGGCCTCAAATGTCAGCTAACACAGTAATGACCTGGCCCTGTAGGAAATCCAGCTTTAATACCCCTTTTCCAAAAGATTATGTATTGAGTTTCATTATTTTCTGCTAATATTCGCAGGGGACTGTTTCTTTTAATATCCTGTTTTTACCTACTGAAGAGATTGGATTGAGCATATAAAATATAAAATATTGATAATTAGACCTCAGGTCCCTCATCTTTGGTAATATAGAGTTTCCATTCACCGTTCTTTTTTGTTAAAAAGTCTGTTTGTATTCAGTTACTACACTATATTTTAAATAGTATTGATGGGAGTTGATGTAATCAAAAAAATGTAAAGTCCCCCCCAAACTAACCCGAAGTGCAGGGGCTTTATTTTTGTTATTTCTCCCTTCCAAGAGTCTCTCCCCTCCCCCCGCAGCCGCACTACAAAGCTTGTTGTACAGGGACTCCATTAATCCTACATTTCCTAGATGGTATCTGAGGCACAGTGGGTTTCCACAGAAATTAATTTGTCCTGACAACAGGCCTAAAGATTGGAGTCCAGGGATCACTTGGCAAATTCCCTTTAAACTGAGCACAATAATAAACAGAAAGCTGATAACGACAGTTCTGAAAGACCACACAGAGGAAGGACCCCGAGTAGAGTCGCTGGGTGTGGATCCGCGAGTGCCTCCGACAACCGGCAGCCCGGAGCGTTGTGCTCCATGGGAAAACGAGCGCACTGATTTACGCACGCTTTAATGCCACAGCTCTGGGCAGAACTAACTTCATCTAGTAACGTATACGTTTTTAACTCTTTTCTGGAATGATAACTAAAGTTTGAGCCTGATCTGGTTTAGACCGTTCTTATTTAATATATTTGTATTAATCGCTCTGTTGGCCATTTTTAACGTTTTTCTTATTTTAATGTAGCTCTAATTTTCTCCGTACATCTATATGTATAAATATTGAAAAAAGTTAGAGTGGGAACAGAATATTTCAAGGAATGAATCCAGAAAGTTTGCCATCTCTTCTAAATATATTTTCTTTGCGATTGTGCTAGTTTTTGGGTTCAATCCTCTTCTATGTAGTAACTCTATATTAAGAATAGTAAAAAAGCATTTTAGACAGCATTACTGCTTCTTTGCTTGTTTTTATTTATCTTTGCTTTTGGTGCATATTTAAATGCTGTTGTTTACCCAAAGTTAAGGTATGGAAAACGGCTCTGTTGGAAATACATACTAATAGAGTAGGAGAATAGACAAACATTCGCTGGCTATTTTAGAGCTTGTCTAGATATGAGCATTTCAGTCTCTGATTTTTGTCAGTACAGAATTCAGAGTTTTAATGATAATTAGGATTTGTGGCGTGTCAGTAAAGCTCTGCCAGTTACGTTTCTGAAAAAAGCCATCATAATATTAGGAGTCAGTATCGATAGAGTGATGTTAAGTAAGATATATGCTACGTAACTTTCCACCGCTTAAGTGTAGGGTATGCAACAATTTAAGTAATGAATTTAAACAGGAGGACAATTTAAAAAATGTGTACAGAAAGTGGATTTGATTCTTGAAAGATACCTTGAAAGTAAAGTCTAATTTTGTTCTCAAAGTCCAAAACGCATTATGAAGTAATGGCCCCTCAATACAGAGAGGACTACGTAGCTGCTAAAAGAAGGCAACTAGCATGCGTGACAGGTAGGCGTCTGTGCTGGGACAGCAGGAGTCACCTTTGGTCACTTCCAATAGCTGAGGTGTTTCTCTTAAGAGGGAAATTTGGCAGTAGACTTCTCCATGACCCACCCAAACTCAGCAACGCATCCTCCACCGCAGTGCCTCCCTGGCAAACCCCTCCAGGTCCAGAACCCTGTCCATGCTGGAGCTGAGCAGAAGCCCCTGCAGTTGCGGGTGGGCCGTGCCCGGGGAGGGCAGGGGGCAGGTGAGCGAGGTGGCGCGGGGGACACGGCGTGGCTGCTCCCGTGCCCTCCGTCTCCACTCTGCGGCGGGGTGGCAGGATGCCAGCGGCAGGGGGGTTAGGGGCTTGGCACGCCGCTGCCCTCGGCGTTTGTGATACGGAGAGTTTATATGAAAAAAAGTTCTGTCGTCCACGCTTTTCCGGCACCGCTAATGACAAAACTGCCATTGGCTTCAGTAAGGGCAGCATCAGACCGGCTATTTAAGAGCTTAACGAGCTGAGAGGTGGGGCTCTATTATACTGCTGGAGTGGGGTGGACGTACCACACCTCCCGGCTGAAAAAATAAAATCTTTTGCTCTCATTATTGGCTTTAAATTAGTTTGTACACTATGAATTAATCAATTACAGCCAACGTACTTTGGAAATGAAATTCAGGATGAGTAGCGCAATTTGTATTTGTCACACTTAAAGAACTCCATTGTACTGAAATGCAGAGGATTTGAAACAACTAGTTTTAATGCTCTCTGGCTCCTCTTTCTTGAGTCTGATGCAAGAGCAAATTGACTTGCTGTGCCTTTTAGTTCTGTAAAAGAACACACCGAAATACTCCCCTCCACTTTTTATATCAAAATCACTCTATGGATTTCAGTGTACAAGCTATTAGTTTTTTTGAATTTGGATCAAATCAGGCATTTTCCCCCCAGCAAATAGTCCTCCAGCATGCTTTATACATTTGATTTGAAGGACTGTGTATTATTTGATGTTCTTAGCAGATAAACAATAAACTTTTGAATATGTTTTTTCCATTTGAATACAAGCCTAGGGATGCTTCACCCTGCATCCTAAAGCCTGATTTCCCCTGGGACTCATTATCATGCAGCTCACATGTTCAGTCACCTACACTGTTGAACTTACTATCAAATAACCTTCGAAACGTTACTAGTTATTACGTGTCAGAGGGCAGATTTATGATAAACTAACTTTGAAACAAAATAATGAATTCTCAGCATTCTGTTTCCAGCAGCATTTCTGGTAATTTTGTTGGATTTAAATTTTAAAATAGTAAGTGCCTTTTCCTCTTATTCTATCATATAAAACAGCTCCCTCCCCTTATGAAATTTTTCCCTCCTTAAATATGGTTTATGATGATTTGAGCACTGCCTATAAAGAATAAAAATGAGAACATTTGTCTGTGGGCTACCAAACTGCCCACTGGAGTTCATTTGTGATTAAACTTTCATAGTTTCCTAACTTGGGGAAAGTTAAATTAACTTAACCCTTAGCATAGTCCACCAGTGTCCAAAATACAGCTGTGCAATAGGTGTTGTCAAACAGAAATCTTTTCTCCTTGCACTTCTGCCAGTACTTTGAGGTTTCAAGCAATGTTCTTGCATTAGAGTGATAAAAATCAATAGTGCCGTCTTCTCAGAAAGCAGAAACATGGTTTATGGTGGACCAGAAAGGCTGTTCAAAAAGGTTTTCCAAAAGGGTATCTTGAATTTCAGCCCCCAAAGCTTGTATTTAGGGATATAAATACTTGGCCAATTTTCAAGAAGGCTGAGCTTGGCTTCAGGGGGTCTGTAGGCACTTGGCTTCTTTTAAATGGTAGCCAGAGCGATTGTGACTTTTCATGAGATTGTATCAGAGGGATGAATTCAGGGAGATAAATGCCATAAAATCATTTTGGAGGTGATTAGAATAGCAAGCATCTGCAGATGAAATTTATAAGTACACTATATCAAAAATTAAGTCTGGCTGATTTGGAGAAAAATCAGTATAGCTCTTCTTGGTATCAATGGACATTTTTTCGTTGTATTTCAGACGAGTATCAGGCAGATTAATGTCTGTAGGATTTTCATCTCTTACTAGACAAAGTCTAGGCTTTGAGATATTGCTCATCTGTGCTACTGCATGGAAAATGCCTGACCTAGGGTAGCTCTGTGAAGCTGGGGGATAGAGCCACCATCTTCAGTGCGCTCTCTCATCTCTTTTGCTCCACTCGCTGTGATTATGGTTCTCCAAGGGCATTACGGGCAAAAGTTCCATATCAGGCTGTCTATTAATATTTATGCAGCAATTCAGGAGGTAATGCATTGTTAAAATACAAGTTGGAAATGCACCAAATTTAATCACTTTTAGTACTAGAAATTACCTATTTCTACATCAGATAGAGGGGGAAGGGGGGCTATCATTACATTTTTTTTTTTTACCAACTTATTTGCCAGTTCTAACATGGCTTGAATTAAAAAGGCAATAAACGCCATTGTGTAGATAAAGTTTTAAAAAGGAATGCAAGCTATATATGTGAAATTTAATATGAAGTGTTAACAAATATTTAAAGTAAATCCATACTACGTTGGTATGTGCAGTGAGCAGCAGTGCCACATCAGCCAGTGCCTACTTTCATGGGCAAGGAGTGCTTGTATGGATGAAGGCCAGCAGGATTTGCCCTGTGCTACTATGCAATTCCTCCTGCCTAAACCTAGAAAGTAAATTTTTATCACTGATATCACTTCTTTTTTGCAGCCGTCTGCTCACATCAGGTTAGTAATATAAACTCTGTCAAAGACCAATCTCTCCCTTCCACAGGCTACAAGATCCACAATTATTATTTAAAGTTATCCTGCTAAGAAAGTGTTAGTTATTTAAACCGTTCAGCCCCCAAAAGAATTGTTAGCTATTGTTATCTGAGGACCTCCTACAGTCTTCCCTTGGTCAAATAAAGCTCCTTTTGTTTTCATTAGTTTTTTTCAGAGAACAAGCTCGGAGATTTCATGCAAGCAAAATAATTCCAGTGAAAGTAAAACATTAATTATAATGTATTAAAAAATAAAAAGGAAAATGTTCAAGAAGAGCGTGGTGCTCAAATAGAGCAGTTTTTTTTTCAGGTCACTTGGCTTTCTGATGTCATTTCTGGCAGATTCGTTAGCCTGGCTCCATCACGTTCTGTTCTGAACCATAACGTGATGGAAGATGATCAAAGTGAGAATGCTAAAGGCTCAGGACATTTAAAAAATGTTCTATTCTGGAAATTGTTCTAAAACTATAAACAGATTACATTAAAAATCTGTGTTGCTGAACATGGTTGTTCATCATCCTTTTTTAGAAGGATCTTCTGAGAAGTTTGGATAAACAGCCTTGAAGTCTTTATGATGGCAGGCTGCAAATTTCTCTAGATTTTTAGGCAACGCAAGCCTCTCTGAAATGTAATATAGCCCATTTTTGCTTTTAGGCGTGTTGTTTTAATCTTTATACTTGAAAGTGGTAAGCATATGGGTCAGATCACCCACTCCTGCTAATGGACACAATTCCATGGACTTCGGTGTCCAATTATGCTAGCTAAAGATCTGACCGTTGCTGGGTTTTATTTCCTTATTTTTTCTTGTCTTCCTGATCTTTGACCCTTTATCAAAGGAATGTCGTCTATAATATGATAATAATATGAAATTCTGAGCTCACTTTCTAAGAATATATATCCAAAGAATTGTAAAGATGCTCACCCTTATATGAAAAGCAGCTGATGAGAAGTTTCAGCCTTGTGATTGTCTTTGCTTGGTGCAGGGGTGAGGCTCAGGTAGCTCTGCCTGGTGTTGCCGTGGAATATTAAACATTTTTGCATTTCCATGAAACAATTGCTCTGCAGGATGAGTGAGTAAATAAACTCATTGGCAAGTCAACAAATTGACAAGAGGCCATTTTTCCTAATTTTAGATGCATTTTATTGCTCAGGAAAGTGAGAAATTTTTGAGTTTTTAAGGGCTACACACTCCGGTGCTCTCAATCAGTCCTAGGATGTGCCTGAAGCTGGAGCCAGAAGTCTCTAGGCAGTGTGACACCTTAGGTATGTAATGGAGCTACGCAAGAGTGTGAGAAGGATTTAGACCTATACGCAGAATTTGACTACCTATTTTGATTTATGGGCTGAATATAAGTGTGTATTTTAAGGAGCCATTAGAGTTTGTGATTTGAAATATGCAGCAAGCAGGCTTCCCCTCAGTCTTGTGTAGAGAAGGGCAACGCAGGCTTTTTACACAGGCACACATACTTCTTTAGAGTAGAGAAAATGGCAGAGAATGGTCTTTAGCAAGAAAATCCTTTGCTTCAGACTCTCTATACCAAATAAGTGATGGAGTGGTCAGGAATGGCATGATCCATCACTCCCTGTGGCACTGGCTGAGGAAGCAGGAAAGGAAAACGAGGTAGGGAATACCTATGCTGTGTTTCAATGCTATGTGAGTATTCCAGGTGTATTTTTTTAGGTAAATTAGTGCTGTCGCTATTGATAGGGACACACAAATGCTTGAGAAGAGTTGGGCCTTGTAGGTGCAAATAAAGGCAGGTGTAGCAGGAAGGGTTAGCCGCTGGGGCACTTGGCCAGAGCGTGGCTAGAAACTTGGCTGCTCGAGATGTTGTGAGAAGCATACGGGTGCAATCACTTGAAAAGTATACCGAGAGATTCTGTCACCTCCCCTGTACCCCATCCTTCCACCCCTGCTGCAGACATGTAGCTCCTCTTCTTGGGTGGCAACAGCTGCTGCAGCTGGTGACCCTCGTTTGGTGCCCTCTGGCTCTGCCTTTGCTACAGCTCTTATCGTTTGGACAAACGCTGCTCTTGTTTACAATAATGTAAATTTGGAGCAACCCCTCTGCCATTTCTCCAGCGCAAATATTGTACTCTGTGTAATTCCCATCTCCTTCTTCACACAGATGGAGCCTGAGAGGCGAGGGAGAAAGGAAGGCTGCTCTTTCGAAATGTCCATGCAGTGATCTTTTTGGCTGCAAGCCCCGGCCATGCATTCGATCTATGTAGATACGGGACCTGCTGTTGGTATCCCCCCCCTCCCCCCCCGGTCTTGTCTAACAGCACTTCCCTCCCCAGCTCTACACCCAGCTATAGGGCAGGAACCAGGGAAGCAGCCCCCAGTTCCTTTACTACAGCTCCTCACTGCTGCTCCAGTAAGCTGTAGGCTGCCCTGGCCATGACAAACTGTGCGCTGGCTCCGTGATTTGTGTAAGCTAAAATTTTCCACTAATTCACTTATATATACTAGATGGAAAACACAGCCTCGGGGCTGCTATAAACCATGCTGCTGCAGCCACAAAGGGCCGTCCTGCCAGCTGGGAAATTGCTGGAGCATGCCGAGTGCCGGGGCCGGAGGAAGGAGTGAAATCAAGTTTATGCACTTGTCAGGGGAGCTGTGGCGCGGGAGCGGATGCGGCCCCTCTGCGCAGCCGTTACAGCCCCGACGGCGCCCGGCTGGCATAGCCCCGACAGCGCGGGTCCCTGCACCTCTGCTGGCATGGGAAGGTGCCCGCTGGGTCACGGGCAGGAGTGCACACAGGCTCTGGGGGAGCGTTGGCTGCCTGCAACCAGCCACTGCTTTGGGTTGCCCGGTTGGAGAAGTCGTGGCTGGCTCTCCTTTGCTCTCCCGCAGCCTCCATCTACCCTAACGCTTTGTTTTGTGTTGCGGTGCAGTTCTGCAGCTTTAATTTTCTGTATAACCCACCGCTAGATAATTTAAGAGCGTTTTCTTTTAAGAACAGCAAGAGTTGGCTGACTCCCCAAACGATTGCTTGTCTTGTTACAGATAGCTGTTGACCTGTTCCTTTAATGTTACAAGTCTGCATCTAACTGCTTTCTTAAGCCAACCTACTTCCTTCTTTTTAATGAAATTGTCCCTTTAGCCTTTTTCCTGGGCTGGCTTTTCAACAAGAACATTAGAAACGGTCTGCTCAGTTCTTTCCTCTGCTAACACCTTGCCTAGAGCTAACTTGCAGCTTCGCTCTGTCAGCTGTAAGATATAGATATACTGTTGTCTTAATTACTTATATTTCTCCTGCTGCTCATAATTCTGCTTGTTCCACCAAAGAGCTCTTCAGAGAGCTTTACTGCTTCCCTTTCCCTTTCTTTGGGGGTTTAAAGGTTGTCAGATATATAAACGATCCTTGTTGCAGAGCTCTGGTGGTGACGATGTCCTTTGTGGAGAAGATTTAGGGGGATGGAAGAACTAAATAAAAATGCTTTCAGACTACATCTCTGTGGAAGGAGCAAATACACATAGCACTACCTTGCATAACGGAGCATCAGGGAGTGTGTTTGGCAAATCCCATCTCTAATGGAGAGCTAGGCAGCTGGTTTTTCTGCAGCTTGAAGTGTAGATGCTGATTGTCAGCAGTAGAGTTTTCTTTATTCTCTCTCTTTTCACCACTGACTATCCATGGCTGTATCTGTCTGACTGCTATACTTTTGAAAAGGGACTGGACTCTTAAAAAACCCCGCTGTGCCATAGGTAAGCTGTAGTCCTTTGTGGTTTCATCTTTTTCTTTTATGAGCCTATGCCACTGTTTAGTTATCAACATTAATTATTCTGTCTGCTACTGCAAATATTGCATGTTGAGTAACCTAGAGCAGACCAACAACATGATGGCCATGGTTTTTTGTCGCAAAGATTTGAACAAGTGTTACCATAGAAGTGAGCTCTCCAGTGGGTTACACCTTTGGGCCAAAGTCCTTCACTCCTGGGTATTTGAAGTCCACTCTCAGTTTTATATACAGTAAGACTGTTCAGTGGCAGAATATATCTTAGTATTCAGTTGGTTGTCTTAGTTCAGCTGGCTGACAGGTTCAGAAAGCAGTACTATGAGTTTACATAGATTACATAAATTAAGAGCCTGTCAAACTGCTGTGATTGAGCCTGTTTCCATCATAAAGATCCTTTAGCTGGTGGTGTGGTTGGAGGTGGGACTGGGCAGGGTGTGCTTTCCACAAGAGGGGCTTAAGACTTCTGCTCCAACTTTTCTTGGGGCTTTTTAATAATTATTTGGTGAAAATTCTGTGTAAGTCTGTAAGAAGAAACATTTTAGCATCAGAGCAGGGAAAGATGGCAACACCAAAGATAACACACAACTCTGCAAGGTTTTGCAGTAACAGGCAAATAAACAACAGGTTGCAGTAAGTCATGATAAAACTCTTCCAGTAGCACAGATGTGGCTAAAGAGTCTGTTAGAGGAATCAAATGGAAACAGATAAGAGAATTCAGTGAGGAGAATTAGAAATAAAGAGTAATTCTGTTCTGCATGGAGGAATAGAATGGAGAAAATAGCTCTCTGAGTTAGTGGTCTGCTTTTGGAGAGCTGAAAGGGGTCAGAGTAGCTGTTTTGGACAAGGCAAGTTTCAGGCAAGGTCACACGAATTAGGACACAGGGGATATCCATGTATGTGGTAGTTCATTTCAGGCCATCATGTATAGGAAGGTCATAGTCAAGGAATACCATCTGTAACTCCAGCCCTGAGATTGTTCAAGAGAACAGACAAAGCTGGCCCGGTCAAAAACCCAAGTTACCTGGTAATTGCCACAGAAATTTGTTGCGTGGTCTGTGATGCTCCGCATGGGCATCTGCATGGCTCTCATCTGCAGGATGAACTCTGCCTGGGGGCAAGCTGCCCAAACGTCTCACTTGCCTTTGCAGAAGGCGGCACAAGGATTCCACAAGGAAGGACTCTGGGAAGCTGGCAAGGCCCTGGGGCCATCAGTTCAGCCTGATGTTGCTGCGAGGGCTGATGGCTTAGCTGGAGGCTGCAGGGTGCAGGTGGCGAGCAGGTATTGCGCTCTATTTATTCAAGATTTGCTCTTGGAGTCCCAGCACAGTCTCCTGTGGGCGGCTCTGAAAGCATGGTGGTTGGTTAAGTAGGTGGTCATGCAGCTGCTTTGGCACCTAGTCCATTCTGGCAGCTACTCCACACCGAGCAATTTCCTGCCTAGGGCATCTTCTGCAGTGATGTTGGACAAACGCCTTGACCTTGTGCCTCATCTCTCCAAACATAAGGATGTTTCCCTATTAGCTTTTCTCTACAAACCCAAGGGCTGTTAAAAGAAGTAGGTCTCATGACTGTGTGGTACTTGGATGCCATGGTAATGTAATTAGCTGCACAGCAATCTTACTAAAAATGTCCTTAGTGGAGGAGAGGACGGGGTGGGGGACTTGTTTAGAGGATGGATGTTAAAGGGGAGGAAGTTTCCAGACCTGTGGCTTCACCACAGCTGGGCTGCACAGCACAGGTCCTTCAAGGCAGGTGGGAATCCAGAGGTTCAGAGCACACAATTTGTTTATGTGTCCATACGAGATACAACGCAGCACAAACTTTTAAAAGTGTTAATAGATTATATAACAGATTGCCACCCCCAGCAAGCCTTTTGAAATTTTTATATGGTATCTTGGGCTGAAAAATCTTTTTGATCTGATGTATAACTTGCAGTAAACTTCAGGAAAGTATTCATGTTACTGTTAATTTCCCTTTTTCCTCCTTCTTCCTCTTCCACGTTAGGTATGGATCCATGAACCTCTGGGCTGCTTAGTCCAAAGGCGAGAGGCGTAGGTTTCTGCGTGGAGATCTGGAAGCCTCGGTGCAGGAAAGCTGTGCTGCTGACAAGTTTATCTCTGTTACTTTGCCAAACCCCTAGCCTTTGGCAGCCTGGGTCTCTTCTTGCCTTTTTATATCCATTAGGTCAAATGTTACCCATCTTAAATATGGGGATGTGTATCAGCATCCACAAGGCACACGCTCCTGAGCTGTTAAAGCCCTTCTACTGGAGCAGCAGCCTGTGAGTTGTCTGAAGCTTTTGGAGTTAACAGTTTAGTTCTGGTTAGCTGGAGGTTATTGCAGAATTGTGTCACCAGATTCTTTTCTCAGCTGTTTCCTCGTTACTCTGCTGAGAAAGAAATTTTTATTTTTTTCCTTTCATTTATGGTTAAGTCTACTGTAAATTTATGCATGAATTTGTTGGCTAAATGGAAACTAACCACAGTAATAACATGTGAGGTTTCACATAGATATTCAGAGTGTATTTTAAAAATTAGGCAAGATAATGCGGTGATATAATAAACGGCAAACGGGTTGGGTGGGATTTTGGTGGATTTCTTTATTCAGGTGTTGTTCTCCTTTATTTGGATTTTCTTGCACACTAGGACAAGGCACAGCTAGCCATATTTTCCATCCTGATGAATGAAACAGAGCTCAAGGAGTTTAGCTGAGATTGGCTTCCCCTGCAAGAAAAATTGCTCTTTGTTGCCTGAATCATAATTTTAAGGCATGAAAACTATTCATCAGGAAAGCAGCATTCCAACTCCTTACATCTTGCAGCCTGATCTTTGCAGAGTGAAAAAAATGCTCATCCGCCAAAGTTGATCAGAGTTGTAATAAGTCTATAAGGTCACCTTGATTACTGTACATCAATGTGGTCCTGACAGTATGTTCTTGATAAGGCAGCCCATTGCTGTGATTTAATCCAAATCTGTTTAATCATATATAATCCACATAATTCAAATATACTCACCAAGGATCCAGTTTTATAGCTGTGCTGAGGGGAGGAAAATCTTGTGTTGTCACAAGTCATGCTGACATCAGTGGGGTTTCTTATTGATGTAGGACTTAGTGCTGGCACATGCAATTACAGCAAAATTTGGGGTTTAGCATATTTGCAATTTGATGTATTTTTAGGAGGCATTTGCTTTGAGGTAAGCGAGTATATGAACTCTGGGTCATGTCCAACCAAATCTCTTACTGAGAGTTGTGCCCAGTGGTCATATCGGGGGAAGAAATGTAGAATAATCTGAAATTATTTGTTATGCAATTAAAAAACCGTAAATGATTCATTTATATTTTTGGCTTAGAAATTTCACTCTATACAAACTATATAAAACTACATATGCCTGTGTTCCTCCCAAGGCATTCTTTAATGTTTCAAGAAAAAAAAAAAAAGATATTTGTCAGCATAAGTAATACACAGGCATTATTGCAGTGTTACTGGTTACAATTTTCGTGTTCAAGAGACCAGTATCAGATCGCACTCCATTTGCGTAGCCGTTTGTTAATGTGATGCACATGCAGCTCTGGCCTAATGCCTTATAGCCCTGAATCTAAAAAACCTGCTCAAACCCATGGGTAACTGTAAACATCTGAGTAATCCTGTTGAAGTCAGTCCATGCATCCGTTAACTGTGCAAACTAATCCTTAAAAAAATTATGAAAAGGGCAAAAAGAAAACACCACGCTTTCCAAGCCAATGAAACTCCATACGTGCTTGAAGTTAAATACTGGAATAAACAAATAGTGCATGATCTGAAAGACTGAACCCCTACTCCTAACCACAGTTTATCCGTTATCCAGTGAAAACATAGTATAAGATGAACTTTTTCAGCTTGCATAGTGTATCACTTCTGATGCATTTCTGACTTATTTTTTTCTTTTCTGTTGTGGCCATTTTGCAATTTTCTATGGATTTGTTTTGATTGTAAATAGGCATACAACATTAGCTAAAGCCAGATAAGTTCTTCTGGCCAGCTTTGCCAGTAAATCACTGAGCTATGTAATTGGGTTTGTATAAAATTATGCATTGTGAAATTGGGAATAAGTAAAATAGAAACAAAAAGTTGATTTTTTAAAAATAGTATAATTTTTGTGCAAAACTTTTTTTATTGACCCCATTCTTTTACTCCCTAGCATGATAATTTTGATCGTTCTTTCAGGGTTGGGTGAAAAGCAAACTATGGAATAAATACAAGCAAACTGAATACAATGCCCACCTTTGTGGTTAGCTACAAGCAATACATTATGAAGATGATGGTATTCAGACACATACTCAAACAACTGGATTCAGACAAACAGGATGCAAGACTTTGACCAGCATGAGGAGAACAGGTGAGAAACCTTGAGAGTGAAGCTGCAATAATAGGTATTCTGATGGTCAGGAAAAAATATTCCTCCAGTAACACAATAGGTCTTCTATTAGAAACTCAAAATACTAATTACAATCTGCCTAAAGACTTGTTATAAATGAAGTGGAAATAGAAACATGTTTATATTATGGGGAGGCTTATTTGCAGATAAGCAGGAAACCAGTCACACATCTTCACAAACATAATTTTAGCTGTTTTAATTAGCAGGTTTGCTTTGATTTAATTTAATTCAGTGATTCCTTCTATCTCTACTGTCACATGTGCAAATAAAATGTGCTGACCTGACTTTTGACATCCAGCTTCCTTTTTCATTTCTGTTTTTGTTGTTGTTGATTTCAGCAGTGTTTACGGTGAAATGATGGGGTCAACACTTCCTAACAGCATGGCCAACAGATGTAGTGTGGGGATGACAACCGTACATTTGAGTGGTCTTTTGTTACCCCAGCACTGACTGATTGCTGAGATGCTGGAAGCCGGGGTGTCAAAGGCCATCAGAAATCCTAATAGCCTCTCGATTCCAATTCTATTAAGGGCTGGAATGACAAAAAATATGCCTTTTTTTGTAGTAGCGTGTAAAAGTGCAGTGAGCTTTTCTGTTAGAGAATGAGACCCTAGAAAGAAGCCCCATGTGTATCTTTAGCAACTTATTGTAGCGTGTGCATCAACTTTGGGTGGAACAGCAAGATTTAAAAACTGTCGGAGTTCGTTTGTTTAATGTTTGGAGATTTGGTGGTTCTATTTAACAGTGACAGTGCTTATTGACAGAATAAAAACGTGCAGTCCAGAATAAAAATGCCACATTAATGTACTGACAAAAAAAAAAAGGTGTGTTGACTTTGTTGAGTTTTTTGTTGGTTCGAGTGCTTGGAAACTGTTTTTTTTCTTTTTTTATATCAGAAAAACAATTGCTAATACACCAGGTGTTGTTCTCCCTGCTCTCTCCACCCCTCCCTTTTGCAGTGTCTCACAGCTGTATGATAGGTAATTAAAACAATCACTGAAATGTTTCAAAGCTGTTGTAGCCTTTAGTTGACTTTTAAAATTCGTATTTGAAGAAGAATAGTAAAATTAATTTGTATCTGGCTCAGCAAAGTGCTCTGTACTTGAGCAATGGACTTTACGACATTGCCAACAAAAAGAATGAAATTAATATTATACTTGCCTTTATCTAGGGTTACTCTGTTAACTGTTTTATACTGGAAATTAATTTCAATATCGTACAGATGCCTACATGTCATGAATGCAGCAGTTCTGGCGTGCAGTCAGATAGCTCTCCTACTTCATAATCGTGGTAAAAATAATAATTTAGAAGGAGTAAACTTGCCAGGACAATTAAATGATTCTGCCCCTAGATAATGGAAAGACAAAGTTTATATTATTGGACTGCAATATACGTAAGATTGAAAAGTATTATTAAAGAAGTATTATGTAGTTATTTTGAAAGGAAAAGTGATTTTACAGGTTCATCTTTCTACTGAGAAAAAATATTTTAGAGACTATGAAAAACAGAGACTTCTGGATAGGAATGTTTTGATGTTGAAATGCTTCAAAATTAGGAATTAAGAAACCAACCATGTAGGATGAAAGGTTTTGCATATCCCGGTTTGTCGGTTTGTGAGGAATCCTTGCCTGGTATGTATGGCAACATGCATATAGAGCAAGTGCTTTTGCATGTGTATATTTCAAAATCTGACAGATACCAGGGAACATAGTGCAAACCAAAAATATCAATACTGACAAATTAAAATAATGGCTCTTCTCAATTAATTAAAAAAAAAAACAACGAACCTGTTGCCATTTGTGCAAATATTTCCTGATGATTAAAGGCAGCACAATCTCTTTCTCTTCCTTAGCTCCTTTGTGAATGCTTCTAACCACACAAATTTAAAATGTGGATAAAAATAACACTTAAATACTCATCTGCATCTTTGCATCAACACAACTCAATTTCACAGTATTTTTTTGCCAGGTGGAACAAAGAGCAATGAATTAGTTTTGAACATTTATGATCTTGCATTATAAAGACTGCAACAGACTGTGTTCAAAATCAATTGTCAGAGTGATGGGGGATTAATAACTCTCGTACTGTAACCTTTTACGTACCTGCAGACTGGGTAAGGGCACATTTCAAGATCTGCTGCCATATTTCATTATTGCAACTTATATTTGAAAGACCTTTTTGATGCTTAAAAAAAGAAACAGATTAGTTTTTACTAGAGGTGGATGAATAACTCATAATTAATAATTCATTCAGTGAATTTTGCCTTTTATTCTGTTGGAAGAAAAAAAAATAGTTGTCAAAATTTTTCGTGAGATCTATTGACTAGTTGTTTTTTAATCAAAACTAGAAATCAGAATTCAGGATGTGTTACTTATTTGTGATTGATAAGTCATGTGATATTGGTTTAATTCTCCAGTTAATAGAGGACAACTACTAGAATGAATTTAATGATTAAGTGTTTGAGGAGCGTGTGTTTAAAAATCCCATTCTACATGCATGCAAGCTTAAAATCAGATTTTGAAAGTGCTATTGAAAGTAAAAATCTAAGTGCGTGAATATTGTTGGAAAGGAAATGTAAATGAGGCAGGAACATGGCCAAACCAAGTTCATTACAAGACACAAATGAGTTTCTGTGGACTTCTATGGTATTTTCCAGCTGTAGTTTTCCCTCCTTAACTCTAGCACCTATTTTGAGAGAAGACGACTAAATATTGGGAATAAATATGGGAGCAAGGTAAATGAGAGCTTTATTGAATTTCGCTGTCTCCCCAGCTACTGTATTGTATTCTGTGATAGTGAAAGGTTTTGCAATAGTGAAACCACATGAAAAGTTGTCATCTTTTGGCTTCTTTGCCTCTCAGCTGGCAAGGTTACAATCTGCCAATGCGAGCTCTACTGGGCTAAGAGGCATCTATGGCTGCTTCTGCAATTTTTTCCTGTATGCACTTTGTATTGGTTTCTTCCTAAATAGAGGTAAAACAGTTAAATATTCCCCAACAAAATACACATATGCAATCTCAAGGGCCGTGCATACCATTGAACTGTCATTTCCTTTGATTAACCTTCACCTGACCTCCCTCCCTAAGGCAGTTTCAGATCCTTTTGTTCCTCCGTTTAAGTATTGGGCTCTATCAGGTGAGTACATCTGTCATTCACGAGCTGGCCATTTCACTAGAGAACTTGGTGGAGATGTTGTAATGGAAAACTCTGTGCAGAATCTGTCACAGATTAAACAACCCAGTGGAATGTGCAGAGCTGGCATCGCTTGCTGGATGTGCCCTTTAGAAATGAAAAGGAAGCAGAGCTTGCGGAGACACAGTGGAAAATAGTTGGATTTTAAGAGTGTATATTAATTGTTTCATGAATACTATTAAATACTGAAGATCAAAAAAGGATCATTATTGAGATCAACAGGAACTTTTCTGTTGCGACTACTTCATGTTGTCAGGAAGTGCCAGTTTGTGGAGAATAAAATTGCTAACAGGAGAGGAGTGAAGTTAATGAATCACCTGCCTCCTTTACAACGGTAGAGTTTGGAAATTGCCACGGTAGACGATTCTAGTATTAAGAAATCCAACAAGTTTGTCTTTATTCTCAATTTTTAAAAAATCTACAGACAGCAAGAAAATGAAAACTAAAAAGTCTAGAAGAAATAAAACATTTCAAAATGATTCATGCCTATAAATTTCAGTCAATCCAAACTGAACTTTTTTTGGATGGCACTTTGCAAGATATAATGATGCTTTGTGTCACAGCTTGGGACTTTTTTAAAAATTTTGTTTTAAAATCCTGAAAATTCGTCTGGAGTGAAAAAAAAAAGAAGCTGAGATAGTATGAATGCAGTCACTTGACATATTTGGCTGACAGCAACGAAAAGCAAAGCCTACATTGACATCATAGCTTCTGCTTATGTAAGAGAATATTTTTTTGAATGATAATAAGGGCCACGTGTGATGAAGTATCTCTTCATCCCAAAGTAAGCTGGTGCAGTGGCTCATGGTGGTTTCTGAGAGCTAAAACTATGCACCTTGATTCTAGTCTTAATTTGACTGTTGATTCTCATATTTTTTCCTGATAGATTAAAAATGTTCTAGCAGAAGCCTCAGCATCTTATCAATTCTTATGGATGAGGATTGACTCATTCCCTAAGTCAGTCTCCGATGAGTTTAATAGGTCAGATTTCCTTAACATTTCTTCATCAGGCATATGTCACAAGTATTATATGATTTTTGTAGATACTTTTTGCCCTTTCCCAGTTTTTCCTTTTTTCATTATACATGTTAAAGCTTGAAGAACAGAGTCTAAGTATGCAGCACTTTGTGGTTTCTACTCAGCCCCCAAGACTGTGCGGCTCTTAGAAAAATAGTACGTTTTAAAATAAGAAAGAATTGTACTATAAGATTTCTGTGCAAACACTGAATGCTGGGTCCATTCCTTTTGCAGAGTTTTATGATTTATTTTTTAAGGTTTTGTTCATGCCGGCTTTTTTCACATTCCAGTGGGCAAGTTCCATTTCATAAGTGATGTGGAAGCTGACATCATTACAAATGCAGAGCAGAGATGTTGATGAGAGCTGCCAACACGACTGGGTTGGTAAGTCTGTACCAGCCAGCAGCACCGACGTCTTGGACTGGTGTAAACTGGTGTGGTTTGCTCAGTTGTGTTTTAACTAATACCTAGAAAAATATATTACATAATTCCACAGGGATTTTAAAAATCCCAGTTTTGGAGTAAATG
>JAOQGH010000062.1:14375984-14388040 GCA_025769975.1 Gallinago jamesoni | reverse complement strand
GTGTTTTAACTAATACCTAGAAAAATATATTACATAATTCCACAGGGATTTTAAAAATCCCAGTTTTGGAGTAAATGTGACCTTTTATTGCCCCTGTTAAGGTTTTTGCAAATGATTCTCCAGAACAAACATTTTCTGTGAAATCCTCCCCAAAACCACTCTGCTCCCCATTAATGTTCTGTACTGACAGAGCTGTACTCACCTGGTGTACTGAAGAATTTAAATGGAAGAACAAAAAGAAACTGCAATTGCCTTAGGGATTGAGGTCAGGTGAAGGTTAATCAAAGGAAATGACAGTAAAATGGCATTCATGGCTCTTGGTACATTTTTAATCATTCCTCTCTCGTAAAAGACACAAAAGATGTACAACTTTTAACTGTTGTATTCAGTTAGGGATGGCTTTTATTTGTGCCTTGATTATTTTAAAATATCCTTTCTTTTAGGTTTCTCTCATAGATTTAGCTCCTGAAAACTTGCATTGCGGTGCCTTAAAAATGTGTGTGGGAAATTGAGAATGTGTGTGTGGGGGAAAGAAGAATGTTAAGAAAAGGGAGTAATTTTCCCCAGAATATCTCTCATTTTATCTTCTCCTTCTAATGTGATAGATTTTGAAGGATTTCTAGAAGTCATGAGTGTAAGGAATAAATACTCAGGAAAAGCTAAATATTCCCATTTTACACAAGTGTCGGGCTAAATGAAGTCCATGAATGCAGCTACTGGAAACAAGAATAGTTTCTTTCAGACTCTGCTAACTTCACAAGTAATTAGTCTGGTTTTAAGTATAGATGTTTTGTGTATTTATTTTTTTTTTTAAGTCTTACAATAATCTTCATGATCACAATGAAGTTTTGAAGTCATGTCTTATTTTGTGGGCTGTCAGTTATATTCAAATTTTTTTTTTGTATGTGAAAAGGTCCCATTCAGAGACCTTTGTTTTCCAAGTCTGGAGTTGTCACTTCATGCTAGTCACCTTAGATAACTTTGGCATAACTACAACAGGAACAGGAGCAACTTTATGTAACTTATAACTGCCTGAGGCAACTTTTAAAAAATGTGAGCAATGCTTTTTTTGTTGTTTTTTTTTCCAAGTCTGTTTATATAGCTCCCTTCCCCCTGTAACGCAGAGAATCCTAAAGGGTATATATTAAATGCAAACAGCTCTCAGCTGGGGTACCTTGGCTATAGCAAATGTATTCTTCCTGCTCTTTAGATCATGTGCTCCGAAGCGTTATGCATCGAGTACCTTCACCGATGCAGCTGAGAGCCAAGCTTAGGTGAGACCTCGCAGTGTTAAGTCTTTGGAGAGGAATAGGAGGCTTAAAGAAAACACAGTACTGCAGACCCCTGCTATATTATCACCACTGTGAGTCGCAGTAAAAAAAAAGTGATGTTTTATACATACGCTTTCTCCACATCTCAGGGAAAAAAAAAAAATTATAATCTGGAAGTCATTTCTTTGTGTGTTGTTGGGCTCTTTATGGCCATGATTGCTACTGGTAATGTGGCACTTTCCTGCCAGATCCCACATCGCAAATGCTGTCACATGGATGCCAGATGGGCCCTTTGCCAGGGAGCCCGAGGAGGAGGGAAAGCCCCACTCCGCCCTGCAAACGCCGCGGAGAAAAAGCCTCTCAGGCAATTATCGGAGAAATAGAGAATTGGTCAAAAATGGAAAAAGTGTATCTGAAGTAATTGGGTGGAGGTTGAGTCGAGTTTAAAAGCCCAAGGCTCTTCAGCTTTGCAGGGAAGGGGAGAGGAACACGGCTGGGAAGGCTGAGCCCCAGTAATTGGAGCGTAGCACTGCACAGCAACAAGTGACTGACTTTCCAGACTCGGAGAGATGAGTAACTGGAGTATTTTCACATTTACAGGATTTGACTCTGTAATTTTATGATGCTGTAACAATGTCAGTGTTATGTTTATGGAAGGGATTTTTTAAAGGTACTCAGCAGCTGCCTATCTCACCCGTAACTTTCCTGTCTTGTAAAACTTCTGTGTTAGTAATAGAAATACAAATAATTTTTGGTGTGTCTCTGGCAAAACAGGAATAGCCGTTTAAGGAAAAGAAGAGTAAGATTTGTGAGAGATCATTTTAAATGAAAACTGAATATCTGAGTTGAAGACAGCATTAACTGCTGACAACTGGAAAATTATTGGACTGAGGGAATATGATTTTTTTTTTTTATAAACAACATGACCTCAGAATTTTTCTGAAGTAAATACTAAAGATCATAGCCAAATCATATATCTATTTTAGAGCACCCAATAAAAAATACTCAAAATATTATATGCCTGCATACCCAAATTATTCAAACACAGGAAGTATTAAGTTGGTTTGAGCATTTTTATTCCAATCATCCAGACTGGATTCCAAAACATAATTAGCAACTTTCTTTAAAGGTTTATTTTAAATATGTACCTGAATTTCTTTAGTCTTTAATTTTTCGGAAAAGGCAGAGTTGACTGGCAAGTATCAAGTCTACTGTTCAGTGGAAGAAACTAAGGCTGAAATTAAATCTCCTAAATGCAGTGTCTGAACATATTTAATTGCTGTGCTGCCTGGGCTGGCAGTCAAAATAATGGAGGGTGGGAATAGGTTCAGTCCTGTATCTCCAATCTGAGCATCCCAGGGAGGATCCCATGCCCCTGCTGTGGGAGGACCACTGGGATCACTGTTCCTTCTCCCACCCGTGGATCCCATCCCAGATCAGGGCTGCTAGTAAGGACAAGAGCTTTTCATCTGAATGAAGTTGGATTCATGTTTTTGGGTGTTGTCCATGTTGCAAAATGACCACGGGCTAAAACATGAGCATTTACAGTTTCCCCTGTGGGCAGAAAATGGGGTTTTGTATTTGGTCTTTGCTGAAGCTGCAGTGAAGGCAATGAAGTAGCCAAAGATGGAAGGGGAAGCCCACACAGTTCAGCACATTTTTTCAGGGTGGTTTTCTCATCTTCTACCGGATTAACAGTGCACCCTCCCTGAAAGGAGGGGTTTGGAGTGAGGAAGCTCATTTGAACATCAAAGTAACATGGTAAAAAAATGATGGCAGAAGAACAATAACTGATGCTTTTGAGTTTCTGTTTTGGAGATAAATCTTCTATGCAAGTATTCTCGGGTGATGTGTTGGTTTTTGCTGGAATAAATTGGTTGTCTGAGTTTGATCCCCAGGTCTTCTGATAAAAATTACATTTTTTTATACCTTGTTAGTAGCCTTGTGGAGTCCAAACCATGACAGATCTTTGCTGCATGTGAGGGATCATCATTGGTCAGTGATGTGCTGACTGCAGAGGGTCCTGTGTCCATGGTGTAGGTGTCCTGCTGATAAACAGAGGGGTTTGTTTCTGGTGCTCTCAGGTTTCCACCTTCATTTTCTACTTTTCCACCAAAATACAGTGATGCTTAGGAAGAAATTCATGCTGTCTAATTTTAGCCATCCAATTTAGGTTGCTTCTGGCTGTAGCAAAGCACAAGCTCTGCTTGATGCAGGTCCAGAAGCCTTTCTTCAGATGTGGAGTGAGCTTCTTGCTTAAGCCTGACTCTGGGGGCTCAGAAAGCTCAGTGAAGAGCACAGCTCTGAGACATCTCAGCCAAGGCTGTTCCTCTCCCAAGGCTCCTACCAGGCAACTGGGGTCCTAAATCAAATCCCCCGTGGGTGCAGAACCAGTCACTTCAGGGCCGGTCATTTTTTTGGGGTAAGGATTTCTGTAATGCATCCTCTGCATAATCAATGTCCACAAAAAGATTTGGAAAATGAGCCAAACTCTGTGAAAACATTGTTAAGTGGGTAAAGTTTTGTGCTATCTTTGAGGTGAATCACAGGTTTCACCAGATGCCAGGTCAGTTGGGAATAAGCTGTGTGATAGCCTTCTGCCAAGTGGGTCATTGCTGGTCGGAAGGAGGCTTCAGCAGGTGCTTTGCACCAGTGGTCCTTGCAACACTAGAAACAGTAAGAAGCAGAAGACGGCCAACTCTTGTTAAATTAGGTGAGACAGACACAATTCCTGAGGTTATTTGTTGTATCATGTGAAGTTAATTTAATGCTTAATGCATGGCAAAATGGAGGCTAACCTCATTGGAGAGATTTTAATCTAAAAACAGACTCAGACCAGTTACTGCCTTGCATCCTCTGCTGCAGGAGGATGGCCATTATCTGAAAGAGGGCATTAAAAATGAGGACGTTTCTTTATGGGGTTAGTTTAGAAATATGAAGCACAGCAAGAGCTAGCTGGAAGGAGATACCTTTGCATTAGGAGATGTTGTCTGTACCAGAATCATCAGAAATTCAGGAGAGTCGTAGCTGCCTGGGCAGCCCTGAGAGGCTTTGGACAATTTGCTGTGGCCACCTGTGGTTATTAGTTTAGAAAATGTGTCACTATTTTACCCTGGCATCTGTTCAAAGTACTAATTCTGTGGATCAGTGTCTTTCAGATGAAGAAAGTGAAATCCTTTTTTGCCCCTGGTGTCTGAGTAAATTGATATCAAATACTCTAATGAAAAGACAACTGTTGTCAGCAGAGGCAAGCAACAAGAAAATCTAGGACAGGAGGTAACTTCATGATAGATTCTACATCCTCAGGGACTTTCTGGGCTCTGAGGATTAATTTTCTATTACATCCACGTGTGGGGCTTTTCTTAAATACACTTCCACTAACAACTTAATATTTTTTTCAATTACAATATCATAAACCACTACAACTTTTTGTCATTCTTCCACTTAGAGGCCAACGCTTTCATCTTTGTCACTGTTGTTGCCACCTTTTACTTTTCCTTAAATGAAGCCTCTTTTTGCTGCCCCACTGAAGCCGTGCTTTTGAAGAGAAAGGGCACTCTGCACAGTACTGAGGATGGTAGGGAAACAGTCCCCTTGGGAACTCCACTTCTGCAGGGGTTTGTTAGTGAACCCTCATTTTGATACCTGGCTTGGTGTCCTCCAAGTGCACCTTATGGACTTGAGAAGTCTTCACTGACGTGCCTCTTCTCATTGTTGTAGTTCAGTTGCTTCAGATTTTTTTATTATATTTATTTATATACTATTTATTGTATTATATTTATCTCATGTACAGTAACTCTAAGAATGCATTCACAAAATGGGGCATTTTTACCTGCCAGAATGTACACACACTTGCCTAAAACAGGAGATAGAGCAAGAGAGAGCAAGAGTTTGCTGCAACAACCTTGTACTGCACGTAAAAATGAATTGTACGGGGTATGACAGCATATGAGCCAATGTTTTATAAATAAGTTGGATTTGGGTAATAATGGGATACAGCCTATTGTAGAAAAGTGGTGAGTAGCTCAAATAATTTGCAGTAGCTCAAATAATTTTGAGTTCTCCATCCAGAATTGCAGTGGGTTAGAGAAGGGAAAATAAATAGCATAAGATATCTGAAAATCACCTGTGCACTAAGGAGAGTCTAAAGTGTTTGTGAGGCTGTTTTCACCTTCTAGAAGATGGATCAGTGTTGCCAGTCACACAATATCACTTCTGGTAGAACAAGGCTTTAGAGGGCTTCTTTGCCTGGGGACTTACTGAATCGTTTTGATTTTGTTGGCACCAACGAGGAAGAGGTGCATTGATTTTACAAGACAGCTCAGAATTCTTTTATTTGGGAAATACTAGTTACTGAAAAAAATAGTAACTTTTAAGAAATTTATTTATTTTATACCAAACTATATTTTTAAATCCAGAACAAGATGAATCGAGAAGTTGGAGCCAAGGTCTGTAGAAGGGGCTGGGCAGATATGGAGGTGTCCATGGGAGAGTTTTCTATTCCTCTGGGCAGAGAAGAGACTTCTTGTGCAGGGACGGGGGAGACTGGGATTGGGAGCTGCCTACCCCAGCTGGGATAATGACAGGAATGATGGTACCCGCTGGAAAATAATGCTGTCCAGCTGCTTCCCCAAACATTTTCTATCATCTGCTTTGTGGAGGAAAGCAGGTAAAATCCTTTCTGAGGCAATGTTCATAAGAGGCAGCATCATCATATGTCAGTGTTCAGAACATAAACTGATCTGAGTTAATCTTTGTTTTCTTCTGGGCCTCCATTTTATAAAATAAAATTGGAAGAAAATTATGGTCACAAAACCCGATTTTTGCCTCAGTTTTGGTCTTCAGTACAGAACTACCTGACAATTAATATTTGTGTATACCTTTTGAAATATCTGACCTTTGGGGAGCTGACAGAGCTATAATATTAGTCTTTGTATGCTAGCTTGGCTTTTAAACTCCCTGCCTAGTGGATGTAAGTTCAGTGGATACAGATCTGAAACTTGATTTCCTCAGTATAGCTGCATTAGCATTCAGCTGTGGGTATGTAAGATAATAGTATTAAAAGCAACCTTCCATCCTGTTGTCATGGATGCAGCACAGCCCAATCCTGGTAGCAGTATACCACCAGTCTTTGTACAATCTCATTTTTATCTACAAATTTTAATTTAATTATACCAGAAATTCTGTAAGGGTATATAATATATGATTCTTATTTTCTGTTCTAAACATTAAAATGTAAGAATTGAGCAGCTCATGTTCTTTGTCCAGTGCTCGTTTTTTTTTTTGCATTCCAAGTATCTGTCAGTATTAGTTATGAGACTGTGTGAAATAAGTAGCCATGAAAGATGCCTGCTTTTATGACAGAATGAGTGGTTTCATGAATTTTAAAGGAGCACATTTGTATTTTCTGTTCTTGAACTACATGGGCTACTCACAAATATGACAGAAGATAATTGTTTGAGGAATTATGATGCCTTTCAAGATTTTGCAGGATATTACTATTTTCATAATCTTTCATTTATCAGGTTATATGGCTTGATTTATTTATGTATGTAATTTAGAAATTAAAGTACTCCCATTCTGTCAGCATAGGTACATGTTTTCTTCATATAGCTCATACTCCTGTTAGCAAAAATAATGAATGTGCTAATTTTTTTGTCAGTTACCAAAGAAACGTGTCGGCATCAGAGGATAGTCAGGTATTATTCTGGGCCACGTGAGACAGTATGGAATGGTACGTATTGCTCTGTCAATGCCTCAGGATGGTGGGAGCGCGTGTTTCAATATATAGCACAGGCTGTGCCACCAGGCAGTATGTGTACTGCACTTTGGTAAGATTTAAATGAATGCATTGTTAGCACTGACTTCAGCAGGGATTTTGTGTGTGTGAGTAAAGGCTTCAAGCCTTTAATTGACTAAGAAAATCTTTTTAGTTGTGATTAGAGGGACAGATACTCAGCTGGTGAGAACTGATGGTGCTCCATTGAATCAATTTTCATACCCTGTCTGAAGTCAATGGAGCAGTGCTCATTTATAACCTGGTACCTGGCCTGTTATTATAAAAAAAATGTTTCAAGTCTGATATCTGAGTGGTATGGTAACCTTTTATCGGGGAGCTGCTTGACTCGATTTAAAAAATTTCATCAAAATCAGTGCTAGAATCCCTGGGCTAGTAAATTCAGTGGAATGAGTTATTTTCATTCAGTTGGGAGTTTGAGTGTAGAGAGCTATGACTGTCCTATTTGCTTGCAAGCGTGGTTGTCTATCTGCCATACTTTCATATTTAACATACGGTTGTCTTTAAAATGAAGCATATCTAGTATGAAGCATCTCTCTATCTGTGAAGCATATTTGAAAGACTAAAGGAAGCATCTCTATACCCTTTTCTGTTTTAGTCATGAAGTATTTGTATTTATTCTCTTGGTAATTTTATCACGCTTGCCATCCTGTGATAACTGTACAGCAAGATTTTATTTTATGACAAAAAATTCTGAATATCTTATGCATTAAACTTGTTCCTAATGTTTGAATTTTGTTGCTGAAAATCCTTTCAAAATTCTGTGCACGCCCATAATTAAACCGCTCTGAAGGTGCAGTCAGGAAAACCAGGCACCAACATTATGGAGTGAAAATTAAAGAGGCAAAACATCAGAGTGTCTACTGTATGTGCCTGCTGTTAGACACTCAAGCATGGAGAACAGGATACACCTCTATGGATGGATAGCTTTCCTTATTAAAAAAACACAGTAGGATGCACAGTAGGGGAACACACTAAAACAAGGCTTTGTAGTAATTTCCTTGAAAGAAATTTCCCAAGATAGCAACTTGAAATGCTTTTAATCTTACGACTAGCTATATAGTGAGTTTTACTGTAGGTAGTATAAAAAAGACCATTAGATTACAGCCGATCTGGTAGAGTTGGTCCAAAGCCTATTCCCTTCCAGTCTTCCTTCTCAAGAAAAGGATTAGATTTTCCTCGCACCAAAATGAGGGTTGAGTAGATCGTTGTGGCTTCTGGCATATTTAAGAAGTTTAAATACATATCTCTCAAGTTTGAAATTATGTTAGAATATAGAAAGACCACCTTCACCATCTGAAATACTTGGTCAAATGTGCCGCTTTGCGACACTGAACAGATTCATTAGATCAAGGTTTCTTCCATGTATCTAAATTTGAAACCACTGTCACTCATATTTTTGAGCTGATACTTTATTTAGGGTCTCTGAGCAGTGTCCCCTACTACTTGGGAGAAACATAAATTGTTTCTCATGCTGCTGGAGAAGCATCCTACGTGACTTTATGCTACAGCAGCCTTCTCACTGGACTGTGCCCGATTCGTGCTATATGTTCCACATGACTATTAAACCTCAAAGCAAAAAAAAAAAAAATCTGGGAAAATTCTCTCGCAAAAACCCTGGAAGGCTGTCACAAGTGCTAGGGTTTCCTGATAACCCTTAGACCAGAGTGACCGTGGCCTCTGTGCTGCGCTCGGTGCCCGTTTACATGTCAAGGGCCATACTCTGAAACGCTGCAGCTTTTTCTCAGCCATACTCCCACCCGTTGTGGTGCTGTGACTGCAAGGTGGTTGACCCAGAATTTTGGTACAAGGAGCTGGAGGCTGTAGGTTCAGCAGGTGTTGCCCACCCTCTTATGACAGCAGAGGCAGCAAGGACGAGGGAGCCAGCACCGACGTGTGTGAGCATCCGCAGAGAAGCCTTAACATCTTGTACCTATCTTGTGTCAGCCACCGCGAGCTGAGAACAGGGAACGAACATGTCTGATAATGTGTTTCACATTGAAATAATTAAAGAGAATTGTTGCTGGAGGGAAATGTGCCTTTAAAAATTAACCCTGACATCTCTGACAATTTGGCTTATTACAAGAGATTCTTTTTTTCCCCTCTTTTTTTTTTCTTTTTTTTTTTTTTTTAGATTCACTAAACTCGATATGCATTTTTCAGCACCTCAGAAAATGTAGAGCCTTTAAAAACTTCCCTGTATGAGTAGTCTATAGTTATATGAGCAGTCCCATCTATTTTCCACTGAACTACTCATAGGACTGATGTTTAAAGGATCAGGTCTGAAGTAAATGACACGTTCTGCTATGCCCTGGAGCCTGTGCTAGTTATTATTGTTTGAATCTATCTCTTGATTGCATATATTGCAGTCTTCTATCACACTGGGTGCCAGTTTTGAAATCTGAATGTTGTTCTTCAAATAACCATCGAGCAGCTTGCTTTTTTATTTCTTATTATGGTGAAGCAAGTCCTTGGAAATCAAAAGCACAAAGCACTAAAAGTTTAAAAAATGTTCTTGATAGATCTGCAGTAATTGAAAAGAAGTAAATGGGTAAATGGCTATAAAAGAAGTATTCTTTATTTTTAAAATTCTAGATATGACAACAATAATTATATTCACATTTTTGTGATATGTGAAAAGGTAAATATACAACCAGGTATTTGTGTTCAGGGAGTTTAGTTTCACTATATCATGGCTATAATAGTCATTTATGAGTTCAAGAATTGTGCAACTTTTTATTGGGGTGAATTTCAGCTCTCCATTTGATCAAAATTTGTTAGTCTAGGGACAGGAAATTTCGGGGTACTCCTGGTTTGTTTGATCCTTTTCTAACTAATTTTAAGCTGCGTGTAAAGAGCGTAAAAGGGCGTATGAGGTGGCAGGAGTGGGTGTCTGATGCTTTTCATCCGTTTGATGTTGCTTGAACTGCCTCGGACTGTGCGTGTTTAAGGCTCTCTTCCTCCTGAGCACCTGCCTGTCGACAGGAGGAATTTAAGCATGTTCCTACCAGCCAGGGTGGCTTGGAACTGTGCGATTCTCCAGCTGGAGACGTGGCAGAGGTGCTGCTAAGGCATTTCTCACTTTCAGTTCTGCAACTAAGAGAATAGACATGCAAATTTTCCCCCAGATGCTGAGAAGTGGTTTGGGGTTTTTTTTTGGTGTGTTTATTTTTTTCTTTTTTTCCTTTTGAATAATGTTTGACCTCAGGGGAGGAAAATGCAGTAAAATACATAACAGCAAGACATACTTTTAATTTGTATTCTGCAGTTCTCGGTTTGCAGGGTGGATTCCTGTTTGCCACGATCTGCATCCATCGGTACGCCCACGTTAGGTGTAATGCTGGTTTACTCCGGTGGAGAATTTGGTTGCAGAAGCCAAACCCTCCCTGCTTTCTTAGTCAAGGGGAAGAGATTCAGCCCCGTATTTCCTCTTCCACTGAACTTTTAGCAATTTGGTGGTCTTGGTACAATCCTTCAAGATGCTGAGTTACTCCCTTGGGCGCTTAAATCAGAATAGCAGATGGCTTGTGATACTTCTTAGAACTGGGCCTTCATTAGCTAAAATTTAATACACAAAATACTTTAAAAACACTTCTGAAAAACCTTTTTCTTGGCTTGGGAAAGATTTTTACCCTTTTTGTAGAAACAGCAACTAAAGAAATATCTGTTAGTTGCTGTGACATTTGCTATAAACCTAGCTGTACACAACATCGCTGGTACATTCTTTCTGGGTATTAAAGGCTCATTAAAAAAATTAAAGTCTCCACAATTTACAATATTTTCCATTGAAATAGCATGTTAACACATTTCTTTAATCAGTGTGTAACTGTCAAGGGAAAGAACAATTCATCTAGTATATGCATACATTAGAAAAAAAATTATCAGATTTAATTTTATTTGTTTTATATTCAGGGCTTTTTTGAAGGAATTCCTGCAGGGAAATGGTTAATCTATTTTTAACTAAAGCTTACTTTTGTAATCTATCCAGTGCTTAGAGTTCTGTCATTGATCTATGATTTATGTGATTTAAACCACCTCTTGGCTGTAACATTGGTTTCTATCCAAGATGCTGAGCTGAATACTAATTACGAGATCAAATTTATGCTGTTGGGCTAAGCAGCTGAAGGAGCTTTCCATGCAGGACTCCCTTAAACCATGCCACTGTTGAGCATTAGTGAAATATTTGGGGGGGGGGGGTGAGGGGGAAAAATGCTGGAAAAGAGAAAAAATATTGCAAGAAAACTGAAGTGTCCTTTGAAAGCTTTATTTTTAGTTCACTTGAATGACTGTACAGTGCTATATGCAGATATTCAGTGTGTATATGCCTGTGAATATGCACATGGTTATGTTTTTACAGCAGAATCTCACTAATTCACCCTAACGACTGGGAAACCCACTGAGAAAAGCCAAATGGCATGAGTGAGCAAACAAATAAATAAGATTGAGGATATTTTATTCCAAGATGTATTTTATGCCTTTATTTTGACAAGTATCATGTTGTCAGAATGATTTATGGTATTTCATAGCATACCAGTAAATGCACTGTAGTATGGTTTCTTACAGTAAGAAAGTCTTAGTGACAATAGCTTTGCTTTACCTTTCCTTAAAGCGTTTTTGCTGAGAAATAAGCCAACACCACCAATTTTATAGGAAACATAGGTCTTAGGCTTCCCGTTTGTAAGAATGAATAACACTCTTCCATTCACCTCCATCACCTTCACACAGGAGGTTGGGATGGCAGTAATTTTCTTGGGTATAGGTAGTCAAAACATGTTCAAACAGCTCTGAATCCGAAATTCACTTTGAATAAAAATGAAAATTTCTATGGAAATTTTGTTGAGTATAATCAGGTTTGAGACAAAACGTATTCCAGTGCATCATTTGACTTTCATCTCTGCTGATGTAATGTTGAAGTGTTTCATTTTGATGATACTGCAATGTTTGAATTTGTTCAGGTTTGGGGTGTTTGGTTGGGGGGGGGGGGAAAA
>JAOQGH010000062.1:14154048-14375884 GCA_025769975.1 Gallinago jamesoni | reverse complement strand
AAAAATGAATTAATTAATTTATTTATTTATAGTGTAGTTCTCATGTTTTGCATATGCTTTATCTTACATTCTGTTACATTAGGGTATTTTTAACATTTTCAGAGTACCACTGCATATAATTAAAATGTAACATTTCCATAAAATGTTTTCATAACTTCAATTTTGCGGGAATCTTTTAAGTTTTCACTTCCCTTCTCCAATGGTGAAAATATTGGAATTTCTCACAGAACAGAAATTCCAGGTTGCAACTATTTCCCCTGTCTTTTTTTTTTTTCCTTCGGAGTGGTGTGTTCTTGTGCCCTCGAGGCTCTGGAGGTGCATCCTGGCCAACGGATTAGTGTATAGGATGCAGGTAATGTTGTCAGACAAACACAAGGAGAAGGTTTTGGATGTTCTTTTGTTTTCCCTGTGACATCTGTATGGCCATGGGTGAGAGTCGTGGTGTGTGCGCTCACACGCCTTCCCCTCGCAGAGGTTACAGCGCCGTGGCTGGAGTCAGCAGGCTATCCCGTTTGGTCCGTAGGAGGCCCTTTCGTGGGGAATTAGATTCCTTTTATCCTTATTTTTGCTCACTTTAAAAACAAAACCCAAAACAAACAAAAAAACAGAAACAGAAATAAACCAAACAGAAAACCTTGAAGAAGTTTCTTCCAAGGGCATTTTCAGACTAACGGCCTCTGGTTGTGTATCTATTGCTTGCTATCTTCCTCATTTCTTATTTCTCCCATTTTCTAATGTGGAGAAACTCATATTTCAGCTAGATTTTTTAGCTTTTAAAAAAGTATGTTAATTTATACTCATGATATTGCTTTTTAATGTGCATTGTTCTAAACAATTTGTGATGCAAATAGTGTACATTGTGTACGTTTGAGGAAAAGCTATCAAATGTATGCATCTATATGTCATACTGAAGTGGGATGTGCTTGGGAACAGTTTGATTAAGAGGAGCCACAGCTCATGATCCCATTTGCATGTACGATCTCCTGTGATGCCATCCTTACCTGCCTCATCGGTAGGTGCAGTAGGTTACATACCTGAATGCTGACAGTAATAAATGCAATGAATTGCCTGATGGCCTTACGGCTGCAAAATGGAGGCTATTAAAAAAATCAGGATGAGCCCAGGCATGTTGAAGAAACTACTCGTTGGGGCTGTAATTGCAATTGGGTCACTTTGCCAGCTGACTGTAACTGCTGGGTGTGAGACATATTCCTTTGCTGCTTATGCAGGGAAATAATTTGCACCATCAGTGATGTTGTTTATCTCAAATAAAAGTAGGTAAAACAACAAAAGTGAAGATGAGTCTTGAGTTAATTGCTGTCATGGTCTGCGAGACTTCAAAGGAATTATTTTACTGGAAACCTCATTAAATGGATTGGATATTTTACTATGATGAACAGGTGGCTGAAGCACTCCAAAGGGAAGTGTTTGAAGATGGGAATCACCTCTGGGACTCCCGATAACCATGAAGTTGCCAGGGCGGTGGGGAGCTCCAGCGACACCCAAGGTGGGCCAAGGGGTGGTCACGTGGCAAAGAGGCTTCTGGGAGCTGCAGACCCTAAGCCACCCCAGTGTGGTCCATGTCCTGAGCAGGTACTTCGCCATTTTGCTGTTTTGTTGAAGCGTGGGCTCGTGGGACCGATGCTGCGGATGCCACGAGGGGCTTGTGTGGCCTTGGGGCAGCTGTGCTGCACAGCCAGGGCTCTGGGAGCGTCGGGAGCCCTTCTTCCCTGCACCGGTGCCTCTTACACAGCCTTCACAGGGCAAAAAGTCAGGGAGAAGTGCTTTACAAAATGTAATAAGGTATGATTCTAGAGGTAACATATATTATGAATAATATTTTGAATACATACATGTGCTAAATATTTGTTCTTCTTCTTTTCTTTATTTGCAGTAGAACCATTAAATTAACAATTTTGGCTTTGACAATAATGTGGGGGGATTCCCACTGAAAGTACAAAACCTAAAATAATGTTGATTTAATGTGTACATGAGCTTACACATGCATATTAAACTGTGACTTATGCATGCTAGATAAGTGGATATTTTGTATACCTTCCTATGTCTAAGTGTACAAATAATACACAACATAATTTATGGGGGAATAACATTTTTGGAAACTGTTGTGGATTGCAGTTAATTTGTGCTGCCTATCATTTTGTTGATGCTAGGAGGTTGTTAGGTGCCCTCAGGAGAGCCTCATTATACCCCTGATAAAGACACTTCTCCCTGGCTGAGAAGAGGAATGAGGCTGCAGCCATTTGGGGGATTCTTGCTTAGTTTTGCACCTCTACCACATGGCGTATGCATCCTGGGATGTGCTTGCTGGCTGCTGTTGGAAACTCTCTTGCTGACGTCAAACATCCTGTGGCTTCATCCTCCCTCTAAGATTTTAGCCTGTTCCTCTCAGAAGCCTCCTGTGTGTGAGCTCTAACCTGTCTGCTGAGACCTTTGCTGCTCTTCCAACCAAACACCGGCCTGTCTGCACAAAGCTACCCCGTCCACGGTAACAGTTAGAGCTTTGTTGAACCCCTGCATTACCCTCTTAAAATACTTTAATTTTCTCTACCTCACTTCAGGAAAAGTTTTAAATTCCTCTGAACGTTGTATTTTCTGTGCACCAACAGCCCTACAGCTCGAGTTTGGATAGTCTGCTGCTGAGTGGGTTTGCTGCAGTGTGTTGCTTTCTCTAACAGCCACTTCTGTCAGCTCTTCCTAAAATTTTGTGATTTATGGAAAAGGGAGCAAAACCCCACACTGGATAGTGATAGCAATGCACTGGCCAGTGTTTTTCTCTCCCTCTCTCTCATGACAAGGGAAGTTCAGATTTTCTCTATCTTTGATTATGTAGGGGTGCTTACTAATCCCACAGGTGTAAAATTGTTTGAAGAGTAAAAAGGTTTGAAGTCAACGCAGGTTGCTGAACATCCAAAAAGAGAGAGACCCACCATACACATCAATTGGGAATTGATTGGGAATGCAGTTATCAGCAATAGCAAAAAAATGTTTCCCCTTAACTTTAAATCCGAGGAAATAGAAACAACAGAGAAATATAAGCTACAAGCAACAAGGCAAGATTTGGGATACCCTTCCTATGGAAGTATCAGACCAACATATCTTTGAAGTGTTGCTTGGTTTTCTCGGAAAATGGGTATAAGTTAGGATAAAATTTATAAATAAGCACAAGATCTCTGTAATTTCTCCAGCCAGTGAAAATTAATAAAACCTAGGACTAGCTGTTTGATAAAACTGAGCAGACAAAATGTGTGTAACTATCTGTAGAGTGGCTGACATGATGAATGATGATGGATCCAAACTCATCTGAAGTTCTTTAGGAATAATAGCAGTATAAAGTAATTTCTATAGGGTACTTAAATGTGCCTGAAACAGAACAGTGTATTGAAAGTTGCATATTATGCTAAGAATGACAAGCATTTATGATTGGAAGATTTCTGTGTTGGGATGATCAGTTTTTGTATACCTTTTCTCAGTTCTTTAATCTTTTGATGTGAAGACCCGTCTAGAGATAAAGGGGAAAAAAAAGGCTGATTCCTATAATTGTACTACAGAGATAGTAAATACCCTCTTGCTCAAGAAAATCAGCAGTGTCTGATGCTACACAGGTGTTTTTCTTCTGGAGTAATGAACGTCCTCCTTGAGGAACAGCTGGTGAGAGAGGTGCCTGAATGGCAGCAGGAGGGTGGGCTACAGCTCCGCCCATTCCTATGAATGGGAAAGAAAAATCCTAACATGTGATGCCAGTTGTGGCTAGTGAGCTTTATGGTAATGCAATTGCATATGTAGTTGAGGAAATTTTTTTAAAAAGTGTTTTTTTTTTTTTTTTAAATTATGGTCACAGCACTTGTGGCTAAATGTGGCAGCTGAATTAAAATATGGGTGTAAGTGTACAAAGTTGTCAGAGTACTGGGCGTCATCGTAAGGGGGGCTGAAGTGGAGTTTTAGAAGTAAAATGCCCCTTCTGCAGAACTCCTGCCTTCTGGTTCTCTTTCTATCTCTGGAGTGTCGTGGTCTCATTCAAAAGAGAGTGCGAGATTTTGATTAAAGGTGTTTCTAGAAGTATGGCAAATACAATCTGCATTTGTCACAGGTTCAGAAGAGGAGAAACTTGTGCAATGCACAGATTGATTTGCAAGACCTTAAGGTTTTCAGCTTTCGCTAACCTTTGCTAGCGTACTGCAGCAATCTGTTCTTTGAACATGAACATCCTAGGTCTATAAGAGCCTTTGAGACACAGCTAATTTTTTCAGCATTGACTATTGAAGCTTGTGATTTTAGATCTGAATGTCCTTTTTTCAACCCTGCTACCAGTGACCCACTGCATAGTAAGTGTCTCATATTATAAAGTGGTTATTCACAGAAGGCTTTGACCAATGCTATCTGGAGGGTGGGAGATGCTTTCCTGGCAACGGGATGCGAACATCGTGGGGCAAATTTTCAGCCAGGATAAAAATCCTGCTTGATCGTTGTAGCTCAATGGGCGTCTGTTAATTCATGTGGAAAATTCGTGACCCCAGCAAGATCACAAAGTTCAGTGTCCTTGACTGAGCGCAATACTCTGCAGTCAAGATTGAAGCGTCTTTATTCCTATAATTTCCCTGAATTTGCATTGTTTTGCAATTCCTTTAAATTGTTTTATATCAAAACCTACAATATTCTTCATGAAACCTTTGAGGAATGTTCCATGTGTTCTTTCTTTCTATTAGGTTATTGTGTTTCCACAGGAGTAGGAATCTTGAGCCCTGAGAGCTCACCTGGATCCTCTGCTCGTAGGCTGTACTCATTGTGTGCAGAGCTTAAACTCTGCTCATTCTGGTATGGCCATTATTATTGTAGACACCATTCAGGACTTTATTTGCTTATTCTTGAAGAGCATCAGTCTTTTGTTTTTAGTTTAGTCACTTCATGATTTTGAGGAAACTCTTTCAGCTGAAGACATGGCTGAGAGCCACAGCTGGAGGACAGGCTCGGGGGCTGCTTTGCCTGCCAAGGATGTGCTCTGGGCACTTTTCTTTTGTGTTTTGGTGGTGAGATTGAGAGGTGGAATTGCCTTGTGATGGAAGGAAACCCCTGACCCAAGGATTTGCAGGGCTCCCTTGCACCGAGGCAGGGCAGCCAAGCACTCTTCAGGGGGTGCATCTTCCCTCGCTTGCTCTCAGAAGGAGTGGAGGAATTTGGAAAGATGAATCATCTGTGCTTTGCATTCAGCCTGGCAGAAAATCTCTCATCCCCTTTAAAGGAGTATTTTTCTTCTTTTTGGGGCATCAGGCTGCCATTAATACTGTAGTTGGTGCACACCTCTCGATGTAAAGGTCACGTAGCTCGATTAAAAAAACAAAAGCAAGAGGGTAAGGTGCTGTTAAGGAGAGCAACAGTAGTGACCATCAGCATCACTTTGCACTTGGTTACGTAGGAATTGGGTAGATGTATATGAAGCTTTGCTATAGCACCAAAAGGCCTCTTTTCAGCCAGCGATCAAGCCCTTTGTCTATCAGTCAGTCATGTCAGCTGAGGATCTTCCCTCTTCCTTTATAGCCCTTGGTCCTGATTCCATCAAGGCTGGAGGCGAAACTGCCAATGGTGTCAGTGATGGCAATGGAGTGCACTCCCATGAGGCTCCCTGACTCCCATCTCATTAACACCTGGATTACTTCACCCTCTAATCCAGTCATCGGTACCCGGGCGCAGATGTGTTTCACAGCTTTGCCATGTTTGATTGATTCTGTTATTTGTATATGCAGCTGTACCACTGCCTTTATTTATTTATTTTAATATATTGCATGGATGCATACAGATGTATCTCAGAGACCTTTTCCCCTTCACAGACAGTATCTCATGGTGCCTTCTACTGGGCAGTCAGGCGAAGTTGTCTTTACTACTGTGGATTTTATCAACTTGAAATCGAAACAATTAAAAAAGAAAAGATAAGCAGCTTCAGGCAGCAAGGTGGCCCTTGAATGCCTCTGTCAAGTTCTGCATTTATGCACTGAATTTTTCATCTTTTTTTTAAACATGATTTGTTTACTTGTTACTTTACATCAGTCCATTTAAAAGATGAAATAGACTGTTGAGGTGGAAAATGGAAGTTGTTGGTACACAAAATGCTCTCAAATGCAGAAAGTGAGGAAATGGACAGAGGTTTTGTACTTCCTTGCAATCCCTCCCAATCTCTTTTGTTAATAATGACTTTCCTTATTACTTAAAGCCATTGCAGATCTAGAAAACAGCAGAAAAGCTTAACTTTGGAATTTCGACTATTTAGTGTGTGAGTAAACTTTGCCCTTGTAAAGTTCTGCCCCCTTTCATGCAAAGATTTGACTTACAAATGATAACTGCATGGAGTTCAATGTTGAAAAGATGTTTGGAGCATGTCACAGTCATGAGCAGTGTGCACTGTAAATAATTATAAGTTTATTGAAAATAAGAATTTTGGGTGGTTGTTCATAAACAATCTATTGCTCTACTGGGCCTCAGAAAAAACAAATTTAAAAAAGTTTTTCCAGTGTTCAACACTGCCTGTGGTGGCAGGACATTGCTCAGCAGTGACCAGGTCTTCCCCGCTCAGCTGCAGGCTGTGTGCTGCGATGAAAATCATTCCTAACAGAGAGCGAGCACCTGTCATTGGGAAGGGAACCTACTCTCTGCTCATCATAGACAAGAGGTTCTGGCTGGGGTGAAAACCAGCCCCTTGTGTGCAGCTGTCTCGTGGCGATATCGTTGCTCCCCATCATCCTGGGGAGTGACATGAGACAGCTGGTGAGGTCATCTCCTCCACCTGCAATGCTCCTGTCTCACGATCAAGTCCCTGCTCTGGGCTGTATCAAGAACCTGAATACCAAGATCTGTTCTCAGGCATAAGCCCATCAAATATAACCCCCTATACTTATTTGAGAGCCATTTGTGTCATTAGCAGGACACTTGGAGCCAACAATTTTAGCTGTAGGTACATAATTACCCTTTTCCAAACACAACCCCAGAGCATGTATTCTTCATACCAATGCTCTCTAGGTCTTCCTCCTTTTCAGAAGAAGCCTTATCTCCAAGCCAATGTCAACCCTGCTGTCTCTCCTAGCTTACCTCATATGATCAATTTTCTCTTGTTTGTGCTATTTTGACCTTCTCCAGCAGAAGGTGTGGTAGCCCTTTAGAGGACCTCTGTGGAAGTAGCATTGGGTCCTTTTTCAACCAATGAGTGTCCTGTGTGAGATGCTTCCCTTTCTGTTGGCCTAAAATTAAGAATTACGTTGCTCTGTTGCGGTCACATCTCTTGATGAGTGAACAGAGCTTTTTGAAAGCAGCAGGCTATACTGTATATTCAACCTTCCTAGATTCCATTAACATTTTGTTAATGAAATAGTGCTTTGTCAAAGAGTCTTGAAAACTTAAAAGGGTATTTAAGCTTCTTCCATGAGTCAATACCATGTAATGTCAACATTACCACGAAGGGATAATTCAGAGATGTCACACAAAGCATGTGTTATGCCATTTGCAGTCTAGCAAAACAGCTCAGCATTTATGTTGTTTAATCCATCTTCAAAAATCTTTTGTTCTGAAAAAGTTTGAGATCAATCTTGTCAGTATTTACTGACACAAAGCTGATGTAAGTTGCTGTGCTCCTATTGACTTCATCTGAGTTGTAACGATTTACCCCAGCCTCAAATTAAGCCCAAATTAGGCATATGAAGAACTTGATACCAAACTTTTAAGGAATATAGAGATGAATGGCACACACCCTGCAAATGAAAGTGTGAAGAGAAATAGAGTGAAGTAAATAGTTTGCAGTGATCTGGGACAGGACAGGACAGGACAAACACTCAAGAAGAGACTTGAAGAAACGCAACATCATCTAAAATTTTGCTTTTATGAAATAATCTACTTCTCTGGCTAGAAGTAAATAAGAAATAGAGAAATAGAGCGTTTTGATCTGAGCTCTGGCAATGAGGTTCAGCATGGTGACGTGGGGGCTAATTCACTGCTGCAGTGTCCTGGGTTTATATCACATTGCAGTGAGTCTGGTTAAGGTACATGAAATCCCCCCTTCCATTCCTCCTTCCTTCCTTTTTTCAGTAATTCTCTAATCGTACCTACCACATAAGGAAGTTGTTTCATCCTACTGGACATTGCAGTAATGCTGTTTGTTTTACCTTTGTATGTTTTAATCCTTTTCCATTAAAGCTGTGTGTAATTGATGTAGTTGAATGTAATGAGAGGTAGCCTCAGCTTTCTTTGAAGAAAATAGACTGCCTTACTTCATCCTTGGCTGAATGTGAACTGCTTTCCTCTGATTATTTCTTAGCCGCGTTAAATCTATTTCAGTTTCAGACTTCTCGGATATATGGGGTCAATTCTGCAATATGTAAAGTGATGTAAAGTTCTTAAAAAATATTTAACGTATTTTAGTGGTAAAGGTTTGTATTTCGTTCACATTCAGGTTTTTTTTCCTCCAAACCAGGCATTATGCAGACCAGCAGCATTAGAGACCTGATGGAGGAGCTTTGCAGAAGAGCCAGCGCTGCACTGATGATGTGAGTGGGGGAAAATAGTCCTAATGTTGTATTACTGCTGGTGGGTCAGGTATGCCGTGGTGATTTGCAGGTTCCTTCTAAGTAAGGGATACTTTCTGGCTCGACTGTACACAGCAGGAAGAAAAAATAGTATGAGGGTCTTCATTTATACTTTTATATTGTTTTACAACCTGGGAAACATACGGGGCATAAAACAATTGCTCTTTCTGCAAAGACCTATGGGGGGCTTGCAGCCCTGTTGCTCCAGGTGATGTCACTGCAAGAGCAACAAAAATGAGAATAAAATATGGAAAAAGAAACACATTGCAAATACAGGCTTTGAAAACATCTAAAAGCAGGTTGTATAGCATAGTGTGTGTTCTAGCAGCCTTATGGCATGAAAGGGTCTCAAAATGATTAGCTCTTCTTGAGGGATGCCTTGTAGCAAACTATGACAGACTATATGTAGTACATGCATAATTCTACAATTAAATTAAGATCTTGGAATCATATTTGATCAGGTGCTTTAAGGAATAATATGTTTGCAGCGCTAAGTAGGAAAATTTGAAAAACCACAAATGTTACATAAGAAGGGGAATCAAATGTAAAGTTTATGATCCATCTTGGCCTGTTTTTATAAACTGAACTTGGAGTAATCATGCTGAATCTGAAATACTGCAGTCAGCACTGCAGCAAAATGAAACACTTGGCAATGGAGGAAAGGTTAAAAATCAGTTTAAAAGAAAAACACAGCCAGGTACTTCTAATACAAAAAAAAAAAAAAGAGATGATACCAGTAGTAATGTAACTGTACATGTGACGTGTCATTCAGACAAAGAGTGTCCCAAAGGTTTTACAGATTTTAATGAGACCACAACAGAAATCAGAGGAGTTTGAGGAAGGAGGATAGAAGTTAGAGCACGGGATGCTGTGCATTTTAACCTAGTATTTAAAAAAAGAAAAAACAAGTCCTTGAAGACATTAGATACTTAGTTTGAAGAACTATTACAGTTCTTAGAAACGGTATGCAGAGATGGGATTTGGTCCTGAAGCAGTGAATGCTTGAAGGAAGGAGGTGGCTAGTGCCACCTGTGGTGGAAGTGGGATCAAGGATAGACCCTGTGTGTGATTAAATCCGATAGATGCCACTGCCCTCTCTCAGTATCAAATATGAGACTTCCTTGCAGATGCAGAGCTACCCACATCTTATCAAAAAGCAGGTGTTACACACATTTAATCTACATTGTTTTTTTAAAAAAAGTGCCTGATACAAAGCTGCCACAGATAACCTGCAAGACTATCATACTTCTGCTTCACTTACAAATCCACTTTTGATTTCCTTGACATCATCAATGGCATTAAACACCTATTGATCTACTTGTACATGAACCGGCATCTCTCCCTGTCTCGATTCTCCATGTATAAAAAGAGGAGAAAAATACTTTCCTCTGTACTTTTCTGTATTTCCCATGTACATGATAAATTCTGGGGAAAGCAGCTCTGTATTACTCTGTGTTTATAGACAGTGTCCATCCTAGCACAGTCCTTACGTTATTCAGGGGCTTCCAGGTCCAACCACAGAACAGGTAGTAGTAATTTCTGAACCAAGCAGAATATTTCCTCCATGGCATTTAATGTGGCATTAAATCAGGGTAATTGAAAGAAATCAGTGTTTTTACCACTATCATATAGTAAACAAGTGTTTATTCTAGTTGCCTTGTTTCAGGTGGTTTGAACAGAGGCCAGTGGTGGTCCAGCTTGTTGGAAACTTTTGTGTTCAAACCAGAAGGATGCTGTAGATGGAGCTAACCTGTGAGTAAATTTTCTGGAGGCCATTATGTCTCCTACAGTTTCGAGTTTTTTTCTAAAGAAGACATTGCTCTGTATGTGTCTGTGTGTGAGGGAGAGAGAGAAAGAGCATCGCCTAGAGGGTTTCAGTTATCACACTGTCTAAATATCCCTTATTTTTAGTTGGAGTCTTCTGAATATGAGATCCCACTACAGGTAGGTGAAGTGACCTCTTCGGTTTTGAATCTCCTCTTCTCTGGCAGATGCAAGGCGGCAGCTTTGAACAGGAACCCCCTCCTGCTCCATGCAAAGCTCTTTGAATTGCCCCTGATACGCTTCTAAGGCTCCCTGGTTGTGTGCGAGGCACTTTGAAGATGAATGCCCCAGCATAAGGAAAACATGAAACAAAACTTACTCCCTTATGTCAGAGTGTGCGGCAGATTTCTCAAAGATCTTCAGTACAATGGTTGCTCTTTGGTGGGTAAGAGGAAATAGGCAGGTTCACCAACTTGTAAAAGAAGAACAAAATTGCACGGGGCTATCCATTGGGTGGTAGATCAGGTGAAAGAAAGGCAGTTGGGGGTCTCCACAATATTCAATTCTGGCAAAACTTATTCTAGGTTGACTTCATTGGATCTTACTTGGTGAAGACAAATTTATTATTATTTATTTTTCTGCCCCCTGAAGTTTGCTGTATTTTCAAGTGATAGATATGCCATGTTCTCTTGAGGGAGCATATTTTTCTCTGTCTCCATGAAAATCATCACAGCCCAACTCCTTAGGCTATATGTAACCATCATAATTTTCTGATATGTTTTGGACATGACCTAGAGTCCTGGGAGCTGAAGGGCTCATGGGTGTTTGGGAGAGTGGTAAAACAGTAGGCAGTTTTATCTGCGCAGTTCTGAATACTTCTGTTATAATTGGTATGAAACTCTCCATTAATGTGTTTTTTAAAACCTGATGAATCAGCTCTGTTGGCCCAGGTGAGGAGTCATGTACGATCCAGAAGTTTTCATTACCATCAGATGAATTAATCCATTTTCTTGAAGGGTTAATGGCTTTATAATATAAAAAACTGAACTGATGTCCTGGGAGACACTAGGTGCAGAAACAGAAGGGAAGGGGAACATTAAAAGAGATTATTTTTTTTTTAAAAAAAGAGAGATTGGTTAATAGAGAATGGTGGTGTTCTTCTCACCCCTTTTGGATGACTACTACAATGCAAATGTGTGAACTTCCTGTAAAGAAATGGGAGAAAAGCAGAACCCTCTGGGTCACAATTCTTTTCCATATATGATAGATCTTTCTTCCTTCCAATCAATTAATTGCATCCTAAAAACATCTATTTCTCACCATTGACTTTAAAGGGATTTTAGATGACTAGCTCAGATATAGCTGTCTACACAGTAAGTGATTAAAGTTGGGTTAGATGAGCTGGCAGGCTACATGGATTTTTTTTTTTTTTCTTCCTTCATGCAAACCCTAAATCAAAAGGCATCTCATCAGAGTATTATAAAATACAGCCTTCAGAGGGATAGTCTTCCACTTCCATATTCTGGCATCTGAAGGGAGGAGGGAGACTCCCATCAATTTAGAGAGAGGTAAAGATTTCATCTCCCTCTAGAAATCATGGCCGTAATGGGAAATTCAGACATTTATGAGATTTGCTTAGCCAAGGCATAACTGAGCATGTGGAGGTTTGTGTTTGTCTGTGTCTTTATAGTATAACAGCAAAAGCAGAATAAAAGACTATTTTTAGTTTTGGTTTTTTTTTCCCTTCTACCCCCTCTTCCCCCTTCCCCCCCCCCCCTTTTATTATGTACCTGGGGGCGGGGGGGGGAAGCAGATACAGTCTGTGTGACATTATAAACTGAAGTCCTTACCAGCCCTCTTCCTGAGACTGCAAAATAGGGATAAACTGTAGGTATTTATTAATGGGAGACCTCCAAACAAGCATTTACGAATCCACTGGAGAGGAATTCTCACAAAAAAAACCCCATGCAAGTCATGCCTGGTTTATGTTTGAATTTTAAAAACAGGTAGTTGTAAAGTTGTAAAAAAAACAGGTAAAGTTTTAAGTCGTTTAAGCTTGACCTAACCATTTCTGGCAATTGGTGATTATTTCTCTTGGGTTTCAGAAGCTGCCAAACCTGATACAATATATATACATTTAATGCATATATATGTATATCTAAAAATAAAGAGATATGTATGTATAAAGTCAATATGAATTTCAAGGGCAAGAGGGAGTGAAGCAAAGGATGACTTATTTTAGTGTTAAATCAGAAAGGGACTTGAGACACAGTGCATTTAGTTGTTTCCTCTAATTGTTACTTTCTTGACAATAATGGGTAAAGTATCAAATTATTATTTAAACTTATAAATAAAGCAAGTGTCCTTTTTCGTACATGTAAGTAATGGTCTTCTGCCAAATGATAGGCATGACAGTATTTTTTCCTAATTGAATCTGCATATCTTTTCCTTTGATAGTCCACTGCTGAATATTGATGGTTGCAATAATTGGCTCTTTATTGGAATATTGTGTTTTCTCTGCGATTTTTCAACTTTCTGCAATAAATCCTTTCCAAGTTTTACTTCTTTTATGGTCTGGTACTTACAAAAGTTGCTAATTCTGATGGAGCTGTAGGGCTGTGAATAAGACTCAGTGTTTTGATTGGTTGTGCAAGTCATGTATCGGTAGCTGGTACCTCTCCTTTTATCTTTTCTAGTGGAAATAGCTCAGCTGTTACTGGCTATATTTAGCAAGAAAATTTAGTCTTTCTCCTCTGTCTGTTTTCTTCTATTTGTCCCTTCAAGGGTTAGTGGCACTCAATGGTGGATAAATGCAAGAAAATCTAATAATACCTTTCTAATATAACCACTTATCTGGTATCATATTTTATTTTAACTCTTAATGCAACTGTATAATCATAGCTTCATTGGTATAATTGGATTTGGAAGTATATTTGTGCCATTTAATCACATCTATAGCATTTCTATAAGCTTATTCAGAGTAATTAGTAATCTTATAATTTTTAGTGGAATCATATTTTATTTCCACTGTACTCATTTTTCGCTTCAAATTCTTCAACACATTTGCACCAATTTTGCTTTTTACACTGGAATTTCTGGCATAAATAATCATTAAGATTTTTTTTTCCACTGTGAATGTGAACAGAGGCTAATCCAGCTCTCATTGAAGTCAATGGTAGTCTTTTCATTTACTTCAGTGGAAACTGGATCAAGCTAATAGGTTGCAAATTGCATTCAAGGGAAAGTCACATCTTATCATGGAAATCGCTGTGTAGCAAAGCACACTGTTATTGATGGAAGACACAAAACAGCTGGTTGTTTCCAGATTTTCTTGCCAGATAATTGATAGATTCTCTTATCCAACTTTATTAATTTTTAGTTTATAAGTTATGGCATTGCAACAATGTTTAAAATATTAATTTTAACCTGATCTTTCTGACAAATTAAAACACCCTTCCAGATAAAGATTTTTATAAAAGGGTCTAGAACTTGGCTTTCCAGACACCGAGTTAGCTATCTATTAATCTCAATTAGATAGCTCAAAATTGGGCATTTTTTCAGTTTAAAAAATATATTTTCTGCATTTTTAATTGAAAAACAAATATTTGATCATTTTTCTTACCAACTCACTGTTGTGTCACTTCAGAGCTGTGTCATTTCGTTAATATAATGGGTCCTCTTGCTGCTGAATATGAAAACCTGTAAGCACTTCCATCTAAAAGTGTAATTCTAGCAAATTACATTCCCAAGTAGGCACAAATTTATGACGTTCACTTTTCCCAACATTTTAATTTTGCAGCTGTGGGGTGCTAACTATATGTGCCAAATAATTTTTTTTTTAAACTATTGCAACTTGCTTGTTAAAGAGTTATTTTTCTCTTCTGCGCTGCTCCCACTCTGTTGATTAGAGGTTTGTTGCTTTGCTAATGCGTCTCTCTCCTTCAGGCAGTTAATGATTACAGACAACTCTCTAACCTATAATTTTGGGGGAAGGTTATTGAGAAGGTGATATGGCAACGATTGTAATTGTTTTTGTTGCTTAGAAATGTCCTTAGTCTTTGCTGGCCAGGTATGAGGTCCTGGCTTTTAGAGTGGAAGTGGTGCTGGTGTCCAGGATTAAAGACACTTTCCTGCGTTATTTATTCCCAAATCACACCAGCTCATAAGGTTAGAAAGAACCTTGTGTGAGATGGTAAACTCTATTTAATTCTTAATAAAATGTCAATGCAATGGTGTCTGTTCCATCCCAGGCAGATGGTGACCTTCATAGGCTTGAGGATGGACCTCCAAGCAGAGATACTCAGCTGGTGGAGGGGTGGCCCATAATTCCTGGCATGATTTTTAGAGCCTCAGGAGCTGTTGCAAGCTTTGGAGCATCTTTGGTTTCAGATGGCAGGATGACAATCATTCATTTGTGCAGCCTTTTGCTTGAAAATAGATCAATTGAACAATTTCTATTGGAGGTTTTGCTATTCTTCCAGCATGGAGAAGAGTTGTTTATGAGCCTTAAATGGAAAAAATGTTAACTTTAGTAATTTCATTACTAATAATTTGAATGGAGCAGCATAAGCACCCGTACACCCAAAATTCAAATCCTAAATACTGCAGTTATTTGCATATTGTATGTAGGTGCCTTGCCATGGAAGCCATGTTCCCACATCCCAGGGACACTCCTCATTTGGATTTTCCCAGTGGATGTATATGAGCAATTTGTACTGAAATTTTGTCAAAAAATGACTAGTGTTTTACCACTTTAAAACCATGGAAACATCACAATGTTCTTTTAGAAATGACTCCATGAATTAATTGCAAATTACTTATTAATGAAACAAATATTCAGCTGTCACTTGAACTAAACTACACTATATGCTTAATGATTATTTTTTGAGAAAACACTTTTGTGTTTGTTTGATCTGCCTAGTGTTAACAGTGGCAGAAAAAGAGGCAAGCATTTGGTGTCAGAGTGGAAACTTGAAACTGGCAAAAAGAAGAAGAGGAAAAACATCAGCCAATATCTGCAAAATAGGTGAAAAGCCCAAAGAAATAGCAGATATGTAACAATTACATTGGAAAGCTGCTCCCTGAGGCAGCCCTAGTTAGGTAACGAGGGTAAAATATGGTGACACGGGCAGGGAAATCTGGCAGTGAAGGTTTTCACAGTAATATTAATTCAGCTGCATTCCATGCCCGTAAAACGAGCATGAAGGAATTCACCTCATACGGGGCGGGCAAATGTTTGCAAACTGCAGAGGGACTCTCAAATGGATGCAAAGTATCATCTGCAGTTCTGCAAATTATAATAAAAATAAATGCTGCTAACTTGGGAACGTGCATTCCTGGTGGCTCTGGCATTAGTCTGAGACACCACCACCGAGCTCCCCTGCCCAGACCTTGCGTGTCCCACTTGAACCTGCTGAGCAGTGCTGAGCCCCGTGGGACCTTCGTGGGTGACCGTGGTGCACCCAGGGGCAACTTTTCCACAGGCAGCTTGCTGAAGCCGTGCATTTTTTCCATACGCTCTCCATTGCAAGGGGCAGATTATAAATAGGTAATCAAGCCTTTACGCTCTTTGCTGTGCTACTGGTGCTGTTTACAAGAGCAGGAACACGGGGCAGTACATGAGCGAGGCAGGGACGCCTGCGTTCTGAACACATCTCAGGTGTCCTTCTACTGGTGCTGCTGAATTATTTACCACTCAGCAAGCATGTGCCTGCGTGAGATATTTAAAGGAGGGAATTTGAGGTGAAACCCCATCCGTTTACCCAGAGCTGACACTGGAATATTCATTATCACGTTAAATCTAACCACAGCGAAAATGAAGGTTTCCGTTGATTATGTGCCTGCATAAAAGACTTCTTTGGTGGCAAGCCTGTGTGCCAGAGATCTGAATATAAAATCTAGAATGTAGAAACCATTCTCTTTATGGTAAATTTGCCTTCTTGGAAGTTATGAGACTTGGCAGGTTTAAATATGTTTTAAACCTGTGGTGGATTATATGATTTTCTAACTGGCCACAAGCAATACTAGATGAGCGTGTATCACACATGCCCAATCCCAGCTACAGGCACGAGTCACGATTTTCCATGCAAATTACGAAATAAAGTGCAGATTTGATATCCAGAGAATGTTACCTATTTATCTTGGCATAACACTAGTTTTGCAGGGTCGGTATGGAGGTCTCCTCCTCTGGAGTGCGAGGCAATAGCCCCGTCTGCACACACCTGCTTCTCCTCTCCCCCATCCCGAGTTTGTGCTGGAGCAGAGTGAGCAACACAGCTTGGAGAGGGGTTTGAGGAGCCCTTTGGAGTTACAGTTGCAGAAAAGTTCAGTAAAACACATGGGGCTGGCCCAAAAAGAGACATGAGGTATTTCCTCCTTCTCTTCATCCATCCCTCACTCCTTCCATGTCTTTCCCCTCCACCAGGGATTCTGTTGAATGTAAAGATTGAATGAAATCTTCTTCTCTGGAGGAGAAGAGAAAATAATAGAAATTATGAGATGAAACACTTTAAAAGGGCACCTCCTGAGCAGGTTGTCCCCCTGGGAAGCAGGAGGACTGTTTGGTCTAGTCCACTTAGGTCTGTCTGTGTATGAGCTTCAAAGCAAAATGGTATAGGAAGGGCTGGGTTTGGTGGAGGTGGGCATGTACATAAAGGGGAGAATAAAACCTGTTTCTCTTAATGCTAAGAATGATGATTCGCTCACAATTAGTAAGTCATTGAAATATGTAACTGGTTGCATCAGCACAAAGAATTAAAAAAAAAAACAAAAAAAACCAAGTTGCTCCATTTTGTAATACTTAGAGCAGACTTTCTACTTTGGCAAATGGCATATAAGGAACAACATGACCAGAAGCCAGCTTGCCTAGTCATAAGTGGTGATACTTTATGGCACATTCTTCTCTTTATGCCTCCTGTTTTCATCTTTACTTGTAAATGTACTTAGTGAGCAAGAATAAAACATAAACATACAGTAGATACAGAAGTGCCAAGCATCTTCAGCTTTGACTGGTGCTTGCAGAAAGCATAGGCAGAAACAAAATGATCTCTCACTACAATTGAGAGACAAAACACCCATCTATGTTTAATCAGCATTTAAAGGAGGAATTACATGTCCCACAAATCCCCTTTTATATTGCATTTAAAATCCCCTTACCTGCCCTTTAGTTTTCATGGTTTTTCTTATCTTCAGTGTCGCTTAATCAAATTTCAACAGGATTTGCTTCCTCACTGCCCATTTGCCCTTACTTTCTAGTGCCACATTAATGCCAGAACACCATCCCAATTCTGCCATGCTTTGATATCAGATGCCCAGAGATTTGGATTATTTTCATTCAGGTACAAGCAGAAAAGAAAAATACCTGGTTTGTAGGAGTGACAGATAATATTTTTCAATGTAAATGTCTAGGGCTAGAGTGGAGGAATAAGGGAAAGCAAATGCAACTCTTGTTTGACTCCTGTTGACGTTGTGCATTCGTCCTGGGGGGCAGCATTGCTGGGACCCGATGGCCATGATCTGCCCTGCTGCTGGCAAATGTGATATAAATCCATTCTAATTCATCATGTAACTGTGAGTTAGTCCTTGGATCAGTGATGGGAAGAGGTCTGTGAGCATAGCTGGTGATGTTATCCTCTCTCTTACATTGCTGTCTTTGCTGGACATTAAGCTCTCATGATAATTCACAAGAAAATGTATTTTTAAAAGGCACTGATTATCCACAGTGGCCAACATTTGGAGCACTATTCTTGAATTATTTTTTAATTAAACGTAAAGGTTTTTTTAATAAGAAAGTACCCCAAAGCGCAGTTAAACCAAATTCTGAGGAGTTTGTGCCAGCAGAAGGCAGTATTACTATTTTCAACTAATATTTGCATCGTATTTCACAAAGCTGGGCAGGGAACTGCTTTGTTACAGGAATCCAAAAGGTTCTCTGTATCACAGTGGTGAGGGTCACCAGCTCAGAAGATGTTCACTCATGGTCAGGGCTGTAACAGCAAAACACATCAGAAATCAGATCTGCTACAGGAGCGCTGGAGGCTCACCCCCAGCAGGGCTTTGCTCTTCCCCTTCTGGAGGATGACTCTCAACTTTCTTCAGTCTGGTGTTGCATGAGCTGGTTTTTGGTGGGAGTGAACCCAAAGGAGATGGGTACTACTAGAGTACAGGAAAGGAGTGTGCACAGCGAGGATGAGGGGGAGAGGGCAGAAGGATGCCTCGGACAGACTCTTAAAGGACACGTTTAAAAAGAAAGGTTGCTTGAAGGAAGGCTAAAGAGGTCTTCAAGTGACAGCAAGATGTGACACAAGACTGTGACAGCAAGAGTGAGGACATGAGGGAAGGCTGGGAAGAAGGTAGGAACAAGTGGAAGAAGCTGAAGCAGAGGCTGTTGCCAAAGCTGACACCTTGAGCAATGAGAGGAAAGGGCTTGTTAGACTTTGATTTGGTTAATGAATATGTGATGAAGAAAGAAACACAGAGGCTGATTGTCTGCAGGGGAAGAGGCTCTAAGAGGAAGCATAGGGCAGATATCTGAAGCAGGTGAGAAGCTACCACAAGGTTGGTCATGGGACCAGCTGAGATGAAGGAGCTAGAAAAGGAGGGTTGGCTTTAACAGTGGAAACAGGATTCAGCAAGAATATGGCATATTAAGAATTGAAAACATCATTGTTACTGTTATTATTTACTTAAGGCTGGCTTGTTTTTAATCTAGTAAATAGCTTCTGTCAGAAAAATAGAAAACAAGTTTTAAATGTTGGCTTTTACTTCTACTTTGTTTATTAAAGACGGTTCGTTCTGTTTTACTAATACTTTGTAAGTAAACAGAGTGAGAACATTCAGTGATAGAGATGATCAACCATTGAAATTTGGTTCCACACTGAGCACATAAGAAGGAAGAAAAGAAATGTAATTAATACATTAGGATAATAGAAACACTACTAATAGATAGCAATAATGGTTCTCTATTATTTATGGTTAATTTTAGAAGAGAGAGAGTTTATTTTTGGCTCAAAGCAGTAGACAGGAGCATTGAAGGAGTAAAAAATTTAGTTTTGAGCTGTAAAAGGAAGTTAAGATGGATATTGAGAAAAATTCAAAAAGATAAAAATTATTTCAGTTTGGTAGTTCTTCACTGGTTGTGCAGTTTGGCAGCTGTCAACATCTCAAAATATCATCTCACCCAAACTGTTGAAAGAAAGAAACCCTTTGATTTTTCCCTTGAGACTCCCAAGCTGAAAATGGACTCTTTGTAGTCTCAGCCTCATTTCAGACAGGTTTTTTTTAAAAAACATTCTTGCTGGCAGAAACAACTAATTCATAAATAGAGTCTCTGTTAATTAAATAAGTTTTATCATTTTAACTTTCCTTATAAAATGAAAAAGACACTAAATCTCTAACATTTTCTTCTTTATTATGAATCTTAAGGGACTGAGCACCAGATTTCTTGCATCATTAATAATGCAAATTAGTTTTTGTTTGGGTCTCATAACTTTATAGTTAGAAGTAAATATTTAATGCACAGATCTGGGAAATCAACTCACATATAGCAGAAATTTTACTTTATCGTTATTGAAAGTTAATGTAACAATGATGGGAAGTACTGTGGTTTCTGTTTATTTAACCTTTCTTGCTCTTGCTTTTCTTTCAGTAGAACTCTCTGTAACTTGTCATTAAACACTGTTATATTCCTACAGTATCTGTTTTTACTATCTTTACAGTAGCCATAGCGTTCAGCATTTAATACCATTTTAAAGTAAAGGTTAAATACATATAGCATACTCAGGGCTATAAGGATTATATTTTTGCTCTCAACTAGTGGCAGGAAACCCAGGTGATTATTTACAATAATACCTAATAATTTGTTGACTTTGCAGCAGTTTTCCTTAGTTTGCTTAATGAAGCAATAGTCAGATAGCCAAAATAAGATTAGACTTGATTTGGGCCCTCTATATCATGCGTCGTAATGCCTCGGGAGCACGGGGGTGAAATACTTTGACTTGTTTCCTTGTTAGCACACGGGTACTCTGCAGTTAGTGAATACAGCCTGTAGTAGGTCTTTCTGCCCTGCGTTTTTACACATTATTCCTGAATATATCGTACCTCTCTCCATATGCAATGTCTGTACTAATGACACTATTGCAGACAAATTACAGACGTTTCACTGTGACATCTGTGCTTTTTGTAGCAACTCTTTTTTGTGTGTGTGTGGTGGATAACAGAAAATAGTAAGTATCCTGTTATTTTTGTGCATGAAATCTGATAGTGAAAAAGACACCAGAGAGAATTCTTCAGTGATAAAAATTTAAATAGACCCATTTATCAATATGACAGAGATTTGACCTGAAAGCTAAAGTGTTTGAAAGTTAAGTGGGGTTGTGTAAAGAAAGTTGAGGCTACGCTGCAGATAGACCATAGGTTTTGTAAGTTATTAAATCAAAATAAAAGGTATTGACAAAACAATAAATTGCCTGTATCACCCCATCTAATAGCTTCTGGGAGCACTAAATACATTCTCCACACTTAAGATGTGTGAAGCCTTTCCCTTGCTCATACTTTTGTTTTTTCTACTTGAAAACATTTGTGCTGTAGTTGGTTTTATAACAGATTTGGCACCAAATTGCTCCTTTCTCTGTTCTTGCCAGAGAACTTGCTCAGAGCAGCATCATGGGGAGCAGGAGTGGTGGCATTACTCTGCTAGCAACAGGATTGTTGGACTTTGCAGGTGGGGTATGAATGACTCTCTTGGGGACCAAAAAAAAATAAATAATAACGGCACTAATATCTTTACTGGGAGAAGGGAGAGCACACGGCGGTGCTCTTTGCTCTCCCTGGGAGTCCTCAGCACCATTTCTGTGCTGGAAACGTGTGGGATTTGGAGGGGGAGAAGCTTCTGGTGGTCGCTGCTCTTCAGGGCATGCTCCCCTCGAACGGGGACGCTCCAGGGAGCGAGGAGCCATGGGGCCGCTCACGCCGCCTGCGTAACGATGCACCTTCGTGGAGAAGAGCTGAGTTCAGTCTTGCGGGGGGGAGGGAAAAGGCTGCGGGACCCGCCATGGATGGGGAGGTTGGGGAGCGGGCGGGGGGCAGCTCTTTGCTTCCAGATTCATCACCTGGGACCTGCTTTTTCTTCTGGCTCCTTTGACTCCACGGGGTTAGAGGGGCATACCCCCTACCTACGCCTTCCCCACTGAGGAGAGAATGAGGCTGGCTCTCTTTGGCTTGAAAACTACACAGATTTGAGACTATTTCCCCTCCTGCGGATTTTTCCATGGAGAGGATCGTAGAAGACATTACTATTTATAGTGCACAGTACGTGTACACAGCATGACATCCACCGGCTTTTCAAGCAAACATCCTACCAGTTTGGAGGGGGGAGGCTTTCCATCTCCGTGTCCCCAGGATGCCCTGTCCCCTCTCCTGGGGAGGTGGGAAATCACACAGGAGTGGCACCCATCTCCCCTTGTCTATAGGTTTCTTTCACTTATTTTTAGATGAAGATGCTTGCCCCCCTGCCATGGAGCTGATCACGAGGTTCAAAGTCAAAGCAAGTTTTCAGCACAAATGACGTGAGTTTTAAGGGGAGGGAGAGGAATTGAAAGCAATGATGGTACGAGGGGGGTCACAGAGCATTTGTAGTGTCTCGTTTGGGAACGGATCACTTGGGGTGGGGGAGAAACGAAGATGGAAAAGTCCATTGGTTTAACTAAGGATTTTGGAGAGTTTTCAAGGGAACGAGGGTCAGTGGGACTCAGTTTCCTCACTGCCCACTCCCCGCCCGGCTGCTGGGTACCACGGCACCTCTTTGTGTTCGTGAAAGGGTTTGGGAAATCAGAACATCTTCATCTAGGCTCGGTTCTCGATACGGAAAAGATAGCTGACAATGGCAATAAAAATAACAGTAAGCAGTTGGAAAGGCCCGGCTCAAATCGTGCTCTGTCAACAGCTTTGCAATCTGTATAAATATGAGTGGAAAGACAAACAACTCTGATTTCGCTTTAAGAATGTGAGTATCCATTGTCGTAGATTTAAATTAGGATGTTTTCCTTGTACTGTATGTAAATTCCTTCTTGGCAAATAACCCATGTCCACTAATGTATGTGTATTTTGGGTCTGTATAGTTTTGGTCTCTGCAAAATACAATGAAATTTGATAGCACACAGAAATACTTGCATGGAATGTCAAATTTTTTGTGTGTGCTTCTCACATATCCATAAAAGAGTTTACACATTTCTAATTACTCATTCAAAAAGAGACTTTACAGCACTTTTAAAAGAGAGCCAATTTTTTCCCTACTGTGTTCTGTTTTTACAGCTTGTGGAAAGCTTATTTAACGAAAGTTTAAGTAATCAGGGAAAGTCATTTCTGAGAAAAGACTGACAGATATGAAGCCTCTTTTCACACTTCATAAGAGGTGGAGATAGTAGCCATAAAATTTACAGCTGAATAGTACTCTGTTTAGCTTAAGTTATAGAATTATTAGTGTTTCGGGCACGTGATAGATTCTTTGGGAGGTTAAATATTTTAAATGATTATATATGCTATGTGTAGCCAAGCTCAAAGTGTGCAATACTAATAACAACCTACCCCTCCAAACCCGGCAACCTGCACACTCCCACGGGGCTGATGTTGCACTAAAACTATGTGTTTGCAGCTGACTTAGCTTCATGATATATTAATAAAATGCTAGTGATATGTTCTCTTCACACAGGCTCACCTCTGGCTATGAAATTATGAATTCTTGGGCGATGGAAATGAACAGACAGGGCATGTTGGATAAGAGGGGAGTCAGTAGGGAGCTCAGCACCATCAGCATCTCTGTCCCAGCTCCTGCAGAGCAGGGACACACGAGCTTTACTGTATGAGAGACCTGGCTATAGAGAGATCGAGAATAAATGAATTCTTCTGCAAGTCATGACCAATTATGTGTTAAAAAGAGCTGAATATAAGAGGAAGATCTTGGTTGTTTTAGGAGACTGAAGAGTTCACAAGAGATCTCATATAAATGGGTATGCCAAGTATTACTTCTTGGAGATAGTAATAAGCATTTGAGTGTGAATCTTTCTAAATGTTATGAGATGCCTAGATGTTATGGCAATGGGTAACACATACAAATACTTACGGCAAACTATAAATAAGCAAACAAAAGAGATTACTGAACACATTGAAATGTTATGCTCTCTGTGTCATCCTTTCAAACCTTTTTTTTTCTTTTTGGTAGTGCTTTTGATGTAACTGTTTACCCAGGAGCAAGCAGCAGAAATGCTTTCATAGTTCTTTAAAATAACATAAATTGTGTGAGCTGGAGTTTAGTCCCACTGCAGTTATTCTGAGGTTTGCCATTGGTTTTGATAGAACAAGAACAAAATCAGGGAGGCCTCATTCCTCCTCCTCATCGTGGCAGCCATGCTATAACATGGTATTAACACGACAAAGTAGCTCACCGTACAACTTACATCAGCATGCGGTTTAAATATGAGTAGTGTAATGTTTATATTTTTTTTAATTCACTTTTATGTGAGCCTAATACAGCCGGCCTCATAAAGCTCACTCTTGCACCAGATTAAAGCGGTGCCTTTGTAGCATTTACTGGTTGTCCATAAATCACGGTGGCACTCTGTTACTGTCCACAAGCTGTTTTTTGTGCTAAAGGTTTCAATCATTAAGATGTACAGTATTATCTCCGGCAGAGCTTTAGTCCTGGAGAAATTATGCTGAGGTGCTTTTGTATGTCTGGCATTTGTGAAAAATGCGTGTGTGTGTGTGTGTACAGTGTGTCATTTGAAAGCTGATACATGTAGTAGCTTTAGCTGCTGTGTTAACCAGTATTTTAACTAAATGTACAGAAAATTCTCCTGTGTATTTATGCAATGCAGGAAAAGTACTGATCGTACCAGTTTGCCTATTCCCAATGTCTATCTCTGACATCTATTTCAGCTCAATTGAAGGTTTTCTGGGCATCAAACACTTAGATTTCAGGTACGAATCTCAGTTACAGAAAAAGTGTCCTCATTTGTCAGACCCTACAGGTTTTCAGCTTTGGTTGTTAATACCAACAATTCCTAAATCCCATTCAGTTGACTCTGAAAACTGTATTCGGGAGGCGTGCAGTGATCCTGCATTCAAATGGTTAATTTGCGCTATGTTCTGTTAAAGAAAAGGAAAACTGTCACCCTGTCATTTTAGAGTCTGACACTAAGCTTGTCAAAAGAGACAGCTGTTAAACTGAATTACTGTTGACATGCAGAGAAACGGCCCTTGCCAGATGTAAAGGACATCTGCGGCAATGAAGTGGTACAGGGTGGCTTTTAAAATGTGGTCATACTGGTATTTGAATAGAGCGTCTATGGCATTAAAACGTGGCCTTGACTCGGGCAGTTTAAGGCAGCGAACCAGAGCCAATGAGAAGCACAAAGAAGTGCTGATCTGTTGCTGGATCCGTAACTTACGCGTGAATGTGAAAACAGCGCGGTGTCAAAGCTATTAAGCTCTTATCTTGTATCCAGGAGGAGGTGGGTTTAAAACACAGTAGGAAACATTTCGCATTTCTGGGTCCTCGAACGTGCGGGTAGGCGAGGTGTAAATTCATAGGTGGATTATGCGGGGAATGGATAGAAATAAGTCTTCCTGTCTTCAGCCAACAACTGCCGAGGCAGGAATTGCAGAGGGCACTAAGCCGAGGCAGGGAGGGCTGGATGTGCCCCCCGCCGTGGCCGGTAAGGCTGCCGGGGCGCTGGGGAGGCTCCCCGTCCCGGGGGGAGCAAGGGGACGGGGAAAGGGCTGCACGGAGAAGCCTGGGAAATTCTGTCCGTGTGTTTTGATGTCATTTACATAAAGGAGTCGGGATACCAATTTAATTTTGTGGAAAAAACGTGGCTACTATGAATATTTTATAAGGTAGCAATGGAACCACCAGTAGGGAATTCTGCACATTATATAAGTGCGCGAGACTTGGATTTGCATGCTTTTAGGGTAGAAATAAAGCTGTTCTGGAAAAAATGTACCAGTTAAGCAATTTTGCTAAATGTATCAAAAATGAAATGTTATGAGACGAAGCATGTATTCATTATGAAATGAAATTGATGTTTGAAGCTAAAAAAAATAATATTCAGGCCAAACATCATTTTGAATATGTTAGTGGATCATCTCTTGATGATTTATTTGTGTCTTTAGTGGTGGCAGAAACCAAAGAGTTTTCCATTTGTGGGGAAGGTGGCAAACAGTATTTCTAAACCATAGGGGCTTGGGTGCTCCTTCCTGCAGGAAAGAAACAACAGCACCAGCAATTTACTAATTTGCTCTAGGTGGCAAAAACCCTGGAAGGGGCAACTGTGAGAGATGTTCCCTTCTTTGTAAGGGGCAAGTTTGCTTTCCAAACACCTGGGTTTCTCTGTGCAGAAAGGCTTACGTCAGTCAAGGTGGACTCGTTCCCTTGTGCTTCCTCCAAGACTGGTGGAAAGAGCAGGGCTCGTCTAAGGCTTGAGATGATTTGAGCTGGTGCCTTGCATTGCTCTGAGAGCCCTCTGCCACAGAGAGCATTTAGTGTCCTGTGCTACCCCAGCTGGATTGCTAGTGTTGCCCACCAGCTTGATGCCAACAGGTGGATGTCTGAGCCAGTGGTCCAGCTGGATGGCCTCCAGATTCCTGAGGAGATGCGTGGTAGCATGTGATTTATGGAGGTGACTCTGCGTAGCGTGGAGGGCCGCTGGGTAGCCCTGCTGCCAAATCTGACCAAAGGGCCACCTGCACTTGTAACCAGCGGTGCTTCCACCGGTCCATATGGCCGTGGTTGGCTGGGTCACAGCAGGAGATGCCTTTACAAGTACAAATATATGTGATCTAACACAGCTCATCCTGAAACCACATGCATCACCAGCTGCCAGAGGTCTGCCACGTACGAGGGAGGCAGTAAGTAGTGCCAGTGTTTAACCACCAAGGCATGGGCAGTGAGCAGAGAGTAGCAGTTGTGTTGGGGCAGTCTCCAGGAGTCAGGGACATGTGCTTCATTCAGGGCTCTGCTGGGAGGCTTTCGAGGAGCAGTCAGGATGACAGTGCTCCCCTGGGGTCGGCGCACATGGGTATATTTTGGGGTTCACGGTGTTGGGAGAGTTGATTCCTCAAGAATGTCTTTTATATGGGGAAAATATAGCTGCTTGGCAGCAGCTCATTTCTCACCCTATGGGGCTTGGTAAGACCTTGGGGACAAATACAGGAAAAGAAATGTAAATAAAAATGTTTAATTAAGAAATTTTGAAAGTATTTTAGCTTGTGGGTGACAAGAAAGCAGGTGGCTGCCTAGCAGGACCACTGCCATCTCATGCATGTGCTCTGGGGACCACTGGAAGGCACTGGAGCTTCCAGCCTGGTGGGGTAAGGGCAAGACAGACCTAGGAGGAAATGACTTTAGGGTGATTTTGTGCCTTCCTGCTCAGCTGCCGCGCGTGCCTCTGTCTGTGCTGACCCAGAACATCAGTGCTGAAGTGTCTGCAAAGGCAGTGCTGGTTCAAAACTATCCCTGTGTCTGTGCTGGGATGGGGCCTGGGTGGTCATCTCCCCCCTGCCAGTCTGACAGGAGTTATATGGGCAAAACATCAAATACCTCTTCAGAAGGAGGTTGAAAGCTGCAATAAAAAAGGCTGAAATCTCCATATCCACTTTTCAGCGATTAGGTAGAGCTGCAGCTCAGTGTTGCAGGTTTTATCCAGTGCAGACTCACCTATTTACGTAAGTATAACTATGCTATAATTATTAACTTTTTACAAACAAGCACGAGGTGGAACATTAAAATAAACAGGAACAAGCTAATTATTAGATGGCAGGTTTTTCTGCAGTAACTCTTATAATATCATCATTAGTTTATTAAAGCTTACAATGAAAAATCTTTCTCATAACCCAAGCTCTTTCATACAGCTTCCAATTTTGATTGACACCAAAATAAAATAACTAACCTATAAATTATAATGACTGATTTAAGTGATGTATAAGTACATTATTTGTAAAGCATTGCAAGGATCATCAGTGTGAAGCATATGCAATTTAAAAAAATAAAAAATATTTTGCCAGGATAACAGTAAGACAGAATTCAGCTCTTTCTGTGACTGTTCTCACCACGTGCCTATATTAATTGCAATAATCAACCAAACCTGGAAAAAAAGCCCTATATCAACAGTTCTTTGAACTTCATCATGTAATCAGCCCCAGGTCAAAAATTAAAATCTATGCCTTTCTTCTGAGAAATGCACCCCAACTTTGTGAGATGTGAAAAAACAAATTTCTGTCATTGAAGTCATCCTAAAATTCGTGTTTGTAAATATGTTCCTACTCACCTGCTTGGTGATGTTGGAATGGCGTCTTTCTTATTTTATTCAAGCCAAGAAATGAAACTTTCTGAGTTTCATGTGTTGACTGGGAGATGCGCTCTGCCTGTTGCGTACTGACACGGCGAGCAGGGCTGAATTACTCCAGCTGAAGATCTGCCCCCAAGCTTCAGTTACCCATTTCAGTATTGCAGAGAGCATGGGAGCTAGGTCATAGAGAAACAGAAAATAATGCACAATGGCTTGTTATAATCCACCCATTTGTTTGGGAAACCAGTGATCTTCAGGGAGGGAAAGGACTTCTTGCTGCATTTTAAATACCATATTTCAAATTGGGATTTCTGATTCAGCTTTTACGGAGCCTGATAACTGTTCGTTACTGTAAGAAGAATCTCACACAAATGGAGGTTATTCTATTCAAGATCATCAGTGTCAAGGGCTCAGAGTTTGCTTGGCAAGGCCACCTTACAGTTTGGTGAGTACCATTAATGTGCTTTAATTTGACTGTACGAGTCCCGTAGCGGAAGATCTGGCTCTTGCCCCTAGAGGTTTGCAGTATCAAATGAGTTAATAGCACATTTCAGGCTAGGTCTGAGTCCATATTATAAATGACTAATTTATTTCTTGAATTCACCATTTCTCCCTGCTTAGACTGTGATTTCTATGAATATTCTCCTGTATAAAGGTATTCTTTTTTTCTCTTTCTCTGTGGTAGGAATGTTACCTTTGCTTGCTTGGATGTTCATGGCATGTTTCTGGCAAAGACCTAAAATTCAGTTTCCAAGGCTGTGGACAGCAAAGGGCATGTCTTGCAGAGATAAAACGAGACTGATGCAAATAAATATCCTCACAATGTGATGGGAACCCTTTTCAATGTTGAAAACCATGAGAAGGAGCAAAGATATGCACGTATGCTGTAACTCTATGTACAGTCAAAATACGAGACATTTACTCTGGATTTATACAGTTTAACACTGCACAGAGTTTGGGATCTTCATAAACTACATAACCCTGCCATTTCCTAAATATTTTTAGTGGTGCAAAATCTTTTGTGATCCAGGGTAGTTTGCAATGGGACCAGTCTCAAGGTAAGGTCATGGGGATTTATATTGATTCTTTGATGTAGTTTTTTCTCTGTTTGTAATTCTTGAAAGCAAACTTACTCATTGCTGACTGGCTTGGTAACCTACATTCTGCATCCATATACTGATGTATACCTGATAGGGCTTAAGCTGAAGAAGAACGAGACATCAGCCAAGGAGGCTCCTTTTTCATCTTTGCATTGAGCATGTTTCTTGTGTCAACGTCTTTTCCATGAGACTTTAATCTTTTTGGAAGCATTGTGAAAAAAGGGGTAATATCTTTAGACCTGGCCCATGCCCATAAAAGTATTTTAAGATTAATTTCATGAGTACAACCAGCTTCTCCAAATACCAGTCTTTTCTCTTTTTAACCATAAACATAGGTATTCTACTCTTAGAATCATAGAATCATTTGGGTTGGAAAGGGACCTTAAAGATCATCGAGTTCCAACCCGCCTGCCATGGGCAGGGACATCTCCCACTACACCAGGTAGCTCAAAGCCCCATCCAGCCTACTCTACAGAGGAGTAGAGCTTTGATTATTTTTGCTTTTTCTGTGAGGATTTTTCATATGATATAAAGCTGTATGTATAGGCAAAGATGAAGACAGAGGAGTGCAGGTGTTGGTAGTGCTCACTGAGTAGCTGATTTACAGATATGGGAGTCCCTTGCAACCAGGTGACCAACACACTTCGCATTTTATTTATTTATCTTGCTACTTAGCACTTGTTATTGTTTCTCTTATGTGAATTAATTTACCCTATAAAGCACTCCTTGCTATAATCAATGACTCATTACACTAAAAACCTGCAGGAAAAATTAATTAAATGAAAAGTATGCAAGAGGAATGTCCAACTTTTGTATTTCTAGTGACTCAAATATTTAGTGCTTCCTTTATGCCAGGTTCTCATATGTTACAGGAGAGGTTTTTACCTTGAACCACAGGGAGTTCAGATGGCTTAGAGTGTGGTGATATTTCCTAGATATACCAAATCCAGTTCATTTATCATCAATATCCACAGGAAATAACAATCTGTTTATACATCACATTTCTCTGAGCTCTGCGAGGTTCTTGTTATGAATTCCTTCCAGCTGCTTTTCTCATTCCCACAGAAGAATTGCATGTGAAGGGTTACCGCTTACCCATCAGTTACTCTAACAATTATTGACTGATAACCACTGGTAATTCCAACTTTCTGGTGATCTTTGATAAGGATTTTGTGTAGTTATTATGCTCTAAAATGTCGCCTCACCCATAAAGGTCTCGAACTTCAGGTTGGGTAGCTGACACAGCCACCTTTTCTGGAACCTTGAATAGAAAGAGGTTAATAATATGGAATAGGGAGCTTTTACAGCTATAGAAATGCCATGTAAAGCCGAGAGTCGGTTTGAAACTCCTGTTTTCTGCCCCATGGGAGCGATTGCGTCCTGTTACCTTCAGAGAAGTGATGCCTGCCAGTCGGCGGCAGCTCTGCAGGCAGCAATCGAGCTTTCTTTTATTCTGCCCAATGATTTTTGGTGAAAGTAAGTTAAGTAGAGCCATAAATCAAAGCAATTAGAACAAGGTAAGAAAAAAAAAAAACCGAGCCGTGGCTAAGCTCATTTCCTTGACATCCTCTGCACTGCTGGCACCGCGGTACACTGGCTTTCGGTTCTGGTTTATTCCCCTCCAAATCACTGTTCACCTCTATTAATTTCCTCATATCTATTGTAGATTTATGTTTTCTTTAAAATCGGTATGTACCTGCATTCAGGCAGAGTTGCACTGTAGCAGAGCAGATGAGCTGCTCCCATTCTAGCTCAGCAAGTGATCAAATGCAAGCCCAGGAGATTTCCCGTCCTGCAAAGGGGGAAGCCACACACACCAGCAATAATTACTTTACTTTTAAAGTGATCTGGGAAAAGAGGGAGAATAAGAATGAGAGGAATGAATTCTCTATTCAATTTTAAGGCAGTAAGAATTTAAGTTAATTTAGCATGTTAATTAATATGTCCTAAGAGCTGCAAAGTGTAATAATATGGAGAATGATTTCCTTAAATTGTAAGTGACCGAGAGAAATCTGGATGAATATATAACACTGCTTCTGCTTTTGGTCAGCTGATAAATTGCATTAAGAATGGTGGCAATGTATTAAAAATTTTTGTAATACCTTGTTTTCGACTGCAAGCAGTTGTAATTGCCGCAGGGATGTTAAACTGTGTTATAGGACAAGGAAGGCAGTACAGTAAGAGTAAGTTAGGAAAAAAGAAATTTCAGTCCCAAATGGGTGAAACTTGAGATATGAATGCATGTCTTAACACCTAACTATGAGTTTTTAGGGAGAAAACAAACTAAATGGTATTAGTACTGTAGTGAATCTGTTTTTTCTATTAATCAAAAGCTGGGTATTTTCCTTGCTCTTTTGTAATTTTACTGAAATAAAATTATAGAAAGCTTTTGCCTTAATGTTTTGGCCCAATCTTTTCAGTGCTTCAGGGGACTGATACAGGTTACATAGCTGGCTTTCAGTCTAGTTTTTCCTTCACCAGCTTTTGCAATTCTGTGGGACTGATGGATTTTAGCACTTTGGAAATCAGGCCTTAAATTCTGATGTCTACAAAACATAAAAGAGGTTGAATTGTGTATATTTTGCCCTAAACCCACACTATATTCCTTGAAGACAATAGCAAAAAAAAAAAAAATCATATAAAATTGTCTTTATTTCTAGGTGCTTTAATATCAGAGACTTGCTTCCAGCTAAGAAAACATTTGTTACAGAACTGAAAATGCTTGATATGATGTTGTATCAGATAAACTTTGTTAGTGCACAGTAGCACAGTGCTGATAATTTAAGAACTCACAGGATTTTCAGCCATAAAAGATCCTCAACGAGTGCTAAGCTCAGTGGGAAAAGGCAGTACATAAATCTGCAGCAAGATGAGTGTGACAGGAGGGGAGCAGCTCTGCACTCAATTTTGGGAACCCCAAACCACTGTTGAAGGATGTTAGAGAGAAACAGAAGTGATGATGTTTTGGGGCATGAATGTTCATTTCAAATAATTTTCCTGTTAAATATAATGTTGGGCAAGACCCTATCTGGGAGTCCTCAAGTCACTGGAGGCTCCTTCTGTTCTTTGGCATAGGGAGAGAGAATCTGGTCAAGTGGAGGGGTCAGCCTCTAGCTGCTGCATAGTCCCAAAGTGTATGGTCACTGGAGGCATCAAGAAAGATGAAGAAAGGTCCAGGCAAGAAAAGCATGGTCAAAGTTGATCGATAAAATGGTTTCACGTGATGGGATGAAGAAAGTCAATGATGCTTAAGATGAAGGATTGTCACATCCAGGATCAGCCAGCCCTGCACGATCTCAGTAGTAATGATGACGTTGAACCTGGGAAAAGCTGGAGAAGGAAGAGCAAAGCCACCAGAGAAAGGCAGCAGAGGAATTTGACAACAAACTCCAGAGAGAAAGTGCAGTGCCACGAAGGGGGAGGATGTTTGGGCACCTGTTGTGACAGCTGTGACTAAGCATACAATGACCAGATCAGGGTGAATAATGAGAGAATCTGCTCATTTAATAGTGTATATACAAACCCAGCAGGGACATGAAACTGTTTTGCTTTGTTTTACTGATAATGTGTTATTGGAGTCATGTCTCTGACTGTGATCTAGAGTGGGTTCAAAACAATTACTTATATAACACAGGATATATTTAAGTCAGGGAGGACTGGGAAGGGAGAAATGTGTGTATCCCAATTTCTGGTTAAGAAGCAATATGGAATTATGTTTTTCTGAATAGATTTATTGATTTCTGTTTGTCCAATGCAGGGATATCTCTCTCAAGGGCTGGATGTCCCTTGCAAAATTTGAACTGCAAAATAGTCAGTGAATCGCACTAAGCCTTGTATACATCTCTGGCCTGTGGTTAGTTGGCACCCTAACCTAACTGCATTATTCTAAAAAGTGAACTCCTTTAAAATAATTTCAGCCAGTGCCATCTTCAAAAGTTGGGGCCCATTTCTGGATGGCTCCAGCTGGTCCATGGTGGCCAGGGCTCGCTGTTGTCTGAGGTAGATAGGCAGTCCCTGGTGCAGCCCCTGGCATACCTTCTTCTAATGCTCTGCTTTACAAGTGGTCAGGAATCTTTTGGATCAGCTTTGGGGTAAAAGAGCCTGATTTTGAAGCGGCAAATACACTGCTCTAGCAAAATTTCATCTGTATGTGAAAGAAAATGATATTTGTTGCTCACTTACAGAGCAGAGTAATATGTAATATGCAGGACAGCATCAGGGAAAACAAAAGGAAAAACAAAAATCAGCAGAGCAGTTCCTCGGGCATCAAGAAATGGCACGGTCCAATGCAACTGCCCACATGGCAAACCAGGTTCACAAATAATGGCTTTCTATGCAAGAGTAACTGCTGCTACTTTAATTTAAAATGAAGACCATATTGAGAAACTTTGAATACAAGGACGAGATTTGTGGTATGTAAATACTTGGTGGGTGCAGCCAACCAGCACAAAATACATTTAGAGGGAGCTGGAGCTCAGTCCCTACTAGAGTGCACTGTGCTTATGGATCATCATGTACACAGAATAAATTACAGCAGGGTTTGTCAACTAATTTGGTGGAGGTATGAATTCTTTATCTATTAATCAATGTAGAGAAGCATGAAGCACCTATAAACCATTCATCTCACTTTAGCTTCTTGTTTAAATTTAATTAGAGTTGTTCTGATTTGATTGGAAAAAATGGAGGTACTTTTGAATATAGAGGTGTCAGATGGAGTATCTTGGATAGCACTTACTGCTGTGAGATCCTCAGGGCAATGGGTCAAGTAGTTTGGACTTTTTCCCAAAATGAACAGCTATAAAAATTGCTTACAGGGTAAGACCCCTCACTCACAAGTCATAAAAAAGATGCTCATGGTGCCAGAACCTTGCCAATGTGAATGAAGTTTGTAACAGAGTGTGAATTAGATCATTTTTCTCTTATGCCTGCAGCGGTTTTCCCCTTTTTCATCAGTTTCTTCATTCCTTTTTCATTATATATATGTAGAAGGAGGGTATTTAATAGGGAAGCTTAGTTTCTTCACCCCTTATCCTAACTTTTTCTACTGTTGTCAGTGTTAAAAAATTCATTAACCACAGTAGGGACAGAATCAGATCAATGCTTTTTTTCTTTTCTTTTAAAAAAATCCATCACAAAATTGTTTACCTATTCTTCCCATAATTTCCATGGAGATCATAGATAAGGCTGTAACACCTATACAGTTATGGTATGTTTTCTACTGCACACGTAGTGTGTGATGCAGCTAGTTGCAACTGCAAGCGCAGAAAGCCTCAGTGGGTCACTTGCGTTAAAATTCATTTTAGTTTGACTTTAAATCAGTGGCATTTCCTTCTTGTTTTTTAGAAAAGAATTCTTTAAAATGTTTTTTTTTAAATGAAAAGTCATTGCTAAGCCTTAGAGTCCTATATGCAAGACTTGAAAAGTGCAACTTCACTGAAAACCATACACTAAATGTGATATACATTGATGTGTGCTTATTATGGATAAATATCGTTCTCTAGGTAGTGCCTAGAAATTTTAATTAATTTCAGATACACCCTATTTTTGTCCATGTATGCAGATTTCAAATCTGTGCCTTTGCTGATTTTGACACTGTGCAATGATGTATCCGAGTGTTCAGATGTCTGGCTCTTAGAGTTGTGAAATGATAAAACAAACAAACCCAACAGTTCCAGCCTTGTCAATCTACTTTTCAGTGGACAGATGCCCCGGCGCTAGAAAAGCATCATCCCATGTAATACCTCTTGGCAGTGTCTAAAAAAAGCCAGAGAACTTCTAGACACAAAAGTAAGACTGGCTTCTCGTATCAAAAGAAATCGTGTTTGTGGCCACGCTGAAGCTCCTGGGTAAGGCTGCGTGGGGGAAGGGGTATGACCTCTGCGCTGCGGTGCCTCATTTGTGCACAACTAAGTGATTTCTGGCCTCTCAGGTAATCAGTCTGATCTGCTTCTGGAGTAAGTTGCCTCTGGACAGTGGTGGATTAATGAGTGAAGGTCCAGGTTTGTGCATTGCGGTTTCTGAAAAGAGCTGGGTTCATTGTTAGAGGTTGTGGATTACAGCATTAATTAATTAAATGGTATCATTAGTTATGGATTTAAATATTTTATTGGATGCTTATCTGTTGGGAATTGACTGCATCTTCTAAGAAAATGGGAGGTTTGGGGTTTGTGTTGGCACATCATGAGGGACAGTCCTATCCCACTGGTATATGGCCATGGCTCTGTTTTGAAGGCCACTGCAGGAGGTCCAGCATAGGTCCCCTCTTGAGCAAAGCCGGGAAGGGGGATAAGGCTTCAAGCTGGTCTCCTGACCATGTAGTCAGTCCAAGTTCAGCTGAGCACCTGGGACGTGCAGTCTCGGTGGGACAGAGCTCCAACACAGCCCAGCCTGGTGAGGCAGTACCTGCCAGGAGCACAGCATCGTCCCAAAGGTCTTGGAAAATGGGTTTAAAAGAAGGCAGAACTGACTGATTTCACCGTATGGGCAGCTGGCTATGAATGAGAAAGAAGAGAGAATTGTTTTGGTACAGATGAGTTTTTCTTTTGGCTAATGATTTGTTTTTAATGTCACACATGGTATCATGAGAAGCTGCAGCATTTGGGCATTTTTAATGAATTCATATAGCTTGCATATTAGTAGGAATATTTCCACTGCAGCAAACACCATAAACAGTTTCCACACTGGGGTATGTTATACTGCCACCAGAATTGGTTCTTCTGATGGTTCATTTCTTTTATGCTGAGAAGCTTGGTTTTATGCATCATTAGAGATTTACAATTACTGTGCTATAGTTTCTTTCTGGAAGCCTATCTCTCATGGTTAATGCTATAGGAGTCCTGTTGTGTGGAGGCTGGTATTAGCCACCTTATAGCAATAAAGTGTTTGAGAAGGATTTAGAATTATGAGTGGCTAAATTCTCTGTGCAGTGACTGTAATACTGTTATCCCTTGCTGAGCTTGGGTTGAAACATTTTTTTTTCTTCTCCTCAAATCAGAAAAAATGCTGTTTCTTCAAGAGGTTTTGAATCATTTACATGTAATTTTTTGTTGAACTGCTGCATTCAGAAATGAGGAATTGTGACAAATTCCATTTGGATTTCATGATGCTTAAAATACATTTAGATTGTATTAGTATATAATGAAAAGAAGGCCTTCTCATTTTTTATCTCACTTTAAAAAAGTGTAATCATTATTTGGGACTTTCTTTCGATTTTTAGATTTTATGTGTATTGCTAAAGTCAATAAATTTCACTAGCTTTGCCTTTGGACAATAAACAGTGGATCTGTGTGTATTATAATCCACATAATCCATGTTTTAGATAAATGTACTGTTGCTCTGAAACAAACATGATATGCACCAAATAATATGGGCCCAATCCAAAGGCCATTAAAATCAATGAAAAGATTTCAAATTAACTTTTATAGCCTTTAGATCAGGCTCTAAATGGGCAAATTACAGTTATGGAGTTTCCCATTTACATACCTGTGTGCTGCATTTAATGTATTTTATGGAATTGAAATTACTTGCTACTCTTTTTCATGCTTTTTTAGGATAAGAATTTGCCAAGGGCATCAACAGCAGTTTTCCCAGGCTTCAGCACAAGGATTATATAGTCAATCCACAAATGACTCAAATCTTTGAAAAAAAGGACATGGTTATCAGAGAGGCTTTGACGACAGCAAGGACGGGAGCTCTATCTTGCTTATTCCATCAGAGATTCTCATTCCCTCTCATTAACATACTGAGGACATCAGCACTGGCCATCAGTCCCAGGGGAATCGCTTCCAACTTTTAAGGGAATATGCACAAAACCTCACCCCTGCATTATTTTAAGTAGATCAAATCAGATTCGTCTTGTGTGAGGTTAGAAGAAAGACTAGGAACAGTAGCATTAGGGAAGAGATTCAAAGGCTGCAGGTAACTTTCAAATCCATTGTTATAACCTGGTAATCGTTCTTCTTTTACAGGATTCTTGAATCCCACTGAGGATGCACAGAGCTGATCTCTGAGTCTGTGATATCTGCTGCCTCTGTAAGTGTGAAGAAGTGATGTCTCTACCTGCTCTTTCTGAGAGCCCTGTAATGAAAAACCCTTTTGGAGCATCGTTGGAAATAAGCCATCACAATATCTGATTAAACCTCTTAGGAAACTGTCACTAATCACCTTCTCTGCTCTTGATTGAGTATATTTATGCATTATAAATATACTTACTCTCTGTGTGTGCTCCATAAATCACATTCAGCACTTGTATATGATGTATAAGCATATTCTATAGAATACACACAAATACAGATGCCAAACTCCCACAGAGTTCATCACTGGGAAATGTTTGAAGGATCTGATCCTTAATATTTAATGAGAAAGATGCTATTTCCTTCCTCAGCTTTTATCTCTGGTTTGGCACAGTCATTAAATTTGTTGTTTCCTTGCAAGATTATATAATTTATGACCTAATTTTAGACTTTTGTGTAACTGGGCTAAAATACTTGTGGCATATCCGGACTTTTTCATAGGGAGTATTTCAGCATTAGACACCAGCTAGAACGTGACTGCTCAGCTACGAGCTTCCCATCGGTAAGGAATTACAAGCATTAAAGGAAAACAGCCCAACAGTATTCAGATAGCATTTCAGGATTAGACAGTGGTGGGGGTTTTTTTCTCTGTAAAACTAGGATTTAGCAACCTTTCCAAAGCCCGTCACAAGCAGCAGTTGGCAGGAATCCCCAGGTAATACAGTAATCACCCAGCAACTCCTATTACTTAAAATATTTTCATGTAGCAGCTTCTGACTTTCAGGCCGCTCTGGGATGAATTCCTACAGCCTTCATCACAGGCACTGATGTGCAGAGGTTGGAGAAAGGAGCTGAAGAATGACACTCGGTGCTTTAAAGTGACTATCAGCCCCCTCACCCTCTGGAAGAAAGCGTTTGCTGCGCAGCACCAGGCTGGCTGGGGTGATTCTTGCTGCACGAGGTGCTGTCCGGTGACTCCTAAATGAATTACGCTGAAGCTGCGGCTGCGGTTTTTTGTGCCTTCTGCGTGTCCGGGGTAATTCAGTGGTGCCATAAATAGTGCCACGAGTTAGGGTATTTTGTCAATTTAAACCATATTGTTTGGACCAGTCTTTCATCAAATTTAATATATCAGCTATTGCATTAATGCGTTTTGAGAGCACTTCATTCTGGTGTTTAAGAGGCAAGTGTCTTGCAGTTGAGGAAGAGGTCAGATGCTTGCTTTGTGTCTGCAGTACACTTGTGAGGCTTTTTTCCTCTTTTTCTACCTTACTCCAAGGTATCCAACACGGATGACAGAGCTGGGGTGCTGCTTCCTCAGACCAGCACCCAGAGTGACAGGCACCACGGACAGGCAGCTCAATGCACCCCTCTAACACGGCAACTTAATGCAACACATGGGGGAAGGGACGTGCCCACCTGAAAGAAAAATAATCCCTATGAAAAGGTGCTGTTATTTCTTGGAATAAGAAAGATCGGAGAGTGTATCTGCTTGGCTTTAATGGAGCAGTTCCAGGAAAGCAGCAGCGACCAAAGTGTATCACATAATTCAAGAGTAAAATCATAATTCCAATTACTATTTCAACCATTTCTGGCCTTGGGAAACCTATGCTAATATTTATTATTATATGATTGACCTATGATTTCTTCATCATTTACATTAGCGACTATGATATTCATAGTAACATCCTTTAAATCATACAAACAGATGTCAATAGTGCATGATGAAGTCACATCCTGCAGATTTTTTATTTACTTACTCCATTTTTTTCCTGCTAAAATAACATTGTGAGATGCATAATCTCACCTCCACGAGGCCTCTAGGGGCATATATAATCACAGAATGCATTTTCTATAATCTCTCAAAATGAGTCAATTCCATCTGAGGTACAAACAGTTATACAAAGTCACTATTTCACTTCCATCACTGCCTGACATCATCTTCCACACAGTGCAAGAAAATATTTACTTAGCTCTTTGACATGAATTGCCACAAAGTCTTTGGAACAAAAAATTGAGGAAAGCGAGGAACTAAAATGGAATAACTTGATTTAAAGAATTTAGCCCATTTTCTGAGTGCAGGATTCAGATTTGTAACTTTGTCAGATGCTTTCTTATAATGTCTGGACTTTCCAGAGACACCTCTAATCTCTGCTCGTCAGTGAAGTGCCTATGCACAAACCAATCAGAGAATTGCCTGGAATATCCAAAGCTGGAAGCTGATCCTCTTTCTTCATCATCTAAATATTTTCTTTGCACAAGTGAGCATTTCCGTGTGTTAATTAAGCTGCTGCCTCTATTTTCGAGGCAGCTTCCTGAGGTACGTTGTTTCTGATGCTTTTCTGTGCAAAACACTGCAGAGCAGGCGAGACTTGACAATAATATGCCTGAAAACAGTTCATTGTTCTGTACAGGTGTTACCAGCCATAATTCTTAATAGCTCTAAAATGACTTTTTATTCTTTCTGCCCCTCCCAGACAGGAGAGGGCACCAACAGGCTCCTTGGTGTCGGAGCAGTGAATTCCCAGCTGGGGAGGACAGCAGCTTCTGCACTTTGCAGGTGAGGTGCCAAGGGCAGCCCAGGGCTTCTTAACGCCTTAAAGTACAGTTGATAGAACTGAATTTATCCACAAAGAGGCAGTAGGTTTTTTTCTTCAGATTTTTCTAGTCACGTATCCAAAAATTTTGTTTCTCTATTTGTATCCCGTATCCACTACTCATCTTCCTGCCACAATCCAGCTCCTGCTTTTGTTCACCCCCAGAGACCACAGCCAGGTGTTTTTCAGCATCTCCTCTGGAAAAGTGCCACATTTGTGGAGCTCAGGAGAGCGGGACCCATCGGTGCCTGCCAGAAAGGACTGTCTTTGCTTGTCTTTGTTTCTCATCCATCGCTTTTTTACTAAAATTAAATTCCTCTGAACTTACATTACCTTAAAGGGTTTACCTGAGTCAGCAGGTGCCAGATTTAGGGGGTTTCAGTTAGTTTTTGGAGCATTTTGGACAAATTTTGGAGGTTCATAGGCCTTATACAGGTTGTCAGGCAGGTGGACTCTCTTCCACTCCCTAGGCATAGCCCTAACAGTGCCCGCTCGTGTCTACCTGTACGGTGAGGTTAAAAGGTCAGAATAGTGCTAGATCCTGTTTCTGAAGATTGGCAGTGTATAATAATTATTAACAGTTTCTGTAACAGTGCAGGTTACAGACACGGGACCAAACACCTGCAGTGGACCTCCTCAGGTGAAATTCTCCTTGGCTTCAATCATGTTTTTTCCGGAGAAGAGACTGCTGGCTGTGCTCAGGGCGACCTGCATGTTCCTGGCTTAAGAGGTACTTATAATCTGCCACTAAGAGACTTATTAGCAATGTAAAAATGAATTTGAAGCAAGAACAGTATTCTTCCTAGAAGAAATATATTTTTCGTAAATTTAGTTTTGCTGACAGATGTAATTGGGCTAAATTCTTGTGACTATGGATGTTATTTGTTGCCCCTTATCTTACCAAAGCAAAGGGTGCCAAGTACATTGAACTTTGTAAATAGTTGTTTCCAAAGTGTTGGGTTTTTTTTCTCTATAAATTATTTAGAGAAAAGCTGGCTTCTAATCTTTTTTCTTCCAAAGCTTTTACATCTCAGCTCCTTCCCACTCTACTTATCTTTTGTTTTCCCCTTTCAGGTTTTAATATTTCTTAGATATTATAAAGGCATCTTTCAAGGGTAAATCTAGAGCTTTTGCTTGGATTGGAAAAGTTTTTTCTAAAGCTTTAGTAAATTGGAGAGAGAAAGGGGAAAAAAAACCACAACCCCAAATGAACTTGATTTCAAACAGTCACAGTTTCTGGTGCTGCGGCTTGGAGCCCCGTATCCAAGAGCACAAACCATGGCACTGGTGCCCAGTCTTGCCATTTTTTCTTGTTCCTGGCACCCAGTTGGTGCAAACAGTTGGCAGAAGGGTTGGCTTTTTGCTTCTTGTTCACGTCTTCTGGGCTGGGCAGGAGCTGGGAGCTGCTCTGCCCCCTCCTTTCCACCCCCCCAGTGCTCACTATCCCCTCCTGCGCTGAGGAGGGGGACACAGTTTTCTGGCTTTTTTCTAATTTTTCTTAGTTTTATTTCACTTTTGCAACCACAGCAATAAATATTAACCCAGAAACAGGATGGAAAGCTCTCCCAGAGTGTGCATTATTAAAGCAGCATCAGAGGTCTGCAGGAAATCCATGGTTATTATTTGCATAAAACCAAGCAAACTCACGGATGTGGGAAAACTGAAATGCTGGAAAAGCAAGGCATGACCTACTTCATCACCCTGGAAAGCTGAACGCGAATGTTTTTACTTATCTGTCTAGCTGCTATCTATCTATTTGTTTACTTATTTTGGCAAAAGACACAAATGATGAAAAATGTATGTCTCTAACCAGAGCAGTTACTTTGCCTTGCATTTTCAGAGGTCACAAGGATGGGTTTGGTTTGGGCAGACCTGTATAGCCCAGAAAAATAACTGACAGTTTCCCCTGCTTGCATTGCTGCTTGAGCAGGGGTGGGTGTTAATTCCTGGTCTCCAGCCTGAGGCAGCAGCCTAAACCAGGGAGCAGCACAGCCCAGGCTTCCGCAGGCAACTTCTGGAGTGGCAGGAGCTTCATAGCGGACACCAAAGGAAAGATCCTTGTGGAGACACCTTGCTGTCCGGCTGCTGTTGAGGGGTGTGATGTGTTTGTGCTGTGGTGCTGTCTTCCAACACCAATGACGGGGAAGGTAATTCCTGTCGAGAGCCGCCGTGAGACATACTACTTGAGTCTTCAAGTAAGAACTTAATGGTTGAGGCTCCCACCAAGACTGATCTTCCCTCCTTCTCCTCCTCCAAAGACAGGTCTTAGATACCACCAGCAGCTCCCCAGGCACTTGGCTGATGGTTTGCAACCTGACCAAGCTGAAGTGGGAAGGAATTTAAAATTTCCAGGTTGTTTTTTTTTCTTAAAAAAAAAAAAAGTTTATGATTTTTAAGAAGGCTCCTTACAGCAGAGCCCAAATGGGAATGTGTTCGATACCATCCATCAACGCCGTGGCACGGAGGGAGCGGCTCCCCCAGCCCCTGGCGTGGCGCTGGACAGAAGGAGCTGTCAGGGAGCCGCCTGCGGCCGCCGCAACGAGCCAGGGGGGGCCGTGCTGGCAGAGATCCCTCCCGCAGAGGGGATTTCTGCACTGACAATTTTTGGCTCCTTTAGGTAACTTTAGAGCTGCACAGAATATGTAATGTTCTGCGCCCGCAGAGGGGCTGACAGGGAACTTAAATACAGATTGCAAAGATAGATCATCTCCCAGCATCACTTTGTTTTCTGCCGCTCTAAAATCATTTTACTTGTTCCTGCAGCTCCTATAAAGCCAGAAGAGCTCTCTATATTTGCTTCCCGGATGCCTTTTTCTCCTCTGCTTACAACTATAAAAGCAGCTTTTCATGCTCCAAATCAGAGATAAATTGAAATCGCGGCTGAAGAAATAAAACACAAGGCTAATCAAATTGTAGCACAGGAAGCAGCCTTCAGCCAGTGCATTTTTTGAGAGCTATTTTTAGAATATATTTTTATTTTGTCACTCCATATGGGAAGTCAAATCCATATGGTTTGGGAGGATGGAAGGTTGTGCTTTTATAGGGATCTTGCAAACCATCCCTGCTCTGCCACGTACTTAAACATGTGCTTAAATCCAATTGTCTGCGATAGGACTGAAGCAGATGAACTCCTCCTGACTGGGGCCTCGGGCCCTGTCTGAGTTGTAAGAGTATTACTCCCTCCTGAGATGTAAAACTATTCTATATTTGTTAAACCAGTCTCCAGTTAACTTGGATCTCCTTAATTACGACATTTCTTACGACATCTTACTCACACACCTTCCTTTTTTCTTTCTTTCTTTTTCTCTCTCTTTTTCATTTCTTCCTTTCTTTTCCGTCGTTTGGATGCCCTGATGAATGTGTTTGGTCCAGCACCAGCCAGGTCAGAAAGCCGAACATCCATACCCATCGCTCTCCTGATCTTCACAGTAGGTGCTGCTGTGACCCTGCAAACATCGAGATAATGTGGTGCTGGGGAATGTGACTGTATTGTGCCCACGACACCGTGGCACCTTCCGAGAAAGCTGATGAAGCAATAATTGGCTAGAAAAGGTGTTGTGCTTCTGATAAACCGAATGTATAAAATCAGAAACATGTCTTCAGTGTTAATCTACCAGAATATCCATTTTATCTGTATTTTAGGTTGTTCCGTGAGACTTAACCAAAAATTTTCTTCTAAGAAATTTTGTTGGATGGTTAAAAACACTGACATAAATTTTCAAACCTGGTAAATTCCAGAGGATCATTTTATGAATTTTTTTTTGTTGTAATCCCGGAGATTCTTCCCTATGCAATTTCTCAGAAGGTGAAATTAATAAAATTCAAACCACATGTTATTTATTACAATTTGAAAGGCAAAATTTACCCGAGCCTGTGTTCCCTGTGCTCTCAACTCTAACAATGACTTTGGTATTGAGGTACCATTTTTACAATCAAGTAGGAACACCCCTAAAGCAGTAGCACATGTGATAACAGTCATGGCAGGACTTGATTTTTTCAGTCTCACCAAGTCCTTAGAGAGATGTGGGTGTTCAGATCAGCCTGTCGGCTGCTGAATACCCAAATCCATAATTAAAAATCATCTTTGAAACTCAAAGGGCTCCTGAGGTGCTCCGTAGGCAGACTTTTGCTGCCTGGGCTCCCCCCAAAGCCGGCAGGCAAGCTGCAGGCAGGAGAAATGCAAATTGGGAAGGGTTTTGTCCTGTAGTTCACCCCAGCTGTATGCACAGAAAGCCAAGTAGTGCTGTGTGGCAGGCAAGAGGCAAAGTCAGACTGCACATCAGTCTGTATGAAATGCTTAAATAATCATTTTAATATGTCTGGGATGATAGCTGATTTTGTCTACAAGGGATCTGCAAGACATAGCAAAATGCAGCTGCATGCTTTTATTTGTAGTGTATTTCTCAGCAGAAGCTCAGAAGGTTGGGTGGTGTGGATCGCCTGGGTTCAGCATAGCAAACACCTGCCTAAAGGAGAAGTCATTTGCCTTGTTACTTTTGGTTCAAGAGTTGTATTTATTCTCAACATGGAAGCAGAGCTAATGAAAGAGCAGGGCATTGGCAGTTAATATTTTTATGCTTTTTTTTTTTTTTCTTTTCCTTAGGAAACAATTCTCCGTGCTTTTTTTTTTTTGGATGAAGTGCAATGGGAACAGGGCTGCACAGTGGAGGACTCAGTGTAGCAGAAGGATGGGAAGCATGGAGCTTTCTGAGATGGTTTGGATGTTGCTTCCACCAAGTAGAAGGGATGTTATACTAGAATTGTTCATCAGAACTGAGACCTCATATGGATAAGAAAAGAACCACTGATTTTTTTCCCCACAAATATAAAGCAGAGATCTTGCGTAAGAGGAGACAATGGTAAAATAACCAAGCACCAGAAGGGGCTAAAAGAAAAAGGCTGAGGTTAGAGCAGAGAGAAACTGTCAAAAGTTATTACAGAAATTTTATGAAGCCACATTTGTATTCAAAATCTATGATCATTTTGAAAGCAAAATAACTACTGTTAGATTATTCACTCAAAGTAGCTTTATAGTGAAAGCTTGTATCCCACTTTAAAAAATGCATTCTGTATCATTCTGAAATCCCAAAAGACAAGAAAAATAATCTGCATTTATGATGCTTAGTGTATTGGAATTAGATGCCAGTATCTGGGTTTTCCCGGAAATGTTATTCTGGAATATTTGAACGACTCAACTTTTGGACCAGGTGTTTGGGTTGTGTGTGTGATGTGGGCACATGAGCACTATGAGGTGGACTTGTGCTGTTGCTGCGTTTCTTGTACATCACTTGTCACAGCTGGGCATCATGGCCCCAGGAAAGCCAACCAAGAGTTTGCCAGTGACTTCACTGCAGCCAGAATTTCATCCCAGGCCGGGAGCAGTTGATGGAGAGTGCCACGGGCTGGTGACCTGAAGCAATTTCAAGTCAATGACGTAGAATTGAAAAACTTCCTTGTCACATAACTGATCTCATCGGAAACCTGGGGTACTCAAATTTCACTTTGGATTTTATACCGAGTTTCCATTCACGTTTAAACTATGTAGATGATATGTTAAGGATTTATTCTTTAAAAAGTAAAGAATTAATTTCTTTTAGAGATGGGTGATTTGTAGACAACATTTGTGTAATTTTGCATTCTAAATGTGAATTATATTTGTAAATAAATTTGCATAAAATCTCCAGCTTTTGATGTCATAGTTCTATTTTATCTTTAATTCAGATGCTCAAGAAATGTAAATTATTTTTACAGCTAAGTAAAAGCTATACAAAGCTGCCAGGAAAGAATAATGAGGTACACATTGTGCCATGCAGCCATGATAAATCCAGCAGCACCATGGTTACAGTCAAAATGTGAGGTCATCAGCAACTAGGGAATATCAGCACATATAGATTCCTCTGACTAGATTTGGTGAACTAATCTTAATGGGGGACGCTCATGACACTAGGTCAGCAAGAGAAAATATTTATCTGAAAGGTAGTCAGGCACCTAATACGAGGAGGAACAGTTAGTTTATGTAGCAAGGGTTTATTATAGATTAAAAACATCAGCTGTAGTTGGCTCTATGTAGTATGGCTCTACATAAGTGCTTTGCAGAAGTAAAGCATTCTTGTAACATGGTGAAGCTTTCAAGTTATAGGTGCATTTGCTAATGATAGTATGGGCTTATAAAATATGGCTTGGTCATGAGGATGGCACCAGTGAGAAGGTGTATTTGCACCTCCTTAGTCATTGTAGTAAAAGGCTTCAGTGCCGTGGCCCTGGATCAACTAATATGTTAAGAAACAGGTTTCTCTCATTAGAAATTAACTCAAACATAAGGAGATAATTATACCAAATGAGGGTGTGAAGAGCTTCAGCTGATCAAAGGAAAGTAAATAAAAGGTGCACTGAGCCCCCATGCTCTTTTTCTGGTGAGGAGGCTAATGAGATAAGGTGCCTGGATTTTCAAGAGGACAAACCTTGCTTGCTGTGACTGATTCAGGTAGGTCTTGCTATTCCCTGGTTTTGTCTCATCCCTGACTATGTTTCCTAGTGATACTTGGGGGTTTTGTGTGCGTTTTTTGCTGTTTCTTTGCTGCTGGAAGGGTCTTGGTCCATCCTGCTCTTTAAAGTTTATATAGAATGAACTAAGTTTGATGTGCACAGCGCTGCCCACTTGTTGCTATTCCCTGTTTGCTGAATTACAGTGGTCCTGCTTTAATTAAATTCAACATTGAGGCCAAACAGCTCCAGGAATGGCTTTCTAGGAGCTGGGTGACTGTTCCAAGCCCCTTTGCAGGAGAAGGTGTTTGGAAGACAAGGCAGTGATGAAGGGGTGTATCCTGTGTTTTCTGGATGACCAAACACAGCTGCGATGGGTTGTCCTGTAGTCACTAAATTTTGCAGGATCTGTTTGCTCTAGAGTTGCCACTATCAAATTTTATTTTCTGGCAAAGTGTATGGGGTGCATAGCAAACCTTGTGGTTTGGAATTTGCTGCTTTTGCCTTTGGACATTCTATTCAGACAAAAGAGAAGCAATAGTTTTGTGATAAGCTTTATCCTAGACCAGACAGGACACAGTATGATGCTGAGCACCTTGTCAAGAAGGTGCTGAGCCTTTTAAGCCCTGTGGGTTTAAGTGCCACTAGGTCCTCAGCATCTTGAAGAGGTGAGCCCTGTGATGCTTGGTTTTCTGAAGCGCGTGGACAACAGTTTGCAGTGAATAGGGACAGCCTAAAACTTGCGTCAAAAGAAATGCTTTGTCTTGCTGAATCAGGGCAGTGAATGCTTGTGCATCCCGGAGAGCGTGGACAGGCCTGTTGACTCCTAAGGACCACTCATGTGCCTTAATTGAGTATGTGCATGAATGCTTAACTGGGTGGGATCAGCATAAATGTCCCTGAATGTCAAGCTCTCTTCTGTGTCTATTTTGTAAAGCTAATGACCACCAGGCATTAAAAACCTGGTTCTGGTTTTTGGATATGCCGAGGTATCTTATTTCATATTTTTAAAGATGAATGCCTTCACCTTAAAATAAAATGCCTTTATTCCAGAGATGTTGGTGCATAGAAAAATGGAGAGCTGTAAACTTAATGTTCTTGGAAGTTTAAGATTTTTTTAAGAATGTCCATAACTTCGTCTGTAACAAATAACGCTGCTTAGAAACATTTAAAAACAAAAAAATTGTGCTCAGCAGACAGCTCTCATGAAAAGGCTCTGCCCAGAATGAATTTTTATGCTTGAGTTATAAAGCCTTGAAAAATGGGGATCCTAATGCAGAAGCTGATGCAGCTTTAACTAAAGCAGCTCTAGTAAGTGCTGCTATAATTATTTGCTCATTAATTACAAATTTTGCAAGACACGAGAGTAACACAAATTGGAAAATAGGAATAATTATCAGTAATAATGCCAGAGAAGCTGGACACATTGAAAGTATCTTCCTCTTTAAATTTAATAATAGCAAGACAGCTAGGAAACTAATAAGAAATACATAATTGAAAATTAACCTTGCAAATCTGCTGTTAATAAACCATGGTACTCTTGCGTTACAATAATTTTACAGAGCCCTTAATTTGCATTTGAAGTGTTATTCCAGGTAATACTTTGTGTGTTCACAACAATTAGTATGTCTTTGAATTAAAACAAAAATGTGAAGGTAGGATTTAGTATCGCTGAAGAGTACAGAATAGCATATACTGTAGGTTTTAGTAGCTCAGAGCTCGAATAATTGGAAACCAAATGTACAATGGTGATTTTTGTTCTGGCTGTTATGCCTGAATGCTGTTTTGTTATTGTTGAATTCGAGTATTGTGGTGTTCTGTGCTTTCATCCCTGGCTTGTGTAAATGTATCAGTTGGGCTGTTGGATCGCTTGCGCTTTCTCATCCTTCGAGGTGTGAGGCTTGATTACTTGGGGATGCTTGAAAACATCCAGTGCGTTGGTACCAGGTCGTGTGTGGTCCTTGAAATGCTCTGCTGCAGTGCATGCTTTTACGATCACGTTCGAGTAGTTTTAATGGGTGTAATTGGGGGCACTGGGGTTTGCTGGGCAGGGTAAGCCAGCCTAGCCTGTGGTTTAATGGAAAGGTGCTGCTTTACTGCAGGTTGGCACCTTGTGTCTGAGTTTTGCCCAAGGTTCTCCATTCAAAGGGAAATGGTACTTCCTTAGGGATGTTTTGTATCTGTTGCCAATCAACAGAAGTCTATAAAAAAAATAATCTGTTAAATCAATTTGCAAGTAAGGATGAAGAGAATTGTTTATTCAAAACTCAGGCTGAGTCAACTGCTCTTGCTAAATACCTCCCACTTGTAATATAAACCTGATGCACACTGCTGCCTGCTCCTTGTGTTCAGTCACAGAGAACTCGTAGGTTTGTAGCCAAGAAATGTTTTACAGTTTTGGAGCTTATATCTCCTGAGCTAGGAGAGCGCAGCTGGAAAAAGAGGATGGACTGAAACAAAGATGAAAATCCCTGACTTCAGGCTCGTACTTACATCACAATGTTAATGGCAGTGGAGGTATATACAGGGTTTCAAAGTTGTGTATGGCCAAGCAGCTTAAAAAAAATAATAACAAAACGACCCAGAGGCCTACAGTGTTTGGCATCAGAGAGGAGAAACATTGTACACAAACAATTGGGTTAAGAGTGTGCACTCCAAACAGTGTTTCTGCACAATTCCAAACTCCATCGAGGGCTGCATGTAAAATGTTGGCTTCTTTGTGCAAACCCACAAATCCTAGGGAAAAGGCCATTAGGGGTCAGCAATTCAGCTGTTTGTCTGCTCACTTTATGTAAGAGGTTAGCAGCAGTATGCTTTTTGTCCAAAGCCAGCAATAGCAGGAACAGCTTGTTTCTGAAAGGGCTGTGGCTCCCCTAGTAGTGATAGAAGAAGGGGTCCTGAAATAAACCTCAAATGTGGATAGTCTTTGATTTGACCTTTTGTCCATTTATTTGGCTATAAGCATGTGCTTAGCACAGCGTTTGACTCCTCTCACTCCCTTCCCTAACAGTCTTACATAGCTCCAGCACCACCAGTGCAGACATTTTTCCTCCATTGCATTATGTTTCAGGGAATTTGGAAAATGTTGCAATGTGGGACAAGAAGGTGCTTTTGTTGCCCGAGCTCTTCCCACAGAAGAGCTCAGGATGTTGTATGGAAAAGCAAACTTTCCATCTCCTCACAGCCTCTGGGTGAAGTCCCTGAAGCCGTTGCAAACCTCAATGGCTACAGCCCACCGGAGGAGAGGAGGACGATGGCCCCCTCCAAATGCCTTTGAAATCAGTTTTCATTTTTGTATTTTTTAAGATGTTAACTGACTTCAAAGTCTCTTCTCCTTTGGGGGCAAACCATGGAAGACTCTCTAAGCAGCAGGGTAGAGCTTATTTGTGTGAACTCAGTGTGCCTGTGTCTGACTTTAAAATGTGCTGTGAGGAGAACTTCACTTGATCTGTGAAGCTTTATTGTGGAGCAGAGTGAGGATGGGTATTCCTCAGCTTAACCTTGGTCAGGGTGTAACCATTGTATTTGTGAACGTGAGAATTAACAGCATGGAAATGTCCCAGTGAAGGTCTGTTGAGGGCCATTTAGATGCATCCTTCCCATAAATGTCTGTAGGTCCTACTAGCAGTTCCCTGCAAGACCAGAGCAAGTGCTGGGGCTGTGCTGAATTTCCTGTGGAAGCTCAGAAGCCTCCCAGTCTCAGAGGCACTGAGTAGAGCTTTTTGTGTGAGCAGAGGCATGTCTTGGGTAGAGAAACCTTTGAGTGCTGAATGGAGGAAGAGAAGCAGGGAGCAAGCAGTCACTGCTCCAACCTTGAGAAAAAGGAGATTGAAAATGCCTTCTCCTCCATTGGAGAAACAGGAGGCTGTGGGAGATAAGTGCCTTTTCATGACACTCCTGAGGCAGCCTCCGCTAGTGAATCCCGATCAGTATTCTGTTCATCACTGCTTTCTCAAGGAAAGTCATAAAGGAACAACGTAGCCAAAAGAAAGTTATTTTTAGAAGACGGAGAGATGATTTTTTTTTTCCCCTAACCATTCTGCTGTTATTTATGTTGCATATTTCTTGAGTTATTTATTTCAGTGGGAGCTGATGCAAAGTAGGATGGTGTTTAATGTGTGGAAAGATGGTAAAATCCATCCTACAGCTGTCCTTGCTATTTCAGGGCTGGGCTTTGATAGTCCTTCCAACCTGCAAATTGGATGGCACTTCTTGGACACTATCAAGGTGCAGCTTAGTGCGAGGGGTGTTTCTTGTCTCCAGTCCCTTTAGCTTCCAACACTCTGAACAGGCTGCTGCAGTTTGTCACTGCAGTATATTTCAGCCTGCCACTTAACTCACCCATATGCATTTTTAAAACACTAAAAAGCAACTGATAATTCAAAGTGCGCTCCAAGGTAAAAATAAAAAATGTTAATACTTTTCATCGATCAAAGCTAATTTATGCAAACTGGGCTCTGCTTGCAGCTGCAGCAAGGTATAAATGGTGACATCATTGAGCGTGAGCTCTGCCAACCTGAGTTAGTGTTGGAATGACAATGGAGTGATTTAACTATTATGATCTCACTTAATATTTCATACTTAAAATGTAGCCTAACCTGTAATTCAGGCTTATATGAAATACACATCGTAGAGTTGTTTCAGAACAGGTTTTGACATAAACTTTGCAGTTAAAGGAAATGTTTGAGTGACATACGTACTTCATATGCTGTTACTGTGTAGGGCTGGTGGAAATCTTTTCAGAAAGGAAAATTTTTTGTTGAATAGTTTCTCTTTTATATATATATTTGCATGTATATAGACATGCACACAAAAAGGGAAAAAGATCTGGAATGTTGTCTTAAGTTTTCTGATATGAAATCATCACAGGAGAAGAAAATCACTTGGCTCAAACAAATATAGCTACGTTATTAAATCCCAAACCCAATCACCCTCACAACTATGACAACAAAGTACTGTAGACATGATGAGTGATGAATTAGAACTTTTAACTCCAATTTTAGTTTCCAGACACTTTTACAGAAACAGTGCTAAAGTGACCTCACGTTCAGTGAGGGAGGTATTGCAGTGGTCTGAAAAAAGAACGAAATAAAGCACCAGGAAAGGAAAAACTTGTTTTACTTGATGCTTTGGTTCCCCAGGTGTGTGGCTGATGGGGGAGGATGTGCTTCCCCCCTCCATGCATCAATGCCTTCATGACTCTGCAGGTAGAATTATTCAATTTGTTTGCTCATATAAGGTGGGTTTTTAGTATCTGTATGAACATTAGAATAATAAAGTTTTCCTAGTTTAGTGCATGGTGAGGCAAGGTGGACCTTAGGCTGAGTGTGATGATGGAAGAAAAATAACAATGCCTACCACTGCCCGAACTGTAAGACGGTCTGACAAAACAGCAAATGGTGAGTGGTAGCCTCCAAGTAGTCAAAACTGTGTAGGCAAGACACTTACACTTCTTTAGGGTGAAACTCAGTGGGCATGGGAGGAATTAGTTGCTAAACTTGGCCACTCCAGTAGGAGGTTGGGGCAAATAAGCCAGGAAAAGCTTTTCTGCTTGTGTGGATTTAGCCTGTCTTTTGGCCCTGGTGCTTTAGATAAAGGACCTATGGCTCTGTAGACATGAGATGGTTGTGGGGATGACACCAAACTGGGGGAAGTAGTCAGTAAACTGAGGAACAGGATTGCCCTCCGACACACTCTTGGCAGGCTGGAGAAATGAGCTGACAATCCCCATGGAGGCCACCACAGACAATGCAAAGTCCCATACCTGATTTGGAGTGACTCCACGTGACTGTACAGGCAGGAGAATGGCTGAGGAGCAGCTCTGCAGGCAAAGACCTGGGGGTCCTGGTGGAAAAGCTGAGTCTGAGTCACCAGTATGTCCTTGCAGTGAAGAAGTAGATACTCAAAGCTTAAACAGAAGAGGCTCTGCCTTTAAAATTGGCCCTATTTTCAACAAGGAGTCCAGAGAGCCTTCAGAAACCCCTTCCAAATGAAATTATTCCATAATTAGTAAACAGAGTCCCTTCGCAACTGCCTTTAAAGGATAAGAAGGAATGATTTTGGGGTAAGATTTTCTCTAGGAATGTGGTATTGTTTGCACCTGCAGTTCAATTAATTCTAAGATTTGCAAAGCTTCATTCTTCATGACCTTAAGGGTCAATGTTGCTGCTCCTTTTTGTAGAGAAAAAGGACAATGAGTATCTCAGAAAGAATGTGGTAAAGCCTTGAATCTGCCCCATTGTCTGGGAAAATGGCCTCCCCCCTTTAAACTGTCATGGTTTGTGTCCTGAAGCCAGGTCTGGTTGCTCATTGCTGGCCACCAGCAGCACATATTTGAAAGGACTTTTCAGTGGTTACTCAGCAAGCCTGAGGCTGAGATATTTTGTACATTGGGTCAAGTTTTTTTGCGCCTATGTTTGAAAATGTTTTGCAAAGACATTTTCCATACCAGTGGAATGACCTCATCACTACTATAAATACTTATCAAAAGCAATCATTATTGGTTCAAGTATTAAAGATTTTAGTGACTGAAGAAGTATTCATCAATATGAGTCTTTCAGATGAATTAGAATATGAAAAGGAAGAGAGATTTGCAAATCTAGAGTTCTAGAGTTTTTTTTACTTAAATGCTACGTTAGGACCTTTTCAGCCCAAAATGAATTTCCATCATTCCTTATAGCTAATAGAAATTTTTATTTTTATTTTTTTAAATCAGAATTACTTTAAGTCCCTAGAAAACATCCTTTGTTCCTATATTGATAGAAACCCAGTATTCTCCTTTCTTCCTGTTTGGCCTCCTCTGCCCTGGATGCAATGGGAGTAAACACAGTAGAAGGATTTGTATTACCAGCAAAGAAGAACAATTGTAGCAGTGTTTAAATTCACAAGGTTTGAGGTTTGTAATTGGAGTTTATTTGAGGGAGGACGGATAAATGTTTATCCTACTTTATTTTTAGAGGCTCTCCATTTGCATTATTCATGCTTATCGCAAATGGACAAATGTTTTTCCATATAACAGAAATATTTCTGATTATATTCCAAAAATAGTCTAGAAGCCCTGAGATCCCAGGAATAGGTTTCTCCCTCTAGTGGCAGCAGAAAGGAAGATTCGGAACTCTCAGACCAGGTAGCTTCACTTCTTTCAGAAAAGCATATGGGGGAAAAGACTTGTTGTTTGTTTACGACTTAAAAGAAAGACTCACAAAATATCTGCAACTTCATGGCTCTCTTTAGTCATTGAAATACTTTTCAATTACATTGAAAAACCAAGACACCAAAACAGGGACTTTTCTCTAGTTTTTAAAATGACCTTGAGGCTCAAACTACAACAGAGGCAACTTGACAAACACAAATGCTAATGAGCTTGGTGTCCCTCTTTGCACTGTTGGGAGACCCATGGAGCAGACACTGTACTTGGGAATAACTGCCATGCTCCCTTATCTGTCCCAGCAAAGAATGCCTCTCATGGGGTAGCCTGCAGAGAGGGAAGGATGGGTGATCTTCAGAGAATTGCCTTGGTGTTTCAGTCATATTTGAGGCTACCATGCTACTTTGACGTGTAAAATGTAAACCCAAGTGTTCTCAATGACTAAATCACTCCTTGTGCCTTTACAGGAAAGGGAAAAATATATTGCATCTATCGGCAGAAAAGTCTGACCATCACCTATAAGACAAATAATAAGCACAGGGAATGGAATCTGTCACTTCTGGCCTATTTCTGATTTCCCTCTCCTGATGATGCCTTTAGTATTTGGGAAGAACATAAAACCACTAATACTTGTTTTAGACTTGGGCAGAAAGGTTAATCTCTGGGGGGAGGCTAGCTGAAACACTTGATCCCCTGTTGGCTTCTGCATCTCAGTTGTCAATGTTTTAGTCCCCATGACTCAGTCACTGCTTCTTGTGAGTCTATTTCAGTAAAGTGTTAGTTTAATAGAATAGATTACATGAATGAAATGTTGAAACAGTATCTTATGCCCAGGGTGAATGTGTCCTTCAACCTTTATAGTGCTGAAAATACTGTCCAACTGTGGTGTGTGCTGTTTTCAAAAGAAGACACACTAAGACACCTCCAGTCCCCCTGTGACTGAGGTGCAGCTGATGGCAGACACCAGACAGTGGAGGTTCCCTTTTTCTGATGTAGGGTAGTAGCAGAGGTGCCCCATGTCAGGTTGGGGGTAGCATGTGTACAAGCTTCCCTGGCTTCTTGGTAAGCTCCACCTGGGCTCTGGGAGTGAAAAGCTATGTCTTGGAAAGGCCCAAGGAGGAAAATATGGCCAGGGTCTGTAACACACCTTATTACATGCATGCTGTCCCCTGGAGCACAGGAAACATCTACGTGACCTGTAAGGTCATGTGCATTGGTCCACGAATCGACAGTCGGGGAGAAACTTAGCAACTTCAGAGTGAAATGCAAACTCTGTTCCTTTCGATTAGGGTTATGAATTAGCAAGAGGGTCTAAATGCATCAATATCTCTTTGCCTTTTCTAAAGGCTGTTGCTTTGGAGCCTGTTTCATGTTAGGATTTCCTGAGGAAAGGACTTACCATAGGAGGTCTTGATTCTGGGAGGCCTGTGTGTGCCTGCTGGGTGGTTGTGGCTGCCTGAGCTTGCTGAGGTTAGGAGACCTCTTGGCAAAGGGTCATGTTTGCCTGTCTCATTGTCCTCAGGACCAGGTCAGCTTGCTGCAGATGTTTGCCCAGCAGCCATCATGCTGCCTACAAGGTTCCCTAGGACATTAATTAACAGCAATACAGAACATGCATTGGAACTTCTTCCATGCTGTCATCTCCTGTAGGAAGGATTAAATCTTAGTTACTTTCCAAATCATAAAACAATAATTCAGTCTTTTAACATGGTCATTTCTTTGGATAATATCTTACCCTTTCTCTGGCGGATACCTGGACCGCTTTTCCAGCCTCTTGTTTCTGCACTGTACCTGAAAACTATTCTTATTTTATTTTCCTCCCTGTAAAATTTCCTTTCATTCACTGCCTTTGCTTTTCTTATCACTTTTTATGCTCTCAACTTCATTATGCAATTGTTCCAATCCTGCTCTGTATTTGATGTTTTATAACTTGTGTCTGCCTTTTTTTCCACTGTTGATTACTTTTTACATTTCTATGTGCCTTCACACTGGCTTTAAAAATAAAATAGAAAAAACAACTTGAACATTCCCTGTGCAATTACTGCAAGGTGGTATGTATAACCCTTGGGCATACATTAATTTATCTTTGAACACTTTCTGTTTCCTCTGTGTCCTTTCTCTTCCCAGTACTTAGTCTCCCAACTTTGCTCTGCCAAAATGTAATCTACTTGTTTTCCAAGTTGTAGTTGAACATTAATCCTAGTGAAATCCTTAAAGACTGCAGCCCTGATTCTCCACCACACCAGTTACAATTGCTGTTACATAAGTCTTGCTCAAGAATTGCTCCTTACAAAAAGCCATCATCTTTCCATGCTTCAGATGATGAAAATAGTACCTGCAGCTAGGACCCATTGTAGGACTGTGCACAGAAAGGAAATAATTTTTTTCCACAACATCCACAAGTATTGCTCAAACTTCTTCTCCTCTCCAAACTTTAGCCTTTCACTTTGACATTGTCTCAGTGGAACATTTAGGTGTCATCTGTCTAATTTTGAGCAACTGAGCAATTGTCACAACTACAACTATTTTACTTCCATTAGGAGTGTTGCTTGTGCTGTTTGGGCTACAGCTGTATTCTTTCTCTGAGCTGGTGCCCATACCTAAGGGGATGAATTCAATGGAAAAACGATGAGGGGCGAGAGCAGAGCAAGTGCAGCGCTGGCACACTCTTGCCAGCCATGGAGGAGCTATACAGCATGAACACTGGGGAGATTCCCACCACTTCCACCAACCCTGGGGCATAGTGCTTCCTGTGAAACGTTTTTGCAGCTCATGCCATGGAGCAGACATAATCATGGGCTATGTTCCTTGGAAAGGAGTGAGTGGAGCATTTAGTTGGATCATGTTAAATGGAATAAAAAAAAATAAATGCATCAGCGCATCTAATTCTTTGCTTTGGGAAACAACTGGACCAGGGTTTGACTTTGCAGCACTGTGTAACTTGCACAGGAAGCCCTTTAACAGACAAATTAGCAATAAAGAGTCTCTTCCACCCTACAAATATGGGCTCCTCATCTGTCAGGCAATATGTGGCTCAGGAAATGCAGTGGCAACTGAGGGGTCTAGAGAGACTTGCACTAAAGAGACGGGACGGTCAGTTGCTAGTGAGGGTGGTCAGTGGGTACACTCTGCAGAACGAGTGTAGGGTCCAGCTTTTCAATGCGGAGAAGAGAATAGATACTTATACTACAGATCTGAGAAAACAGCCTTTTGCATATGACTTCAGTTTTACTGGGAAGACAGCCTTCTGCAGAGTGATTTCAGCAGATAACTGTAGTCTACAAAATGCCTTTGAGCAGTGAGAAGAGCCAGCCCGGCCATGGCAATGTCCGTAACGAGTCTCTTGTGAAATGTGCCTACATTGGATTGTGCTGGGGTTGCTTAGGGTTGCAGCAGGCACAGAATGATGGAAAACATGTCCTCAGGATCCGTGAGAGGGGCCATCCAGACTCACACCAGCAGTAGAAACAAACTGGTTGGTAGTGCAAGGAATGAAAACATCATAAGATGTAGCTGTACCTGGAAGAAAGGCTGTAGTATGTGCTGGGAGTAAGAACAACAGCTGGTGAAGGGTGACTGGGTGATGTATGACTTCCTTGGACCCAAAGTCTTTCAGTTGTTTTCCAAGCACTCCACCTCTGACACTTTAATAAAGCCATGGATGAGGTGCTGTCAGGTGAAGCGTGAAGACAACTCTGGCCCAGAAGCAATAATCACCAGAAACATCACATTTTTCTGAGGACTGGCTTTCCTACCAAACATCTGTGGGCTGCCAGGAGAGAAGGACAGTGGCTTGTGGAAGGTTAGTCACTGCTGGTCAGCCATGTCTATGGTGCTGACCCTGGAGATGGTGAGCAGCAACACAGCAGGAACCCATAGAAGGTGTCCCAGAGGAGCAGCACAGCAGGGCAAACGTAGCACCTCCCATGTAATGTTCCCTTTCCTCTCTATTGAGTTATTACATTCATCTGTTTGTTATAATTTCTGAGTACATAATATTTTGGAAAATAAAATTGAAATGCCAAGTGTTTTCAAGAAACACTTTCAAGCACAGCAAATGATGTATCTGAGAATATTTAATTTTTTATGAAGTGCAACATGAAAACATGTCTTCACCTTCATTGCTTTTTCTTTTGTCTTCCACCTACTGCATTTTTTTTCCAGAAAGGCAGCAGACAAAAAGAAGAATGAAGATTCCTAGTTTTAAATGAAAACAACCTAGAACTCTCTTTTTTCTTTGACTTTTAATCTCAAGTGAAAATTTGCAATCAGAATGCATGCTTTCAGTTCAAATTGAAAAAGTATTCTTCACAACTAAGTATTTGTTTGGGGGGGAGGAAAGCTCTAATTGTAAATGTTGCTTTTCACAATAAATATTTCTATAGTGTATTTGAATTGATTAATCTGTCACTTTTTTCAGTAAAGTGCAAAATCGGATCAACCCACATCTTGCTTATTTACATGACCAGCTTTAATTTATCATTAGTTATATTGAGTACTAAAGCTTTTAGTGCAAAAGATACCTCTTTCACTTAATGGACAATCGTTTACTGGAATATAATTTAAAAAAATTTATATGGTATCTTTGCCATGGCTGTAACCTAACCTCAATGTGATAAACTTTTACCAGCAGAAAAATTAGCACTTTCTGGTGTGTTTTGCCTGGATATTTGTTAAATCATGAGTTCAATGGTCAACTTAGCCAAAGTATGCTATGATCGGAAATCAGATACTGACACAGTAAATAAAATATTTCTGTGTTTGGCTGTACTTTCCATTAGAGCACTTTGTGTCAGGTAATGCAATAGGATTTCAATCACTGCATCTTTTTAATTAGAAGATAAGAACAAGTAATTCAAGGCAGAGTCTGAGAGAATTGGAGAGGCATGCTATCCCTGCATGCAAGACAAGGGGGCAGAAGCTGTACCTGGAAAAAAGATGAAATAGCAAATGAAAGCAAGTTCTTGAGCAAATTAGGGGAAGAGGCTGGACGGATCATGATAAGAAATTTTATTTTGAATTGTAGTTACGGGCTGTGTGGAAAGAGCTGATTTTTCTCTGCAGTTGCTTTCCGTGGACCAGAGCTGTATCTCCCCGGCCTCTGAAGCACAGAGGGATGGGAGCGTCAACTTTTTCACAAAGCAGCACTCTCAATTAGGGACACAGTTTTGCTGTAACTTCTTTTTGCACTCAGGTAATATCAAATGATGAAGAAATTTCACTTCAGCCCATTTTTCTCCTCCCCGATATCCTCATGTCTGCTGGGCTGCAGCAGTGCAGTGAGGTGGCAGTGGAGGCACTGCCACTTAATGAGGGCTTAATGTGTGGGAGCGCAGGTGTGAGACAGGTGGAGTTTGCATTAAGGGGTGAGGGTTACCTGCAGGAAGGAGCAGAGAGGAGTGCTGTGTAGATTCAAGTGTGTACCAAAGTCTCTTTTTTTTGTCAGCTTGGCTTGAGGGTGTTTTCAGTGGTGTTTGGACTGAGAGGGACAGTGACCGACAGTGTTTCGGTGAGGAAGACTCTCTGCTGAAAGCTGGACCTGAACTCACCAGATTGAAGCCTGAGGGCAAATGGTTTGAATTGATGTATCATTCAGAACTGAACAAGTGCAATACATCAGCAGCATGGATTGAATTTGCTCTTTGTGCTAAGTGTTGAAAAACTACGCTTCTGATGGTTTTAATTGGGTTTTGCTTCAGTTAGCCTGTGTCCACTTGTTTTGGAGCTAGGAGTCAAACCTAGTTTGGAGTAGGATTTCCTCTCCAGCTCTCGCTGAAGCTCAGTGTCAGTTACTAGAGTCCAGTGAAGGTCATTCACAGAAGTGACAAAAGGAATTTGATTTTTAGCCTGCTGCCTTTCCTCTAGCTCTTCTTTCCAAAGCCCACAGTGAATTTCCTATCTGCACACTGAGTTCTGATGCTGCTCGAGATTTGTTTCTTGGCATGGAGAGGTGTATTGCATGTTGCACATATCATCTTTCTGCTAAAACAGAACACTTAGAAAATAATCAAAATAATGCCAAAAACCCACAAACCCTCCAAAAGTACAGGTTGCATTTTTACTGATCTCTTGTGTGTATAGTAATCCAACACAATATTTATAACCTTCATTTTGGAAGGGTTTAACAAAGATGGTTTTAATATCTTTCATGTAGTGTAGAGGCTGCTGGAAAGAAAAACAACAATCCAGAGGCAGTTATGTTTTTATTGATGCCTGGAATTGAAATACTGTTTTGGTTTGGGTTTGTTTTTTTTTTTTGCGAGGGGGGCAACTTTTCTTCTTGAGGAAAGAACTTCTGAGTGCAATCAATTAAAGAAAGGATCTGATTTGCTTTGTAATTGTTTTTCTGTCTGTATGAATGATGTAAGGGCATATTGGAAGAATTTACTTCACTACTCTGTCTCTTCTAAAATAACAGGTTTACTGGTTGATTTATGGGTTGTTTGTTTTGTTTTTGTTGTTCTGTCTGTAGGTGAGAAAAAGGTTAATTTGCTTGAGAAATCATGTCTATGCCAGAGAAGGTCAACTTGTTCCATCATCGTGTACTGCCATTGGAGGCTGACCTGAACCTATACACGGTGGTTTAAGGGAAGAATTAGGCATCCTGTTTTTCTGCATGCTTTTTCCAGCATTTGTTTTCTCTTCTTTTCAGTTTCTCAGAAAAGGCAGGAGGGTGTGACTCGGTGGTTAGTTGCTTATATCCTCCCCGGAACCTGTTTTGTTCCCTCTGAAGTTTTATTTTTGACCTTCTGCTTCAAAAACTTTAAACTTTGCTGTGGCTGTGCCAAGCATCTCTAATCCTCTGACTGACCAAAAGCCAAAATACCAAGAAGTCTGTCTGTAAACTGTGTTAAAAGCAGGGAAGGGATGTGCAAGTATAATAATCTGGAAAGAAAGAAATACTAAACTGGTGGAAGAGTTGTTTGTAAACAGAACACAGCGGCTCGTGCAGCTCATGGGGATGTCCCCAGCTCTTCTTCCTCAGCTACTTCGCTGAACTATTTCCATGACTCGTAGGATATGGACCACAATCAGTCAATCAGAGAACCAAAGCATTGCTGGAGCTTAACCATTTTGCAATGTAATACCATAAAAGCTTAATTAAAATGAAGGGATTTCATGTTGTGTGTCTTTTCTAGTAGAACAAGTTTAATATTAATGTAACAGAACTGGGTGTCTGGTTCCCTGCTCTGTCACCCATTGCTCACTGCAGCTGAACACAAAACATCAAAGTGTTTGAATCTCTTTTTGTTTTGTTTTTGTTTTGAGTTTTTTTCTGCTCCTTTTTTCTTTCTCTTCATATGTTGAAGTTCATGTACATAATACATATTTTTAATATGTCTGTTCATCGTGTGCCAGAAAGGGGAAGTAATGGTGATGCAATATTTTAGGGTGGTAATTTCAGAGAAATGTTAAGTTTTGTAGAAACAATTTTGTTTCTATTTTGTAGATATGTCATGAGATTAAAAGCTGGTTATTGGACTAGCTTTGTGTACTTTGCCCATGTCAATTTTATAAGGTTATTTAAGTATTATTATGTTTTGATTTCAGTCTGCTTTTCCCTCCCTCATTTTATGTACCTGTTGCAGTAATTCTGTAACTTTATTTTTGTAGAGTAACCATTTGCTTGCTTTCAATTCTGGAGAACTCTGCTCCTAGATTTAAACAGAGTAAATAACCTCTCGGGGCACAGCTGTCATGCCCAGGCACTGCATGTCAGTTTGCAAGACTGGCTCCAGAGGAGTCTAATTTAGGAAGGAAAAATAAAACCTGCAATATTGTTAAAATAATTTTGCCACAGTATTAATTGTCTTCGTATATGTTTGACTAATTCAGGTAGGCCTGGGCTGTTAGCCTGTGTTCAGTGCTATTTGTTCAGCTCCCAGGGGCCACAGTGCCGGCAGGCTCAAGCGGAGCCCCCGTACTACAGCCCCACTGCACCCATCCTGCGCCACGGGGCGGTCCTGGGAGCATCCAGGTCCTGCTCCTCAGAGCAGCGGGGCTGCAGGGCCTGTTTTCAGCTTCTGTCAAGGGGAAATGCTCTGGGAGGTGATTAAGAAAGATGAAGCAATTTCCCAGTAGTGCTTTAGCTACTGCGTTTAGCGGAGGTGTTGGAGGAAATATTTAATTAGTCTTCAGGTTTCACTTGCGCTCTGACTGGAACGTATCGGAATTCATATTGGCTTCTGCCTTTTTTTCCTTTCTTGCTCAAAAGTCAGTGTGTCACCTAAAGCATTGGAAATATGAGTTGGAGGCTGTACATCTTGTGCTGATGGGCTATATCTGTCTGGGAACAACTTCAGGCCTTGGTATTCTGTGTTGTAGATACGTGGTTAGACTTGGGAGAGAGCAAATGTGAGTAGCATGGGGAAGTAAAATCTGGGATTGGAATAGGACAGGGATGGGGCACTGTTAGAGGTTAGAGCAAAGAAAAGCAGTGTCATGTCTGAAGTTGGGACAGAACTGCAAGAAGTGATGTAGGTAATGGAAGGATCAGTGTCGTCTTCTCCAGACAAATCTGGTGCCTCTGAGCTTTCTGCATGGAGCACTGGTTTTTATTCTCACCTGTTTGTGGTCTCTTGGGGAAATTCTCACTGACCAGAAGTGTGGTTTCTTGGGAGTGGCCAGTTAGTCTCTGCTGGTGTGAGAAAGTGGACACTGTGTAAAGTTTTCATCTGTGTACAGCCACCAGAGGGGCTCCTTTGCTCCTCAGCTTCTAGCCAGCCTCATTCTCCAAGGCTGAGAAAACAAGCTTGTCAAGACAAAGAAAGGCTGTCACATCTCTTGCTGCTGCCTGTGCAATGGCTGGAAGAGGAGGCAAAGGTCCAAATTCTTGTGCTGGTGCTGTCCCTGTCCCCTCTGCTGTTAAACAGCAAAAGCCAGAGAAGGGACTGTGGATGATGGACCTTGGCTTGGGTGGAGACTCTGTGGTGGAGTTACAGGGAAGGAACAGGTGGATGGTGATTCTTTGGGGAGCTGGAAGCCAAAGGGACATCTGATTTGGGTGGTTCTGCTATCAGTTGTAAAGCTAATGGAGTTCATATGTAAAAGCAGAATTATTTGTGCCAAACATGAGAACAATATAGTCATAGGTGTAAGTTATCAATGAGGGGGAATATGAACTTTTTTTGTGAGGAAGGGACACGTAGTCTGTTATACTGATTAAAAGGGGCTGGATGTAGGGGTTTGGGGAAATAGTAGTTTCAACTAATTTGGTGGTAACTGAGTAGTAATTCAGGAGTGATGTGGGGTACGTTGGTAGTGTATGAATTTGAAATGCACGTCAGTAGGAGTCCCTTTTCTGTGTGCGTATGTTTCATGTGTTCTATATTGTTACCTGCAAGACTCACAGAGAAAAAGAAGCAGTTCAAGAAATATCAAGATTTTTTTTTCTAGCTAGTCTCATACCTGGGGTCCTGCCTTGTGGATATGCAATTGGTATCAAGCTACAAGGGATGCTGCAGTGGGGACTGGAAAGAAAATAAGGAGATTCTTTTTTCTTCTTTTTTTCTGGAAAAGTATGTAAAATATGATTGGAGTTTGTCAGTATGGAGATAAATGTCTTAATTTACTTGCAAGGGCTCTCAAGACTTCATAGTTTTCAACCTTTTCAGGTACAAACCCCCCTGCAGTAAGAAGCACGTTTACAAGATTTTACATAATTTACTATTTTTGATGCAAAATAGCATCAAAGTGACACCTAAGGCACCACATCCATTACCCTTTGATAAAAGATGGAAGTTGGTCAATCCTGTTCTTGTCATTTATTAGTACTGATTCACAGGGCAAAGAAATGACAGTTAGGAAGAGTTAGTTATACAGTAACTTCTGAACTATGGCATAACTGGTATAAAAGACTCTAATTTCCTTTAGGCTTCCTCATTTAACACCAATACACAACTGTGGTGGTCTCTTCATAAACTTGCAAGTCAAAACACTTGATGTTTCTTTCTTTTTTAGTAGTTTCTTATACAAGTTGCTGGGTTTTTTTAAATTATTTTTCTTTAAGTAGTTCTTTAATCACTTATTCTGAAAATGTTTTATTTAAAAATATTTATATATGCCCATCTAATTCAAATTTTGGGGACACATAGCACAATGCACAATAGTTCCTATTTAACAACCTGCAGAATTGCTCTTTGCTTTCCCCTCCTCTGGGTAGATCATATATCGTGCCCTGTTTAACTCTTCAAGATGCACATGAAAAAATTTCATGTATACAGCGGCAATCTGGCTTGCCCCTGTCCTTGAGCCTTCATGGAAAGGATGCACGAGTTGGAATTTTCAGCTACATATTACGGAGTTTGTCAGTGGAGTATGCATAGATCAATATAGCTGTAAACATACTTCCTTCAGACATACGCTAGATGCCCTTTGTTGCTTGCAGCCTGGCCAGCAGCTCACTGAAATACCAGTTTACAGTAACCCAGCAATAAAAACAACATCTTTCTGGTAGCCCCAGCCCAGGTTTTACCAAAGTGGGTGGTCATAGGTGAGACTTGGAACTTCTGAGCCATGAAGTTTTACCTGCTACTTCATTTTTTTTTTTCGGGGTGAAATATTTAGGAGAGGAGGAGGGTCTCTCCCCAACTTTTACATTACTGGTATTTATTAGCAGTTGGTGTTTTCTATTTGTTGGCGGAAAAAGCCAGCTAGGGTGCTACATGTAGGTCTTCTTGCTCTGCTAATAAACAGCCTATGGATAACCACCGTGCAAGGTCAGCTGGGGCCACGAGTATCATTCTGTTAATTAGCATCTTCCAAGCAAGGTACCAGAAGTCTGAACTTTCCCATTTAATAAATGGCAATTAAATAATGCCAAATCATTGGGAGAAGGATTCTTCTCCCAACTCAAAAAAATTCTTTATCTTGCTTCACTGTTGAAGGTTACAAATACCTTCCATATAAAATAGAGGGAGGGAAATTGTGGTTGTTAAAACTGTTAAGGTTAAACTGCTATGTATGAGATTTTTTTCAATGTTGCTATATGATCTCTTGTTCAGTTTAAGATTTCTTTAGATTGGACAGGGAGTGTTTGTAGGGGTCTGAGGGCTGTCACTGCTGTGAATGTTTTTCTTGTTATAGAGAAAAGGCTTTATCCAAGTGCTTATCATGTGCTAGAAGGCCTGTGCACTAGAAATAATTGCCAGGGAATAAAACTGCTGGCAGTTCTCATTTAACCCACTTCCATGGCACATACTTCAAGTGCCACACAAGCCTAAACAAGACTCAAAATAAAACAGGGATTTGTTTCCTTCTGTGTGAATTTCCCAGTTCGAGATGTCTTGTCAGGCAGGCAGAAATAATTATTACTGGGAGAAGATGGGAATTCTTCCCTCAAAGATATCCATTCATTCATTCACCAGGAGAACAATTAATGACAACTCACTAATGGCTGCAACGTTTTATTTTCTATTTCCAGTGGCATGTGCAGACCCAGGCTTCCCAGTGCCTGGGTACTCCCTGCCTGGCCCCAATTACTTTGGCAGGGAGGCTGGGTATGCTGCAGGGACCTGCGCTTCCCCCAGCGAGCCGGTTCCCAGCCAAGAATAGGCTTGAGCTTTTGGCATTGAAGTAATGCATATGAGCAGTGCCGGGTAGTAGAAATCACTGATTGTTTCCAGCGAAGGAATGGCAGTTGTGTTTTAACTATGTAATTAATTACCGCAGATTTGGGGGAAAGGGAGGGGGGAAGAGAGCGTATTTGGGTTTCAGGGCTGAGCAGAAGTACAGGAAACCTCCTAATCGAGCAAACCTTTCCCTGAAAGATAAAACCAAAATGAAACATGCAAAGAAACAGGAGAATCTTAAAAGCAAATCCTCAAGAAGATAAAAATAAAACCTAAATTGCTCTGTCTAGCTTCCCTGTTGAGGCTTCTACCCCGAGCGTGTGCCTGGAGCTTGGGTTGCTGGTGGTCAGTCTCCCAGTATTTAGAAGTGTTAGGTTTCTGCTGCCTTCTATCACTGCTTATGTCAGTTTTGGGGTGACTTTACACAAGATGTTTGGCCAAGCAAAGGATGGGGAGGCTGTCTGAGGTGGGATGAAATGGGTCTGCAACTGTATATGTTGTGCCTATGCCAAAGAAAAAGAAATACATACGTGCTGTGCCCGGTACTTCAATACAGGGTACCAGTCTATAGGCCACGGCTGGGAGAAACCAGGGACCCTTGCTCTGTTTGCTGATCTGGGGGCCCAAAAAACTAGAGCCTTGGGTTTGAAAGCAGCCTTGGGGCAGCCTGAAGCCTTGTCTCCCGAGACATCCACCACCCCCCCCACCAGGGAGGGTTAAGCAGCACGACTTTGGGCCTGCTCCTGCCCTGGTGTGGTGCAGCACTGAGTGAGCTGGTGGCTCTGCTGCTGACAGACTGAAATGTGTCCAAACCTTCCTGGTCACTGGGCAGCAAAAGTGGCTAAGAATAGTGTCCAAGACATTTAAAATAAATCCTGTTGCTTAAATTCAATAGCTTAATAACAAAGATGTCAGCGGAGGCCAGGAGCTTAAGTCTTTCATGTCCATTGAAAATGTTACTTCTAATGCATTACCTGTTCAGACTTGAAAGGAGAAAACCCCAGCGCTAGCTAATAACGAAGTGATTAACTGTAATAATATGCTGCACATTTTGAAGTGAGCAGTATAGGCTCAGACAAATCAGGAATGAATTTATACATTAATACATATACAAAAATATATTTTATGATTTAATTACAGTTCTAAAAGCAGCAATCCAGAGAAGGAACATAATGCCCTGATACTTGCATTACTCTTGCACAAGGAAACATCTGAAGTTGGCTTGCAACTTAAATCACGCTGAAGCCTTTAATTAATGTATTTGTTTCTGCACTGTGTTTTTCGATTACGCTGCTGTGGCTGATCCTGGGAAGCGGAGGAGAGAGTCCGAGTTCAGGCAGAAATCGCTCCTCATCCCAAAAGTGCTGCTGTAGCAGAAGCAGCCTTTGATCCCAGAGAGATGGTTGGGAGATTTAGGACTCTCAATGTTCCCATTGCTGAATATGTAATTTAGGTCACTGAACTATGTTTTGGTGGAAGATACTTATCTATTCCACTTCTTGCTGATGTCATGTGCTGGGAAATCAGATGTTAGTGCAAAAATACATGAGAGGCCAGACTTAAAATGGCATAAAATATAAATGGGTGCCTGACTGCTTGTAGTTTGTGATAGTAGTTGTAATGGACGAGGGTCACATCATATCTTCTGTAGCTCATTGTCCTGTTCTATCCAAATTCTGTTAAATAAATAAATAAAAGACTTAACTCTGCTTTTGATTTTTAGATTTTTAGTCTATAAGTGCAGAGGGTGAACAGAAGACCTAGAGGAAATATTGTCTATTTGCTATGTAGAACTTTTCTCTCTGTTGTAATGCTTCTGTTCAGTTTAGGGAAGCTGAGAGAGTATTAAATTCAGGTCTTTTATCATGTGTCCTACACAGATGTTCACTACCAACAAGAAAGGCTAATTCAACCCAAAATATCCCTCCTAAAGAGAACTGACTTCCAGGCTAATGACAGTGGTACTTTGCCAAGAAAGTGATGGAACGGCCCAATATTACTCAGGTGGCTGTTTGCGTAAGTCAGGTTTCTCCAGCCCTCAGGCTAACTGTGGTTACCTTAGTCTCGAAACAATTAGTTAAATCATGTCATGGTTTAACACAGTCATGGGCTTTGGCCAGTGCCTGGTGGTGCCGGGGAGCAGTGCTGGTCTCCTCTCCCAAGCTTTGCTGCCTGCACCGCATCAGCTACAAAGAGACTGGAGCCTGATTGACTTGCTAGAAAAGTCTACCTGGATTTATGTGGTTTACTGAATTTTGGTTCTGCTTCTATTTCTGTTTCATTTGAATCATCAAATACATTTTCAATGCATTGCAAATTTAAATAAGTAATAAAATACCCCCAAAATCTCATCCTTGGGTAACAAAAGGAAAATATGCCTCCTAGATAATTCATCTGGCAGCACTCAGAAAACAGCAAGAGAAAATTTTTTTTTTTCCTTAAGTCTCCCGTGGTACAAGAAAAGAACAAGTGTTTTTCCTCTTGTTTCTACAAAAGTGTAATGAATAGTGATCAGTAATGCAGCTGTGAGAAATATCAACTACTTTTGCTATCTAGTGTGAGAAAGCACCTAATTTACAACAGTAGCCAATGTCAAGATAGCAATCTGGATTTTCCAAATCAATCTTTGGGTTTGTAGCTACTGAGAACTGAAGTATCAGAACTAAGTTCACATTTTCTGCATTTTTTTATCAGACTCCAACCTAACTGTATCTATAAAAGCAACCGGCTTTCTCATACTGTGGCTTTGGATGACATTGAACAATATAATTCAGTATACCTACAAATCAATAATAGTTCACCTTTTCCGTGAAAATCTGGAGATTTTAAAATGTTAGGAGCAGAATTTACCTTCCTTGTGATCTCCCCCCATTCATCAAAGATTTACATACTTTAAGAATTTTTTCTATAAATAATTTATATCTATAGGCATTGTATACAAATGCACATATTTATATTTATTATTACTGGAATGTACTTATTTGTACTTCCTAATCACTAATTAATTTGGCAAAAGCTCACAAAGCTAATGATGTATATTGCATTAAATTGCATGCTAAATCAAAGATATCACCCTAGAATTTACTGTGAGATGTTAATTGCTGAGGTTATCATCAAGTAGAAGGTATATGCTGCCTGGCATAATTTATCATTTATAACAACTCTTCTTTTACTAAAACTTAAAGGATTTACAGATGAGTTGATCCAGATCACCTTTGTACAGCAGTTAATTATTAGCTCCTGGGCTACCAGCTTTCACTTCAAAATTACCTTCTTGCTCATTCAGTCTTGCATTTAAGAACAGTATAAGGTTATGGAATCTATTTGCTGCTGAGGCTGCTGCATTTTTCTTAGGCGTTGGTAACTCTGTTAAACTCTACGCTGAACACTTTCAACATACCTCAGAGTGAAGCTGTCGCTCTGAATTTGCTTCTCAAGAATTGATTAAAGTGGTAATTCTTTAGCAGTTGTGGCATAAATACTGCTGGTTATCTTCCTTATGGACAAAAGGCACAAATAAGCACTGATTGCAAATAAATTTGCAGAGTTTCCCTTTTCTTCATTAGCTTGCCATTCTGAAATAAAAAATCATGTCCAAAATAATTAGCAACTGTCAGGAAGATTTCCCGTATCTGTAAGAAGGCTGCAGAATTCAAGCAGCAATTCAAAATGTTCCTGTGACTCTTCAAGCACCCTTCTAGCTGCATAAAGCCTGTCTGCATAAACCAGTACGGTGGGGTGGAAAATAATCATTTGAGATTATTCACACACAAAAAAAATTTAAGCTCATATTCAATGAGACAAGGGTATATTTTTCTTGCCAGGGGTGTGAGGAGGTGGGGAGGGAGAGGAGGTACATCCAAAGATTTTCTGTCTGGCACTGCAACTGTATTTTCAACTTGAATGTATATCTGGTATCTTGAAAAGAAAATGTATTTTGGAATACCTTATCTCTCGATCATTTTTTGTTATTTTTCCGTGATTATAGTAACTTTTTGTTTGCCAGTAGTTAGTTACTTTAACAAGTACAATATATTGAGACATAATTCAAAATGACAGGAAAGGAGTAACCAATATATGGTGCACAAATGACTCCCTGTTAACATGTCACGTATTACATCCTTTATTAAAAACAGCCCCTGCTCCGTGTCAGCAAACAGTGCTTACAACCCTCACCCCAGCTCAGCCTTATGATGGATTATTTCAAAGCTTACTAGTATGTGGAGTAAAATATTAGCATCAGTATAAACGTACAATATTGTTTATATTATTTTTTCTTTAGATTGTCTTCATAGGGATTCACATTCAAACAATCTTTTTAATCACAGCTCATAGTTTTAAATAGGCTTCTCAAGGCAGCCTGGATTCCAAACCTTGGAGGTATTTCAGCATCCATCTTCCGTACAATCAATTCATTTGAGGGTTAGGACATACCTGACAAAGTGGTGTGTCTCTGTCTGCCTTGGCTCTGGAAGTCCCTTGCACTCTTCTGAGTACCCTAAGTTTTCATTACAGCTTCCCTTGCACCTGGGATGGTAACTTTTCAAATAACACTTTTTACCCTTTATTATGACATGCATCACCCAACTTTTCATTCTTAAAAAAAATTAAAAATTTTGAAGTTGTGAATAGATCCTGAATTGATATTTAAAGGATTCAAAATTCCCACATGCTCTGCTCATTTTTACCCTCTGTACCCTTCTCTGTTTTTCTTTGTGCTGAAACTGGAAAATCCTGACTCTTTATTCCAATATTAGTGCAACAGATGTCCCCTGGTGAGTCCTGTCCTCGGCAAACTTTTCTGAAGCAGCCAGGGAGCAGCCATACTGTTACTGCTGAATAAGGGAGGACTAAGGAACACGTGTTTTTTCAAACCCTGTGTATGTATTTCTGGTGTCTACATGTTTACACACAGATGCCAGGCATTGTTTCAAAACTGGCTGCTAGCATAAACAAGTGGATGTGCTATTATTTATTGATTATGCTAATGCCCCTTATGAATCTTGAAAGCTTTCATCAGAAAATATGTTTTGTAGGGCATAATCTTTACAAACATCCAGGGCTCTAAATAAACTCCCGAGAGGTCTGTAAGGACGGGAGGGAAAGGGCAGATCCGGTGCTGCCGACTGGCTGCGGGCTGGGATGCTGGCAGCGCCTGCGAGGGAAGCCCACCCTGGGGTATGTCGCTGGCAGTTCTCCATCATGCGGCAATGCCAGCACACTGAAAAAATGCCACGTTCTCTTGGTGGGAAAGGTGATGGTATGTTTATCACGCAGTGAAGAAATAAATGGTAGCCATTACAAAGGTGTATAATTCAGCAATTACCGTTATTTGTTTTTTTCTGACACCCCCTGCAAACAGTTATCGCTTCAGTCAAGCATAATTTGATTATCTTTTTCTTTTCTTTTTTTTTTTTTCCCTGGTACTGTATATTAACAGGGCAAATAAAAGGGAAAATAGTGCAGTCCCTTGTAATAAAGAAAACAGCAGCAAACTATTAATGCTCTTTGAAAAGAGTAGTTTTAACAAAGTAAGCAAGAATCATTTTCTTTGGTTGAGTGTTGATTCCCTAGTGTGCTCTCAGTAAGTAATTAGAATGGCCCAGTGAATGTCAGCATCAGCTTGTTTATTCTCATTATTTTATCATTTTAAAAACCCTCTAGGTGATGAGACATGCAGTATAGAACATAATTACCATTATTAGCATACTAATTGGACACAAAAATAGGCCAACTACAAGGTAGCCAACTGAATAATTTCACATTAATCAAACACCATAGTGAATAAGCCTATTGTTAAATTGACAGCTACAATAATTGGCAATATTTCGCTGCGAAATATAAGAAATTCCTTGTAATACCTTTGCAATGTTATATAATTTAGTAATTTCCCATATTTCCAGCCTTAACTTTGTACACCTAGTTCAAGTTCAAGAAAACATCATGATAAGATTATTAGTCTATTATCAAGTGGACAAAGTATATAAAGACCCGCTTGTTAGCATTCAGGAAAAGATCCGCACGATAAGAAAACAAAAAGGCTACCAATTTAGTTACTTGTTGCTTCAGCATTGAATATGTGTAAAGGTCCACGATAAGATTTTTTTTTTAAACTGTATATTAAAGTCCAACTGGCACCTTCAAGAAGCATAGAAAAAGCTAAAGAAATTAGAAAAAGCAAGCACTAAAATAAAAAAAAAATAAAAAAACCTCAAACAACCAAAACCAAAAAAACCCCAAAACCCAGTGGGAACCGTGCCTTTCATCCTCTAGGATAATTTTCTCTGAAGCTGGTTGGCTTTTAGTTGAGCATTGGTGCTGTTCGTGTTGTGTTTAACAGCGAAGTAGAAAATTGGAAAGCCACCACCAGAAGAGAGAATTCATGAAATGCTCAATTAGTAGCAGGCAGGAAGGGAAAACTGGCCTGAGAGCTGTGTTTCACTTTGAAAACCTTGGGGGAAATAGGACAGGAAAGGAGTGAGTGGAAAGGCGAGGAGAAACAAAGACGGGGAAGGTGTAAGTGGGGGAAAATGAGGGCTGGAGCAGAGGGAAGGAGACCGATAAGGAGAACAGAACCAGATGGTGAAACAAGAGGAGCAGAGCTAGGAGAAGACGAGAAGAAAGAAAAACAGTGAGGAAGAAAGAAAATAGTCATCAAGAAAAGAGAGGAAGAGAAGGTAAGGTGAGAGTTGGGGAAAAGAGAGCAGATTTGGAAGAGTATGAAACAATATTCTTCTTTTAAGAATTCAAAGGCGAGGGGAAACACAAGTATCTCACTGAAAGAAACGTTTCCGTCCCGCTCCCCAGGCTTTTGGAGGTGTGGAGACTAGGAAGAAAGGCAGAAAGGATTCACTTTTAAGCTTCTGTTTATTTTGATAAGGAAAATGTTTTTGAAAAATTGATGTAAAAACTATGCTTAATAAGGCTGCTCACATGGGCACTGTGCGCTCATTAAGGATGTGCACCAGGGCTCAGGGGTCCACGGCAACAGTACCGGTTCCAAGCTCCCCCAGCATTCCTGGATGGCTTCTCTGTTATAAGTGTGTCGATGAAAGCCAAAACCATGTGGCTAAACTTGACTGATGGCATATGACTTTAAAGAAATTAAAAGAAAGGAGGGGCAAAAAGAGAAATAAAATGCTGGCACAGATTTAGGAAGTGCCTGTGTTCGCGGAACCAGACCTGGCACCCACCGCGGTCGCTGCAAGCCTTTGTCTCTGGCCTTTCTTGCAGAGTTTGGGGAAGGGAGGCTGCATTAAGCACGGGCCAACAACTGGCTGAAATATCATTATTTCAGTTAAATAACTGAATTATTTCAATTTCAGTTGCCAAAGAGGCAATTTTGGTCACTGAGTGGTTCTGGTAGGGGTGGCTCTTGACTCTCTCTGCTGATTTAATTAAAAGCAGGAGAAGCTTTTTGTAAGAAATTACCTCCAAATTTCTCTTAAAATTTGGCTGCCTTATTTTGAATGAAGCTGCAGGAGAAAAAAAAGAGCACTGTCTTAAAAGCAATAACAGCATATTTTTTCCAGTTGTTCTTTGCTTATTAATCTGATAATGGGTAATTCTCTGGTAATGATTGAGGATGCCTGTTAATATATCACAATCCTGGTTTATTGATTACCTGGGTTTTTTCCACCTTGGCATAGACAGTCACTTCACTAGCGAACCCGTGGTGAAATACACGTAATACTTGACTTCAGATATCTCTTGGTACAGAGAGGAACCACCGTAGGAAATGTCAGCGGGCACTAAAGTCAGCTAATATGTGCAGCATGGGCTCAGACACTGCCCATGAGTGTGCAAGACACAGCTTTGATTTACTCACCGAACTCAAGAAATACATCTCTGGGCACTCATTGCTGGGAAGTCTCTTTCCTTTAGCCAACTCCATATCTGTAAATGCCTGTAATACCTGGGCTTGGGGGGCCTTAAAAGATCTCTCAAAAAGTGATATGATCCACTTTTTATATAGGAAAACTTACAGCAGGAAAAAGGAAGCATTCTGTGCCAGGTTTACAGCAGAGTTAAGGATAACGGCCAAGGCCATATTTTTGCTAATACATTAGGGTGGTTCTGAAATGTGCCAACCCTGTAGCTTGGAATAAAGAAAACGACAAAACTGAAAATATCCTTGACAAGACGTCTCTCTTAACACATTAAGAGGCTGTCCAAACTGTGAAAAAAATCCTCAGCAGTTCCTCTCCTTCTGTCACAGAGTCTGTGCTTTGGTGGTCGAAGTTCCAGGGCTCCGCCAAAATGCTGCATGTTATATTATATGTGAGTAACAGCTCGTGGCCAGCATGTTTAACATACATCATGTCTCACCTGCTCCTTTATATGCCAGCCACCGAGGGCACTGCAAAATCATGAAAAACACCCTGGTTAACACACAAACCAGGTCTGGACAGGGTGTTTGCCATAAGCATCATAACTGCATCTGTTATAAAGACGTCGCAAATCTGATGTTTTCTCCTCCCTTAAATACACCTGGATGATTAATGAAAGCACTCCCTTACTGCCACCCCCCACCCCCACCCCCCCCAAACCCCAAACCAAACCCCACAGCTGAAAACGAAAGGAAAGAAGGATATTATGCACATTCAGGCACAATAAACACAGAAGAAAAACACTGTAAAGGATAGTTGTTGAATACATTTGAATAACAAATACATTTGAGGAAATCCCAGTCTGCTTGAGGACAGAGAAAAGGAAAATAAATTCATCACATTATTCATTGGAAATTATTTGTTCAGCTCTGCTCCTTAATGTGTCAGCTAAAGATGATTTCTAAGAGTGAAGATTTTCTTTTCTTGCTCAAAATGACTCAAAAAGAAATGAATATTCCAGCCACCAAGTGAGGTTAATATACGAGTTTCATAGCCATTTACTCAACACTGCTGTTCCCTGCAGAGTAATGGCACTGAGATGCATTCTGGGATTGCCAGGGGTGAAACCGTAGTAGATGTTCTTGAATAATTTAGCAATGTATGAAAGCTTATTTCATCATCATCAACAGTAATACCTTGCACCAATGGAGTGCTTTACGTTTCTGGTCTCCAAAGCTGTGCAAGTATTTTCATTCCCATTTTTCAGTTGGGGAAACTTGATAACAGAGAGACAAAAAGCATTTCCCAAAGCGGGTGGAGGCTGTGGCAGACCCGGGATAGAGATTCAGGTCCCTAGGAAGAGCCATCTGTAACGTTTGAGTTGAAATCTGTGTGAGCGAAGATGCTGCAGTATAGACCTGATGCTTACGTGAAAGAAGAGGAAGAGATCTAAACAAAAGCATTTTTCTCTTCCTTTTCTGGTAAACTAAGAATTAAAGAATTAAATTTCCAGAGTAAATTAAATTTAAATATGTTGCCAGTATCTATGCACTGATTATCCCAAAGTGGTAGAGCAGACTCACATCAGATCTTGCAATGAGAGGAGGCTGCGCTCTCATCCCAGTGATTTTTACCATTAGCCTAAAGGAGCAGGGAAACTTGTGCCTCTCTTTGGGCTGTTTACACATGCACGTAGTTGGTAACTTTTTTTTGTATTTAAAGAGTCTAGCAGCTCATCAATCTTATTCTTCCCTGAATGTATATTGGTCTTTAATGAGATCAATGAATAGTGTGGGTACTTCACTGGCCAAAATTGTAAATGTGCTGTTGCATTTCCTATTTACCCTGTAGCACAGGGATTTTGGCGCATTACTGCTAATGTGTTTTGCATTCTATCGCTCTCCTACAAAATTTATGGCCAGAGAGAGACTGCAGAAACAGTATAGGCAGTCAGAGCTAGATTGTATTCTCTGCACTACACTCAGACTTTTTAAAATATATGGTTTCAAAATAGTGGAAGGAAGGGAAAGGGAAAGGGAAATACAGAGCAAAGAGGGAGCTGGGAGTAGGAAAGAATTTCAGACTAGTTTCACAAAACCAAACCTTTGGTTTCTGAGATGTTTCAGAAACAGAAAAATAATGTGGCTTAAACCAGCTTAAGTTATCTTATCAGTGAGATGCAATGGAAGTGCCTTTAGTTAGCCCAGACAAAAGGCAGGAGGAGAGAGGAGGCTGTTGGGTGGGAAAATCAGCAGTGGATTACCGTACGTTGTTAATTATAGCTTTGGAGTAGCCTGAAATGACTATTGCTCTTCTAGCCTGGTCCCTTCTCTTTCCTGTCCTCGTTAGCACTGTTTGGTCCTGTTCCAGCTGTGCATTAACCTCTATAAATAACACCCCACAAACTGTAGGTTTTCTTTCTCTAATACGGCTCCTATGGCGAGAGCCTTACGTGCACCCCAGAGGTCTAACCTGGTGGGCTTTTCTCCTTGTGCGTGGTGACACATGTTGATGTGGAAGATACACGTATGGTACTTTTACAGTAAAAGTGGCAAGTTCTGTATTTTATTCTCTTTTTTGGAGCTTTCATCCATGATATACCATTCTGGAGCAGCTCTCAAGGAAGTTGTATGTCCCAAAAAGATAGACCTAGAAAGTCTTATTGTGCCAGGGAAAGGAGGCATCGTTGAGCGTCCTTTACAAATAAATCTTATTTTGGTGCATAAGGGTCCAAAGGCAGTTAAAAGCTACAGTCCATGGCCTTGACTGACTCTGTGTTACATGGGAAATCAGTGCAGAGAGTTGAGGTGAGCTTGATAGGCTTATTTTGGCCTATTTGGGCCAAGCTGCATACTGAATGAATTTCCTACTGACTGACAGCTTCACCCTGGGTGAGCACAGGGGTGAAAATCAGAATGAGGAGAAAAAGTAGAGGATTTAATTCGAACAGTCAAATGAGTTGGACTCTTCAGAGAGAATCTAAAAGGTCTGAAGCAAGCTGTGTTGAGGCCCGAAACCCTGAAGGAAGCAGAATCTGTATGTGTGGAAAAATCTTAGAAAGATGTGAGATGTTCAACGGATGATCAACAGGATTTGCAGGTGTAAAAGATGAGTTGGAGACCTTGCATGCAGGTGTGTAGGTCACTGCTGCCTCTGCTGCCACGAGATGTTCTCCTGCGCTTGCCCTTGGGGTGAGCAGTTCATCACCCTGTAGCTCTGATGTTTTCCAGCTCTGTGGCATTTCTAAACATCATTAGCCTCGCTGTTATTGTACTATTCCCAGTGACGCTGCCTGTGAAATAGTACCCGACAGGTGGTAGTAAGGCTAGATAGGCTGTTTGATTAACTCTGTGAAATGATTTCTGGAGCTCCTGCCTCCCAGATGAAACGCAGCACGGATATTCAGGGACCCTGCAAATATGTGGGTGCCAAGCATGGTATTACTAACCCAGGGCACCTTGTGCCTATCAAATCTGAAAGGTGGGGAGGATCCTCTCTCTTTGGCAGGCAACAAAATACTTAGGGATTGTTGAAAAATCAGTTAAATCAACCACATATGAATTAACTTGGGAAATTTGAATTATATGTGTTATCTGTTAGAAAAAAAGTGATATTGTTCTAAAAGGACAAAACTGCAGAGTAGAAATGACTCTGTGCATCCTGAAGCCTGGACTGATTACAGTTAAATGCAGACACAAAAATGAAGGGCTCATTGAAATCCTTCAGTACTGCTCAATGGTGCCAAGCCTCTATAAATCCAGCAGAGCTGATTTTTCTGAGAAATCTGAGAGAGAAGGCAGGTAAAAACATGAACAGCTTTTTTGAGGAAATTGTCCAAATTCTGTTTGTGGTTACTGTGATACAAAGAACTCTCTCTGAATCAGTGGTTCCCTCAGAGTTCATATTAATTGTAACTGATTGTAGTATTTAGCTTCCATCCTCTGGATAATATGGCTTTCCATGCACTTCTTCCATGTTAGATATCTATGCTACATGTTATGCTCTTACCCAAGTTCCCTCTGCAAAGAGAAGATTTTCTCTCCACTGCTTTATCCAGGATTTAAGTGCACATCCTCCCTTGAATTCTGCACATTTCCTTCTTATTAACAGTCTGTCTTTCTATCCTTAAGTATCACTGAGTTGCCAGATAAAACAGTTATTGTTCCTATTACAAGAAGATTGTAATGGATTTATATAAAACTCAGACAGTGCCGTTGTTCTTGAAGTCCATTTTATTGTAATGAAGTTCCACTCTTAATATTCCATGATCTTCAATGTCCTTTACAAGTAACTTTTTATAAATTAATCCATAATAATCTAATTCAAGTCAGTTAAAGTGGATAACTATACTCCAATTACGATATTGGGAAGAGTTTTTACATAATGGGGCCTTTTATATAGATGGTTAACACTAATACTGTAGTTTACAACACACTGTATGAATCACTAATTAAATGCCTAAGTAGCAATAATGGAAGTGGAACTATCAATACAGAGAAGATATCAATGATGTAAGGCATTAATAAAACTTTATGGTACCATTTAATCTTTTTTTATAGGTACTCCATTATGTCAGTGAAAAGAAAAGGCAGAAAAACAAAGTGAGAAAGAGTGGAACTTAAAGGGACCAGCAAATGGAAAATAAAATGTACTTTCCCTTTTATCTTCCCCACAAAATGGGTCAGATAGAAAAAATAATGAGAAAACTGAGCAATAGAAATAAATTTATCACATTTCTAAAAATATAGCCGTTCATTACAGCTGACTAGTTTAAATGCTGCTTAAATAACATATATTCTGTGACATAAATGAAGGGCAGCATAAATAGTATCCTCAAAAGAAGAATACAAGTTTAGTAATGCACTGACCAAAAAGGAACAGCTAAACTGTTGTTTTCCTGCTATTGGCCAGCAGAGATGACTAGCAGGGTAAATATATAAACATTTATATTGGAAGGCAAAGCTATTAACAAAGGTATTTTATTTTTAAGCCAAAACACAAGCTTGACTTTCGGTGCTGCCCAAGGACCGTTCGAGGTGGCTGGGCTGCTCTCCTGACAGGACATCTCCTCTGTGTTCCTTGGATGCCGTCCAGTGTCCCCTGCAGGAAAGCAAGCTGCCCATTTGCATATCAAAGCAGAGGAATAAGCCAACCCCAGTAGACCTCTAAAGGGAAGTGAGAGTATATGGGAATTTTTAGTTTTAACAACTCTCAATAAAAAAAAAAAAGACCACCTCCATTCCTTTCATGCAACAGTCCCTTCAAACGCTTTGGCAACACATTTGAGCAGAAGCAAGTATTTAACCCTTCAAATCCCCTTGCAGGGTGTTTCAGTCCTGGCTGTGTTTTGACAAATAACGGGGAGGGATTCTTTTCCAGAAAAATGCACTTGATAACAGCTCTACACAGCACTTTGAAAATTATTGCACTGAGACCTCCTACACACCTTGACGTGGATTAGGAAGTGTGCAGTAGTCAGGCTAGTGGTTCATGCTCACTGTTGTTTGTTGAGATGACGTGTTTATTTAGCACAAGATTTCTTACTTTGTGCCTTTCTGTGCCTCATAGGAGATATTTGACATCATCTGCATGGGACGTCTTTGCTCAGGTTTGGCTCTGAACTCCATCTTTCCTGGGTGTCCATCGCAGGGCAAACTGGAGCAGACAACCTGCCTCACAGCTTCTAATAAAAATAAATCTTTCTGTATTATTTTAAAACTATGACTTCAATATGAGTAGATGAAGAGGCTATGAAAATTCTTTGCCAATATCAGTGAAGATTAGATCCGAGAAATAACGTCTCCCTGTGATAAGAAATTCATTACTCCCCTTGCCCATCAAATGCGGCTGCTGGCAGCTCTCTGCCTCGAATACACAGGAGCTGAGAACATCAATAATCCTGCAAATTTGCAAGTGAAACCAAACCTTTGTGCAGACTCCCCCTTCCTCCCGTGTACAGCTTCATTTCACAGCCACCAGGTCTGCTCTCCTCGAATACCTTTAAAGAACTGCCAGAGTTTAACTTAACTATTACGTTCCTGGTATTTGAAGCTAACCCTGCTTCCACTGAATGGGTTTGATGTATTTTGTTGAATGACAAATTTAGCTGAAACGCATGAACAAATACAGCTCTGTCTCTTTGCACCACCAAACAAATCCTAGGCATGTCATTAGTAATGTGATCAAACCAAAACAGTAATTAAAAGGTACCTACAGAATGATATGGGGTTTCCTGTAAGTACAACCTTGCCCTGTGTCGGGGTTATCAGTGACCAGAGCTCATCCATGCTTTTCTTCTGATGTTATTCTGATTTATTAGACCAGCCTTAATCTACTGGCTGCCACTAACAATCAACCATAGAATAAACTTCTTATTAGAGATATAAGCATTGTTCAAATGCTTTGGAATGACCATAGGTTTTTCTAGATTTACACAAGAGGCTGTGATTGTCCTTGTTTCGGAATGCAATGAAAAAAGTACTGCCACGAGGCTTCAAGTCTTTCAACCTTTCCCAGTCTTATTTTTTTCACAAGTTACTTGGTAGAATGTAAAGAAAAAAAGAGAAAAGATCAATGAAGGTTTGCTGCGGTTTAATAGTTTTACCTATACCATCCTCTCTCTTCTGACGTTCTTGTCCCTCATGACAGCTGGGCACTGGATGTTGTAACATGCCATGAACCTGGGACCCCATCACAGCTTGTTTCAGACAGCTAGAAATGACGCTAATGGACAATAAAAAAAATAATCAATGAGAGGCATGAAGGCTCAGCCGCGTCAGCAAGAATGGCTGGAGACCCTGCGCTAAGTATAGGGACTGTGGCCCCACTTTTCTCTGCACAAATTTGTGTTAATAAAATCGTGGCGTGCAGCTAAACTGAGGTAAGACGACAGGCTTACACTTAAACAAACTGAGGCTGTGACCTAACTTTCATCTGTAATTTTTACATGGTTTTTGTATTGTGTTCTTCCTGTCTGGGAAGGTCTGCAGGCTTCGTGCAGGGTGAAAGTTTCTGTAGGAACTCGGTTCACCTAGGTCAGAAAATTTTTTGCCTTTTTAATTTAAAGGATGTTTGGATATGCATTGAGCCTTCTAACGCTGCTTGTTATACTGCATCCTTGTTTCCATCAAACACACCTACACATTCAGCGTCACCTCTCTTTGGTTTATCGTGCAATAAGATGTCATGTTTAATTTTATTTATGGGCTTAATATTCAGGTTTTTCACGAGTAATTTTTCCCATACGGGCCTTTAGAAATATGTTAGAAAAATCATTATGTACTGCTATTAGGAGTAATGCGTTAATAAGCAGATTAGTGTCCTGCTGATGGGCAAAAATCTGGTTTCAGCACCATGTGAAAGCACTTAGTCCAAAATGAGCCACAAACCAAAGATTCTGCATGTTATGGATGACTGGAGCATTATAAGACTTTGTGCACTACCAAGTGCAATGCTCCCTTCTGTTTTAAAACTAAAATATCCTCTTAAATGTGCATCATTGAATCTCCTTGCCTCTGTCAATAGGCTTCTCAGTCTGGTTTCTCCCCCCATAAGAGGTCCTGTGCTCTTTGGGAGCCTTGCTTGGCTTGGCGAGAGCCAGGGAGGTGCCTCTGTGGTCAAAGGACTCCTTGATTTCAGCCTCTGGGTTGAAGCAGGAGCCTTCTGGGTTTTGAGCGATCTGTTTTTACAAGTGTGGATGAATGAAGTGTGCCTGATACTGACTTTTTTAATATAATTCATCAAGAAGCAAATCTGGCACAAGCACCTAATGTGATGACAAAAATCAGTTTTTTGTGCTGGTCGCTTCACTGGCAGCCTGTGATATCTTTGTTGGCTGGTAGAGTTGGTGCTGTCCTTGAAGGGTTGCTGTTAAACTTCTCGCATTGCTTGTAGGTGGCTGTGGGTGGAGAATGTACTGCTTTTGGAGCACTTCATGCCCTTCCTAAATGAAACCTGTTGCAAGTTTGAGACTGGGATTGACAGGGTAAGGGGAACAGCTGTGATGTTCTTCTAAAGCTAAATGTTGCTGGTTTTGCATAATCTGCAAAAATATGTTGTCAGGATGAGAGATCCAGCTGGCTCTCTGCCACCTTCCCCCTCTGCAGTGTGTGCTGCAGGAGCGGGTGTAGCATCTGGGGAGCGGAAGGTTTATCTGACACTGACATGTCAACCTATTATAGAAAAAAAGACATATATGTATGTATATTTTAGTAACTTGCAATTCTTCTTGTGCAATAGCTGCTAAAAAAGAAATGAAGGGAGATGCAGTTTCCAGTTCTGTGATGCTGTGGGGTTAGAAGTAGCCACAATGGGGAACAGAGGGGCTGCACGTTCACTGCATGCCACGGTGTTAGCATATGCACATTGCAATCTTCTTAATATCCATGGTAAATCCCGCTGTCTGCTACAAGCTCCTTTTTGAATGTTAGGCTTGTTTGCCTTCTGTTTTTTAAGCTTATAAACACTTTGGGGCTGAAATTCCCACAGAAGGTAACAAGAGCTATGTTAACCCTCTACAATGGTCTATTTAAATGAGATTATCTTGAGCAAGTGGGGCAAAAAGACTGAGCAAGCAGGCTGGCAGCTGAAGAGTAGGTAAGGTTTGGGACTGTGGTTACTCCAGATTCACATTTCCAGCAACACAGTTGCGTTGAACTCCATGGGGATTTATGGCAAGATATGAGTAGAAGACGAAAATTTTGAGTGATTGGTAGTTTGATGTTGCTCATCGGCTTAGACCCAAAGGTCAAAGGACTGTTGTTTACACCTGAGCTCTTCTTTTAAGTATGCTGTTAATACTTGTGGAGGCTGACAGAGGTTTTGATGTGAGTTTTCCAGAACTATGTTTACTAGTGTCCATATATAACGTTTTGTGATGTTCTAAAATGCTCTTATGCTCTGAGAAAATAAAGTTCTGATCGAGGTTGCAACCAAGGAGGTGATGTGCTGTGGTTCTTTCTTCCTGGTGTTGCACCAGATATCCTCTGGCTTCAGTGGCATGAATAAGAAAACAAAAAATCCCTGCCACATTTTTTTAAACAGTCCATATAAAGGTAGCCCTTGGTTATTATTTTTATTTAGCATAAAAATAAAGATGACACTAATATCTGCATCTAATTTACATCTTAGACCAAAACGCTATTGCTTCAAAAGATGCTGGACTTAGATAACAACTGTGAAGCGCTTGAGAGAGCAGATGTGCTAATCCAGCTGATATATAAAGGAGGCAGGTTTGACTTTAGTGGTGAGATTCGTAGAACCATAGACTGGTCTGGGTTGAAAAGGACCTTAAAGATCATCTAGTTCCAGGGACAATTTCCATGAGACCAGGTTGCTCAAAGCCTGGCCTTGAACACCTCCAGGGATGGGGCATCCACAACTTCTCTGGGCAACCTGTGCCAGTGGCTCACTACCCTCACAGTAAAGAATTTCTTCCTAATATCTAATATCAATCTCCTGTCTTTCAGTATAAAACCGTTACCCCTCATCCTATCACTACAATCCCTGATCAAGAGTCCCTCCCCATCTTTCCTGTAGCCCCTGCAGGTACTGGAAGGGGCTATAAGGTCTCCCTGGAGCCTTCTCTTCTCCAGGCTGAACAACCCCAACTCTCTCAGCCTGTCCTCATAGGAGAGATGCCCCAGCCCTCTGATCGTCTCCGAGGCCCTCCTCTGAACTCACTCCAACAGGTCCATGTCCTTCTTATATTGGGGGCCCCAGAGCTGGATGCAATACTCCAGGTGGAGTCTCACAAGACCCTACACCTTTCTAACCCTACTGGCCATGCTTCTTTTGATGCAGGCCAGGATGCGGTTGGCTTCCTGGGCTGTGAGGGTCATGTTGAGCTTCTCATTAACCAACATCCCCAAGTCGTTCTCCTCAGGGCTGCCCTCAATCCCTTTCATGGAGAGTAGTGTAGGAAGGATTCAGAAGCGGTTAAGCTCAATAAAAAGATTGGTCCAGAGTTTGTTTTATTGTTACTAATCTCTATTAACAAACAAAATTCCTGAAACGGGGCAAGTTCGAGTAGTGGGTAGGTGGTGTGATTTTCTTTGTGGGTTGTGTGAAAATGGTGGCTTGGAAAAAAAAAAAAAAAGAGAGGAAGATGCCAGGCCTAACAGGCTGTTCCCCAAGCAGCAAGAAAATGCCTTTCCTTGGTTTCTGGGCCCGTCAGTGGTGTGTTCCCAGCTCTCTCTTCCCAATCCATGCTCGTGGACATGTCCCTGCAGGCACGATGGGCTGGGCTTTGCTTCCCTGCACACGCGTGTGCAAGAGCAGTCAGCTGCTGCCAGGTCTCACAGCCGCGCTGCGAGAGGAGACGTTAAAAGCGCTAAAATAACGAGACCGTGTAAACACCAAGGGTGGGTTCCATTTTGTCTTGTCTAAAATAATGGCACACCCGCTGCTGCCGAGAGACGGCTCCGGAGCAAGTACGCCCAACAAGGGACCGGGCATTCACAGCAAAAAAATGGGTTTTTTCCTGAGCTTTCGAGGGCGCAGGCAGCGCGCGAGAGCCGGCGTCCCGCACGAGGGCTGCGGCCGGGGCGGGGCCCGCGGTAATGGCGCCTCCCGCTGCTATAAAATGGCGGCCCCGGGCGGGCGAGCAGAGGGTGGCGTGGCGGGAGGGAGGGGCAGGTCTGTATCAGCGTGCCCTGGGAGCCATGGTAACCACGCGATGGAAGAGCCTTGGCCTCCCCACGCTGTATAGCCAGCAGGACTGAGGCAGCTCCCCGGCCGGAGCTTGCTGCAAGCCAGGTGCCAGGCCGCAGGGCCCTGTCCTTGTGCCGCTACCGGGTGACAGCGTGTCTGCGCGTGTGCGCAGGTAGAGGAGCTCCTCCACCTGGTGACAGAGCTCTGGGAGGAGGTAAGTAGACTGAGAACCATGAGGGAGTGTGAGAAGGGGATAGACTGCTGGAGTCGTGGCATACCTCCCCTGAGCCAGGCCCACACGGTACAGAGGATTTCCTGTCCTCTCTCTGCTTAGCCGCACAAAGTAGCTGAGAGGATTGGGGGCTGCGGGAACGTGTGGGCCCAACGAAACAGGCATGTCTCCCCAGTAACTCTCCCACCTTCCTAGGTACCCTTAAAAAAATAGGTGTGAGGTGAACCTAATCATGACAAGGAAGATGATTCAGTGTCCATGGAGGTATCACTGAGGTTAAGTCAAACTATACCCCATATCAGAATGTCTTCAGTTAAAAGAAAAGGTCATTGTCGTAGGTGACTCCATCCTGAAGGGAGTGGAAGGCCTGATATGCAGACCAGACCCACTACTCAGGAAAGTCTGCTGCCTCCCTGGGGTCTGGGTTAAAGGTAAAAAGATAAACCATCTTCCCTTTCTGCTAAGCCCATCAGACTACTACCTTCACTACTAGTTTTTCAGACGGGCAGAGATGAACTGTTAACAAAAAACCCAAGGGCAATCAAGAGAGACTTCCAGGCCTTGGGGTGACTGGTGAAGGGGTCAGGAGTGCAAGTCATGTTCTCTTTTGTCATTCCAGTCACTGGGAAGGATGAGGGAACCAACAAGAAGAGCCATCAGATCAATACCTGGCTCTGAGACTGGTATCAGTGGCAGGACTTTGGTTTTTTTGATCACAGGATGGTTGACATGACACCAGGTCTGCTGGAGACAGATGGGGTATGCCTGTCTCAAAAAGGGAAAAGTATCTTTGCATGGGAGTCGGCAGGGATCATCAAAAGGGCTTTAAACTGGATTGAACTGGGGGAAGGGGATGTAACTAGCAGCAGAGATGCAAAAGTCATTGATGGGCTAGAAACTACAGGTACGCCTGAAAGGACGTTATAGTGAGGTGGGGGTTGGTCTGTCCTCCCAAGTAAGAGGTGATAGGACAAAAGGAAATGACCTCAAGCTGCGTTGGGGAAGTTCAGATTGGATATTAGGAAAAATTTTTACAGTGAAAGGGTTATTAAGCATTGTAACAGGTTGCCAAGCAAAGTGGTTGAGTCACCATCCCTGGTGGTATTTAAAAGATGGGTAGGCATAGTGCTTGGAAATAGGGTTTAGTGGTAGTTTTTGTCAATGTTACATTTACATTGGACTAGATGATCTGAGACATCCCTTCCAATCTAGGCAATTCTATGATCCTGTCTGTTCTTTTATTTATAATGCTGCATATATAGAATGTGAGCATATATATCCTGGAGTTAGTGAAGACATTGCTTGCCCTGTGTTGTGAGCAGACTAATAGCCAAATCTCCTCCAAATTTGTGCATTCTTCTTTTGGTGGTTCTTGCTATCTGTTTTATTTGCTACTGAAATATATACTTAATCTGATGGAAACATGCATGGCATTTTTTTTTTTCATCTGACTGATCTCCCTCCTTTGGGTTGTTTACCCTTCAGATGTATATTAAAGGGATGAGGAAGATATTTACTGAGCTGTTAAAGAATGGGCCATAATCGGGAAAAAGTAAATTCACCATCCTCCCTTGGCAAGTACATTTCGGTATATCTCCTAATAAATCACATATATGAATTGAGGGTATGAATAACACCTGCGTATGTACTACAGGATGATAAGATAGTAATACTGCCAGAAATAGGGTTTGGAAGAGCTGGGCTTTTAGTTGTGCAGGTAGGATTTGTAGGGTGATGTTTTGACAAGGTTTTTTTCTATCCAGGCATTTTAACTTGCAATTATAATATTATTACACAATTATATAGTCTTAATATATTATAATTTTTATTTTAATATTAGTTTATTGTAATTAGCTTGCGATTATTATGTTATTACACCTGGTGTAATAATGCACAAATGGTGGATTGAAAAATAGCCTCTAAATCAAAGAGCAAAAGAATCTGCTGGAGTTTGAGAGAGAAGCAGGTGCTTGAGTTATTTTGGAGGGTAGTCGCTACCCTTACAGAAGAGAAAGAAATAAGTAAAAGAAATAAAATAAGGTCTTCAGAAACACTGCAACTCTAAATCCATGCCAATGCCATGATATAGAAAATAATTTAGAGGTCTGACTTTATGTAGATTTTGGCCAAAACTTTAAGCTCAGGTATCTCATGTTTCAAATAGTAAGATTTTTTTTCCTTCCAGTGAGAAATTTAATTAGATGCCTATGTTGAGCAATTTCTGTTAGGATTAGCAATTTCTGTTCTGCCTGCTCTACAGTCTCTGAATCCAAAGATTATTATTCTCATTTGCAAATAATTTCAGCATTTCTTCCTAAATGCAAGGCTGAGAAGGATGGATCAAAACAGAATGTGCTTTCAAACAGATGCATGCAAAACAATCGGTAAACAAAATGACTCAGAAAATACAGTTCTTTAAAAAATTCTTGATATCTGTACTCCTTGTTAAATCTTTATTAGAAACTGATAATGTAACATTTAAAATGTTCTACACTTGTAGAATACCTTCAGATGATTTAGTACAATGATTTGTAACAAAAGATATTAAAAACTTTTTGTCATTTCCAAGTAAAATAGTACTTGCTCTTTTTTTTTTATCAATTCTTTTTTTTTTTTTAATCAACTAAATTGCCTACAAAGTTGTTATTAAATTAAATAAGGATTGAAATGTTAGAGGAAGAAAAGGCTACATCCACTATTGTTCCTTCCAATGTATTGAGCTTGGTTAAGTAACTTCAGCTTTTTCATTTATTTCAAATATCTCAGATTGGTATCTGCTTAAGTCATAACAGCTTACCCCTGCCAACAGGCAAACTCTGCAGAATTTACTACAGTAAAATGCAGGCATGCTTCACGTAGCCTTAATTTGTTTTGAGATCCCATCTTTTATCTATGGAAACCTGCTCTCTCAGCAGGATGAACTTCTCTGTGAGAAAGTAAATTGGTTGTAACGTTGTGTGGGTCCCAGCATGCAACGCTTATTACAGCTCTCCCTTCTCATGCCTCGCAGAAATGGGTGGAAGAAAGAGTTAAATCAGCCTTTAACATCTTGCATAATTATTCCTGGCCAATTGTCTCCAACTGGAAACTCACAATTTGTTACCACTTAGTTGGTTTCGGTGAATGAAGAGGATTCATTGCTTTTTGCAGGCATTCACGTCTTTTGTTCACAGTTTTGAGAAAATTGCAATCTCTTTTCTTGCTACTGTTCCAGCTTTAGCCATGCTTGGTTAAGTCAATGCTCAGGTTTCTCTGGCTTCGCTTGCGATAATCAGGTAGCATGCAGGGATTTTTTCTTTTTACTGCTTTTTCTCAAGTGTTTTGTTTCCCAAACTGACACTAGCAGAGCATTTATTTTTACAAACTTAGTATTGTTATGGTGACTCCACTTTCTAAAACTTCCCTGTCTTTGTGGGGTGGCCATTTATCTGAATAATTTGTTAATATTTTCTGAGCTTCACAAGAGACTAAATAAATAAAAAATAAACCACTGGCATAGGCACACAGTAATAAAATTGATATGGCAACATTATATAAACCACCATCCATGCACTTGTTTATAGGTTGGTTAACTTTTGTGAGTGGTGTCAGTAGCTCCTATAGGATATGCACGGCTTGTGTCTTCATGGAAAAGATCCCAGAAAATTTAGTAACCAAAGCACTATTATTTAATAAAAAGTGAATGAGTTGTAGTATACTGTTTCTGATTAACTGACTGTGACAGATGGTAATTCTTCTCTTTAAACGTGGCTTAGAGAAATTAAATTCAAGGTGATTTAAGAACTCTTTAAGAACTGTTGAAGCCAACTTAAAGAAAAAACAAAAAAAACAGAAGAGAACACCTTGAAGTTTGCCTATCTGCTCTTGCAGAGTTGTCTCTGAAAATGGGAAGCCAGCTTTGTTGCTTTTTTCCCAGGTAGTCACAGGGACCATTCCACTCAAGTGTAGTTTCCAGGCTCTTTTTTAGTGTGCTGTAATATCAGCCCAGGAAATTTGTCTAGTTATGAAAGCCTCTTTTAATCTAAAGAATAGTGATTTATTATTATCTCAGGAAATCATACTACTCGAGATAAATGTTTTGGGGCCAAGGGAGTGACTTATTACATATTTTCCAGGAGATCGGTTAGCTGAGTTCTGCAAAACTCTTGTCGGATGTCTTTTGAAAGCCTGTTTGGGAGCCTTGGATCAATACAGGAGGACTGAGACCTTCCCATTCTAATTCTCAAAGCATCTATTTGTATTTGAGTTTTAAAGAGATCTCATTTTACCAAGGGAAAACCAGCTATGTTCGTCTATTTTCATACTAACAATCTATGAATAGCGATAGATTCTTCTTCATTGAATTGAATCACCATAAAGTATAAATACATTGTCTCAAAACTGGATTCAATTTCACTCTAAAGATATCTGAATCTTACTGTACAACCCAATTAGATAGCTTAAAACAGGGTATGAAACCTCGTACTGAGCAAAGTTTGCATTACTTTTTATAGGTATATGCCTGCATGATTTACACATGAAATCAGATCATAAACCTTTAGGGCATTTTTGCTTATTTTGCTATTTTTAGAAATAGCACACAAAGGCAAATAACAGGTTTCATAATTCTGATTTTTAAGATCATGAGAATGCAACTTGTAAGAGGTGTGGGAGCTATCTCTAAACGGAGCTGGTAGGATGGTATTTCATTGATTGTCCCTAACAGGTCAAATGCAAGATTATACCTGAGCAGGAGCACAGCTTGTGGCAGGACTAAGCCTTAATATCTAGTCTTGAATGAAGGAGTGCATTCTGGTGGGGGAAGAGCAGTGCGAACCCCATGCTGGAGCAGAAAAACTTTGAATTCTTGCATATATTTCTATTCCTGCCCTTTAGCTGATGTGCCCATGGTGGAAAAAGAGAGCCAACTGTAATGGTGTGACGTTTAAATTTTTGAAGGTTTCCCGGCTTTGCAGGACAGCTTTCTTGAGCTATTATTCTTTATGTAGCTGAGCTATTCTAGTACAAACATAAATCTCTTTATAAAACACAATGTTTCAGCTATGTCATGTTATCTTGGTGTCAGTGGTTTCAATATGATCTCTTGAAATTGCTTTTGTCAGCTGTGGAGTAACAGTAAGTTACATCTATTTATGTACATACCTTTATATTTTACTCTATACATGCAAACATGTACCTATGTATTTATACCAGGTACTGTTTTCAATTAAGTTTTGGTCTAATTCTTGTACTGATTTTATAAATTATTAGAAAACTATGCACTATGCAAAACTATCCATGGCACAGATTTAGAGAGAATTTTTGGCCTTATTGCTAGTGATGGAGTTTTAAGCATGGGTTGCTTTGCTGGGACAAAAATGATGTGTTCGTCTTCCCTTTTATGGTTTGTTGAATTTATTTCTTTGGAGAGGTTTCTATGGTGTGTGTTCACAGGTACTAGTTGAAAGTATTAATTTCCTGTAGGTATTTTCCAATATGCGTGTACACTGCTGTTTGTTTAAACAATCCTGTCACTAAAGGCAGGCTTATGGAAAAGGAAGGAGTTATCTTCATTCTCTGATGGTAACTTTTGTCTATAAGACTTTTGCACACGCAATCTTCTAGGATAATCCCAAGCTGCCAGGTTTTTTTGATGTACTTGCCTGTGATGTCCAAAGACTGGGTTTGAGAAGTGTGACTCTTCTGCATTCATAAAAAAGATTTTAGAGTTTGAGCAAATTGAAGAAACTTTGTTAAAAATGTGATGAAACATTCCCAAGTTGTTGGCAGGCATTATTTAAGGCTGCTGTTTGTTAGCAGAAATGCTTTGTGTTTTGGATTGTACCTTGTACCCGGGAATCTGAGTCCCTGGCAGATACTGATCCAATCTCAGTGTGTCAGAGTGAAAGATGAAAATTATTGTATTTAATTTTGAAATGGGCGAATAGAATCACAGCACATGTAGATGTTGTGCCCAGCAACGTGTGAATCTGAGGTGTGGGATACACCCCTAGCTGGAAAACAACGCTGAATGACTGATGCATCCTCTCCCTACTGCTCCCATACAAATGGGTTTGGAGCTGAGGGAGGTGGGATACGGACCCACCTGTGCCCATCCTCATCCTGGTGCTCTGGGCACTGGTATCATACATCCTGTTCCTCCAGCTTCTGCCTTCTTCCTCCCCCTGTCTGCGAGGGCTGCCCTGCACCAAGGAGCCTTGTCCTGGAGTCAGCGAGTATCCTCTCTTTGTCCAGCCACAGGCAATTATTGTGTCCTGTCAGACCTGAAGCAGCATGCCCTGATTGACTGTGTGGTTCAGGGTGGCATCCTGTAACCTAGTAACAGCAAAGCTGGCTGCCTTTTGTTATTTTTAATGCTTGCAGAATGATTTATTAATATGTACTTTATATATATTCTAACATCTTGTGTGCATCACGGAAGAGTATTACAGCTGTTATCAGGCAAATCAAACAGCCAGTGAGGAGCACATTTAAAGTAGCACAATGTAATGGTTGCATTAAAGGCAAGTGATAGCATTTGGAGTCTGAGATTTAAATATATGATGTTTTCCCTTAAATCATTGTATTCTGCATTTTGAGGAAGAAATTACAGACTTAAGTTAACACTTGGTCATTATTCTTCTATTGTGCTCTCATTACTTCATGAGGATTAGTGAGATGGTGATCATATATCTGTATTCATGTGTGCCAATTCAACATTATCTGTATTTACTCTGATTACCCTGTTGGAGAAAATACTTTACATTATCACAAAATGGTCTTAAGTGGGAAGACTTTCCAGCAAAGCCCAGTAGTGCTAATCTGATGAGATGTTGTGGAGTGTTAATATGTTCAATAATCAATATTTAATAAGAATTATGGAAATAGCTCTTCTTCATGAAGGAGATTTAATGATTGTATTTGATTTTGATAATTGTTTGCTAAGTGTGTTGGATTATTTATTTTCTCTTCTGTACTGAATTCAGTTTCCAGGGGAGAGTGAAAAAACCCCTAAACCTCAGACCTTGATGAATAGTTCTTCTTCTCTGCACTATATTAGCTCTGATAGGCTTATAGAGTTCTTCAAAAGTCTTCTTTCCATTTTTTGCACTCTATTCGCTATGGAGTAAAGATGTTTAAAGTCATGTTTCCCACCTTTAGAGTGGCATTTATTGGTGGCAAGTGACTAGAAGAGATGGCCATGTAACAAAGTTCAGCTTTATTTGTCTTCTACCAGCAAAGGAAGTGATAAGTGCTACTGAGAGATGGAAAAGTTCATTCTCTCTAGCAAGGTTACTCTTCTTGATGAGCATTAAAAGATCGCTTTAAGCCATTCACAATTATGACCTTGACTAGGAAAATGTAAGTTAATAAGGCTTCAACAAATTATGGTCTTTTTGGTCGATTTGCCTAGTGAACTGTTAATTGTAAAACTGAAAGACATTATGTTCAGCTTTCTCTATCACATCTTTTGTGTTTTAACAGTGACACTTCATTGAGTGCAATTAACAAAGCCTAGGAGATTTATTAACACACTTCTTCATGGCCAATGATCCATTCCACTTAAGACATAACACTGTAAAATGCACATTATCTCCTTTTGGCACTTACAATAATGCTTCATGAACTAGGAAGGCATATGTTAAAGCAGATAAAATAGCATTATTAGCTGACAAATCTTACAATTTATTAGACAGTTAATTTATCAGCTTAAAAGACACTTAAAACAGCTGTGCATTTAATGTCTTTTTAATGTATCCAGTAAAACTTGCATAATTGCCTGTAGTGCAATTTATTTTTAGCTATGTTGCAAAATGTCTGCATTTACTGTTTACATCTTCTTTAATTTTTCCTGCAAGGCTCATCACATCTAGGCACAAGCCCTAACAATGAGCGCAGATAATCAGATAAAAAGACTTCTTGTACAAATGGCTGCCCATGAATGAACTATTCAAAAGTACATGCTGAGCTGGACCAAAGAGTTCTTGCATTTTATATCCACCCCAAGGGCAAGAGGGAGAAAAAAAACCAGGGGTGCGTGGTAGGCTGCGCGGTCATGGACTGCCAAGCACGGCACATCAGAGACTGACGGTGCCTGCCTTTACTGGCATTAGCATTTGGAGCCCATTCGGAGCCACATGTCTGGGGTGTAAACTAACAAGGCTCCAAAACTGCATTAGCAGAGGTGTTTCATTTTATAATTAAGGTAACTGCTCCCTGCAGATCAATTGTAGCAGACCTAAGTACGATCTGTGAAGAAAGTGTTGGAGAGGATACACATTTAATGACTCTGATGCATAAATTGGCTGTGTTTGTTTATTGCTCTCTAATTTAATGGAACCTTTTGTTAAATGTTTCTGGCTTTTTTTTTTTAACACACTGCTAGTAATGATTTCTGTGAGAGCGAAGGGTGGTGCTTATTAGAATAAAAAGTCAAACATTGCCGTTTCCATTAATTAAATGTCAGATTAGCTTAATCTTTTTATAAATATTGGATATAATCTATTTACAGAGTGAAATCAGATCTGTAGATGCTGGCATGTGGAGTAGAAGTGTAGAAGTGCAATTCTGCTTGCTTTGCAGAAATCAGGTAGGGGTGGGAGCTGGGGCAGGTTAGACCTGTGTCTTCAGCTGGGCTGCGGAAACAAAGCAGGTGGGCGATTTGCAAAACGCAATGAGTTTTGGGGGGTACAGGTAAAGGAGACTCTTATCTTTTAAATGATGCTGGTTTATCTCCACAATATTCTCTCACAAGTACTAAAGTGTGAATGTGGAACTTTTCTGCAGGAATAGGTGATGCATGCTAAAGGGGGAAAAAGCTCTTTTGGAGAGTTCGAGCTCAAGTTTCCAGATTCAAGAGTCTGAGACTGGCCAGATCTCCCTATACCCAGTGTCTGAGTGTAGAATCCATCAGCATGGGCTATGCAGCAAAAAAAAAAGTGTAGGGGTGAAAGAAATGGGATATAATTCTCATAATGTAGGGAGATCTTAATGATATGAGAATCAGAATCCAAGGCTAAATCATCTTAAGATCCTTTCATCGCATCAAGATGCCATTGCTGCATTCAATACAGGTTTACAAAACTGTTGAATGGTGGCAACATTATAATCCTAGTCAGCCTGTAAATTACTATCAAAAGTTTTCCCATAAATGACTTACATTAGTAGTCTGGCAATATGATGAATTGTCCAAATGAGTGGATGTGAGAAAAATGGATGAATTATTGAAGTCAAGTATAATAGAGGCATATGGATACCTATATTCATTACAAGAAATTTTATGTATTACATTTAATTAAACCTAAACATGTGATAGTGCATTATTCATGCAGAGATAGTCATCTAATGAGAGCTGCTTCACAGTTTGATTAGTGCAGCATTGTTGACTGTTTTATTGCTGTACAGTAAATTGTTGGAGAGTTGTGTTTGTCCCAGTATCAGCTGAATTCTGGGAATGTCAGGTTTCTGGTGAGGAGTAACCTGGTTGGCAGCTGGTAACTCTTAAATTACAGATCTTTATGAGAAACTTTAAAGGCTACCACCACAGAAGTAAGGTGCTTTTAAAGTTCTCCCTCATCTCTGCTTTTTGGCAGGATATCATCATCCAGTTCATATTCTCCCAATTTTTCATTAAGAATTTAATTTCCATTTCTTTAAAGGTAAATTATGTTGCGTGGGAAACTACCAGGAATGTCTGTTCTTATTTAGGCTACTACTGGTGTGGAGCAATGCTGTAGCTGAGTAGCAGGTTCAGGTTTAAAGTACTCTTATGAGAATAAAATCTAACCTTTGAAATCTTGTTTAGGCTTCATCCACCTTGTTTTAGTAATAGTTATTTTACAGAATTGTGAAGTTATCTCATTTTGTGAGCAGCTTAAAAATAAGCTCATCTGTAGCCACAAACACTTGAGAATCTTTTTATATTCCATGTTAGAAAGCTTTCAAATGTGGAAAGAGGACAATTCATTGCAAATTGATAGGCTGAAGGTATTGTTTTCCTCATCTGGAATGTTTTCTGTGTTTTATTAAACAGTAATTTAAAAAATAGATAAAACGTTACAAAGCCAGGAATCTAAGGAAGTGACTTTTTTTTTTTTTTGTCAAAATTTGTCAGTTCTTTTCTTCAAACCTTGTGTGTCTTTATGAAGATGGTTTGTAAATAAGTCTGGCTACAGGGTCTAACTCCCCAGGTCCGCTACACAGGGTGTATGGCTTGCAATGTAACCTCTCTTCAATGTCTTGTTTGTCTCATGAACTGCAAATATGTAAGAGAAAAGCATGTTTTGGCTCTGAAATTCAGACTTTACTACAGACCTGTGCACCCCCTGTCATCTGAGAGGTAAAAAGTCAGCATAATTTGCAGAAAGCTCATCTTGACACGAGACCTCAGAAAAACTTGATACAGGCTTCTGACTGAGGGCAACTGAGCAAGGTAAAGAACTGGAGGCAATGGGTTTTTCCTCTTTTCTGTAATTCCAGCAGATGATTCTTTCATATCTTTCCTACTTGGGACCGGGCAACTTGGAGAGTTTAAGGAAAAAAAAATAACCTGGAAACATGTTAATAGTTTCTTTCTGGGATTGTTAGTATTTTAAGCAACTAAAATTTTAGTTCCTTTTCACAAGGGGCAATTCACTACCATAAGCTGATTACTTAGTCCTCGTGTCAGAGCCTGGAAATAGTTGGTTTCACTGTCTTCTAATTCATTTGGTATTACTCATTAGAAAAATGTTTAATTTCAAGGCTGTTATGCAATACTTCTCTATCTTATTAGGTGGGATTTGTCTTCCCTGATGTGTGAAATACCTCTTCTTGACACTGTTCTCTTAGCAGTAATCTTTATAAAAGTCTATTTTTAAAAACCTACATTAGAGTAGACATTGCTAGTTTTATAAGAAACACATTTGGTGTTGTGGAGAGCGCTCTGAGGGAAGCAGGAGTGTGTGTGAGTCCCTGTTGGTGCTGGAGTCTTTTGGGGAAAAGAGCATTGGGGACTGGTGATGCTTCGATCCCACCATGTGGGATTCTCCAAAGCATTAGTTACTTGTACAGCTCTGCTTATGCTAAAGACCCGAAGATAGAAAAAGCAGCAGCTCTTCCCATGGGTTTTATAGGGAGCACTTAGAAAACCATATCTAGTGAGCTTCCCTTACAAAATCACATAAAGCATGTTGTATGGAAAAGTGTGTATCTCATTCCCTCTATAGCAGTAAATAAACTTTTGTTGTTTCTTCTACTCATTTGTGACTTTAGCCTGCCCCATAGAAGATGAACCTGTACTTAAAACTAGTTTCAGATCATTTTGGTTTTCCCCCTGAGCATCAGAAGCCAGATGTTTTCAGGGAATAGGAAATTTCTGGCCTAAATAATGAATATATTGAAATACTGTAGCCAAGGTCCATCTGCTGCTTTAGGCGCTGCTATTAATGAATCAGTATCAGACCCTCTTTTCATTTTTGGAGTATATTTTATATTTTTTTGGTAAATGTGAATAAAAAAAAAGATTAGCCTACTCGATTGGTAGCTGTTAACTTTCATCTTTAACAATCAGGGGCAAGGAGTTATGTAAATGGGGTTGCACCGGCTTGGGAGTAGTTAGAGAAGCTGTACAGACCCCAGCCCTCCACCATAGCTCCTTGGTGTCCTGACCCATCCATCCAGCCCTACCTCCAAGAGGGGCAGATCCCTCACCAGACCACATCTGCCAGCCCATGTTCCAGTAACGTCCATCTGGGGAATACTGCGAGCCCTCCAACTTTATTTCTAAGAATGTTATTTTTGTTATGACCCAACAGGAAGCCATAATGACCATTTAAGAGCATCCTAACAATAATATTTTATATAAAGAGCTGTGTGGGCAGAGACCTAAGGAGAGGCACTGTAATAGAAGATGACCACAAAGTCTTTATTTGCTTTTCTGGAACCTTTTTTTTTTTCCAAAAAGGTTTTATTTTTTAAAATGAAATTCCAACAGAAAAGAAAGACCTTTCCAAAGTTAAAAAATGGTGATGCTTTGACAAGTAATAATCTTTCCAGCTGATCTTGTATTCTGATACCTTGGGTGCTTCACTGAAGTCTGTTTCTCTCAGATGCATTATGTCCATGACTTGATTCAATCACTTTGATTTCAAATCCAGTGAAAGTTTGCACTTTAAATCTTGGAATAAACCTTATTTAGTGTTCCTCTTCCGTTCTTGATTTTACAGCATGCCTAAATCCCTGTTACCAGAATAACCAGTCTAGTAGAGTCCTACCTCTCCACCACCTTTTTATCATAGCCAGACACGTGACTTGCCTGATCTTAACTACCATCAACTTAAGTGACCTGGCTCTGAGGTCACACACCTGCTTGCTTGAGCAGTCAGTTTCAAAAGAGAAAAACCAATACTGCCTGTACTTTTTGTCATTATCATGTTACTGCTTCACTTTGGAATTAAGTTGCTAGAGGAATGATACAAGTAATGTGTTGTATTCACTTCTCCAGGGGTATGTTCAACATCGCAAGGGTGACAGTACACATAGTTCATATTAAGAGGCTACAGTGTTTTCTGCTCTGAATGTCTAAACACAACTGCATTCTGAAAACGTGGACCTTCCTTGTCAAATTTGGCATCTACAGGCATAATGTGGGCTATATTTTTATTGGTGTATGGTGATAGCCTAACTCTCCCTGAAGGAGAGTGAAGATTCTTGCCCCTCCTTTGTCAAGCTGTTGGGTAACTGCTGTTGCATACAGATGATTTTGTTCTCCAGTGGGTATTATATTAATGTGAAAAAGGCCTTAGGTTAAAAGACATCAGCAGAGGTCCTTCTCTAGCAAGGGTAACTTTCAGTTGAGGGTACCTTCTCCTGTACGTCTTGCTCTGACGTGGCTCAAGGTCATGGTCACAAACTTTTTAAATTCATGCCAGAGAGCTTCCTGAGCTGTCCCTGATCATCAGACAGTCATTGCCCTTTCCAGCCTCTTCTACTCTTCTGCCAGCCCATTTGGTTTTGGTGAAGGTGCAGCTTGCTAAATAGCCTGAGGAGGATCTGTTGGGAAAAGGCTATTGTTAAGAATCACTGTAGTCTTTGGTGAGGAAGGATTTGCTCATCCGTTCTGAATCATCCACCCACAGATTTTCTATGCCTCTTCTCCACTGCGAATTACTTCATTTAAGGCTCTTAACGGAGGTCTCCATCGTTTCATCCCTTTTTGCAATTTCATTGACAGCATATTTTACCATGGTAAACTATATCAAAGTGTGGGAAAATATACTACAGTGAAGGATGAGGTTTGGACTGAGAAAAATATCTGAATGAGATAAGATCTCCTAAGAAAAATATTCATTTGCAAATGCAATATCTGCAGCAGAATATTTTTAGCATTAGGCTTTTTTAAAATGAATTATTTAATCTGAATACACTGACTTGTAATGATACTTATATTTAGAAATATAAAGTTTTCAGCCTGTACTCTGCGGGGTCAGGATGGATACCAATGCACACACAGTACGCTGGGGATTTGGGGCCCTTTAATTATGGCTATCTCCAACTCTTTTTCAGCCAATGAAGAATATTGTTTTGGGAGGTAAATAAAGTATTTTTTAAAACTAGAAAATATTCCTAATCCAGTTATTTGCATGTGACGATTGATGGAGTTGCATTTTGCATTCTTTTTCAGCATGTGTAGATGATACAGACAAAATAACTTGTTACATTGTATTGGGTCATTAATATTCCCATTATACTGAAATATCACATCAAACTTGATCAATGGCACACAAAATTTTGGACCATCCAGCTCTATACCACTACAGTCCTAAATATCTACATAATGACTTAAAAGCCCTTCCAAATTGCAGCATTGCAACTAAGTATAGGTCAGGCCAGCTGGAAGTTAAACTTTCTGCCATTCTGTGACAAACCTAGAAATGGGTTTTTATTTGCTGAAAGTGTGTGATATCTTCATACAGATGAAATGTTAAAGGAACAGCAGAATCATGGATAGAAATCATTTTTTGTTCATTTTAATCCTGTGAGCTAAAGATTGTTGCAGATAGAGGTTGTCAAAAAGAAATACTTTTAGTGAGCTCGAGAGAGAAATACGTAAAACACACACAGGTATAAATGTAAATTGAGAATTTTAATGCATATAGTGTTTATTTATATTTTGAAAACATCGGGGGGTCTGCCTGGGTAAGGAACTGGGTGCTCTAGAGAGTGGGAAAAGATGTACGGTAATTCTTCAAAGTTTTGGTGGTTTGAAAGTCACAGGAAGGGAAGAGGTCTGCCTCCTACGGAGAGAAAATATTTTCTTGCACCAGGTCAGTGATCTTCAAATGAAAAAAAAAAATCTTTAAGTAGGTTTAGAGATATTAGAGCATAACATCTCCTAAGAAATCGCTTTAGAGAATTGGCCCAGTGGTCTGAGTCAACAACGTGCATTTATACAGCCGCAGACGTGGTGATGGTGTCGGAAGAGCCTGCAATCGTGGAAATATTAATCTACAGACTTGTAATTGGGAATGTTTCCACAATCTGCAGAATACAGACATGGAATCAAGGCGATACAATGACATAAGCCAGTGTTGTATTATAAAAAGTGGGAATTTAAGCTGGATAATTTAAGCTCCTGTTCATGCTCTTGTACCTTTCTCCTGACCCCAGTTTTGCTCAATTGGTACTAGTGTGTCAGCCTGGATTTTCAGTCCATTTAATCATCTGCCTCTACCTTTCCTCTTGTTTGTTTCTATCTTCACGCTAAAAAGACTGCTTCTAACGTGTTATTGAATAAGGCAGCGCGCTGTATGCTGCAAAGCACTTTCCCTTAGTGGTGATAAAATGGTGATAAAAACGAAAAGTGACACTTCAAACACAAGCCTGCTTTTGAGCTTCAGTGCATATTGCTTTTTCTCTCCCAAACACAACTCTTTATTTTTTCCTCTCAACAACTGATCATTTTGAAAGAGAATACTGATGCACATATGGTATGGCAAGTCTTCCCGATATCTAGTGGTATGATTTGCAAAAATGATGTGACCCATCAACATATTTGAGCCTACAGTACTGCAGAAGCTACTAATATTTAGAGAGAGTATTTTCTCTGCTAGAAGGGTTTCCATTTCTGCTCTTTCTGTGCGTTGGACTCACCAGTATCCTGCAGCTGCTTTGTGGGAATGCAGAGCAATGCTAAACTTGTTTGGATTTACCGCTTTATTGGGTTTGCTGCAGCTTTGCATCACCAAAAGAGCTTGGTTTCAGGTGCATCTGCCCCCTGCCTCCCCTCCCACCCTCTTTCTGATGGCCTAAACCAGAATAAGAGTTGCTATGTTAATTATTCTCTCCTTTTAATTAATTAAACAGGCTCAGAATGTGGATGTGCTGAAGTCTGGCCGCAGGGACAGTTGGGAGAGAAAATAAAGGCTGAGAGACAGCTCCTTTGGGACGCTCAGCCAGAACTACCCTGCTCTAATACCACTGAAACAGGCACAGTACCTAGGAGCTCTTTACATTGTCTTGGCTCTATTTTCTGTACAGAGCTTTTCCAAACCCTGCTTTTAACCTTGCTTGTCTTTTCTTTCCTTCCCTCTACGCATTAAGCATTTTGGTTGTCTAATAGTTTGTATTTGAAAGAAGAAAACATTTCTTTGCTCCCTATTCTCCACTTCTAAACCTGGGGATCATTAAGTGATGCTGGGAGGTGATGGGAAAAGCACCGTCCCCTGTAATTGATTTTGAAGCTATTCCTCTTTTTCATTTCTGGTTTTGCTAAAAACATTTTTCCAAGATGCCGCTACTGTTTTTCTGAAGCCTGGGGGCAGGGCAGGCTCTTGGTGCTGCTGCGGTCTTGGCAGCATCCATTTTTAACACTGTTCTTTAAGGATGCTGTGCAGGAATCAGAGCTCTGAAGAGGACCAAGAATGATGAAAGATTCAGAAACAGGTTGGAGACAGGGCTGAATGAGCTGGGCTTGTTCAGCAGAAAAGTCAATATCTCTTTCTCCCTGTTGGGCTTAGGAAAAGAAGAAATTAGCTTACTTTGCAGCAAAGATTTTGGATAAGAAGGCTAGTTAAACATTAAGACAACCCTGCTAGGAAGGTAAGGGATCCTCTTTTTGGTGAGTTTGTGTAAACAGGCTTGTCAAAGTCTTGCTGGGAATAACATAGGTGAACTCCATCCTCCTTGGTGGGCAGGCAAGTTAGCTCAAGTTTCTTACTACCTTTCTCTGCTTCTAGTGCCTATGTAAACACAGGAACATAAAAATATTGCCTTTTTCCACACAGGGCTGTGAAAAAAAAATATGTATGACATGGTTAATATTTTATCACTGCTCTGAGCTATAAAAAAATTGGAACTGCTTCCAAAGTTGTTGCAGAAAGGATAGATAACTTATAAGAAAAATGTGGGGATCATCCCTTTTTTAAAAGGTTGGCAGGTTGAAATTATGATGCATGAATAAAAAAAAGTCTATGTTTATCTATGGAGGGGTAAAGTTGATAAGTACATATACAATTGTCACAATAATATTGCAGAAAACTTAATTAATGTGCAAATCCCATAGAAATGTCCAAAGATTTCCTTCTTGTGTATTGGGCACTTAGTGTCATGGCAGCCCATGGTAAGTAAAAATGCAAATAATTCTTTAGAGTGCTAAATGACATTTGTTAAGTATGGTAATTGATACCTTATAATATATAGGTCTTATAATAAATGCTCAGATGTTCTTTAAAATTTAGAGTGCTGTATTTGCCATGGTCTATTGCAGTTGGCCTCTGTTTCCACTGAATGCCTCCGTCCATGTCCCCTCCTTGGCCTCCTTGCTACAACAGTCCTTTTTAGGCTCCCTGCGTATTCCAGTAGCTTGAGGTGAGAAAAGAGTGATTTTTATTTTTTTTTTTAGTTCTGTCATAACCTTAATGCAGATTTTAAACTGAATTTTGCATTTCATGATTTGTTCTTCCCACACACACACACGCACAGATTCCCACTCCCCCTCAATGAGGTAATTGCATGACAACTAGATTAATATCTTTTACATACTTATTAAACTCAATAAGTGGTCCTGCACAAACAATTGATATTTAATTACCGTATTATCATCCTACTAAATTTTAATTACTATTCATTTAAAATACCTCATATGTTATCATTCATGTTAATGCGGATTTGTTTCTCTGTAAATGTTTCTCTGTAAATCCTAACTTTAAGTTGAACTAACCTGCAAAGTAATTGGGATTTCTGAAGGTAATAGTATGTTTAATGCAGATCCAAGGCATTGCAATACACTATGGAAAGGGAAAATGCAACCACCATCCAGTACTGGTTGTGTTAAAGTACATAAGCTTTTGAACCAGAATTCAGAATAGGTTGAATGACTTACCTTTCAAATCACCTTGCGATGTAAGTTCAGCTTAAAAGATCTTAAGCCAGGAGAAATTAATATTTAGCAGCTGACAATAAGCTGATTGTTAAGAACCAGAAGAGTTCCAAACTTGGCAAGGAATATGAAAAAAGACTAAAATCACAGTCCTACGGTAAACTTGCCTCTTCGAGTGATCATTGTTTTTACCTCTGACAAGTATCGATTTTCTAGATCTCATCCATGAGTCACTTAATTACTCCTCAGAGAAAGGAAAATACGTGATAATTTTTGTAGTGAAAAACAACCACCTCCAGTGGGTAAAATCATAACACCTTGTCACTGCCTGCAGCAGGAGGCAGAGATTGTGGAGTCACATGATCAGATTTGGTTAGGTCTCTTTGGTTTTGTAATGTATCGATCGAGGCTATTTAAAATTAAAAGGGATTATTTTCTATATTTATATATAGAAAAGTTCTGGTCTAGTTGTTGATGGCTCTACTGAGGAAGGTCATATGCCCTGAATCAGAGCACTTTGCTCAGTTCCTTCTTGCTGTCTGTTAACGTTCATTGAAATTAAATCTCTTCAGACAGCTCTTCAAATCCATTGTGCTTTTCCCAACAAGGCACATGAAACTATTAATATCTGTACACCTGCAGCAAGATTTCCCAAATTTCTGTAGAATCTCTAATTTTCTCTGCATTTTTGTAGTTTCTATAGGTGGTACTTTATTCTATCTTTTTCTTTTCATTGTGAAAAACTGAGTCTCAGCTTGATTCTCATTAAAGTCAGAAATTTATAAGGTCTTTTTTTTCCACCTAAAACATAGATTATAAGAAGGAAGTTCAGTAACAGCTTGGAAAAAGCCGCTTCCACATGGTTTGGTAATTTGAGGGTATTCAGTTTTGTGGGGATATTTTTGCTGTTGTTGCTTAGCTATCTTCCAGAAAAGTTCATGTAAAGGATCACCCTCCTTGCATCAATACGCTAAAAATATATTTTGTTTACTGCAACCAGGAGACTTTTCTTAGGCAATTAATTGTGTGACTCAGTACCATAATCTCCTGTAATGACTTTATAGCCTGTCAGTGGTATATATCCTATTGACTTTCCTTTGGTTATAGGACAGTTAACTTTCCTGATAGATAAAGGTAGCGTGGAATGATTAAATCAGACTCCTTGCTTTTATGAAACTCTGACTAGCCCATATTTTAAGGACTGATCCAAGGGCCAGCGAAGTCAAGGGGAAGTTATGGTAGCCCTCAGACCTGTCTTTTGGGTCTTGGTCCTGCATGAGGCAGACTTTACTCAGAGATGGACTTTACTCATGGATCAATTCCAGAGCAGACCTCTCAGTGTGACAAATAATAATTATATATATTTCTACTGCTATATTTATCATAATGGAGAACAGGCAATTTTCCCTGTTCACAAAGCATCAGAATTGGGTTTCTGTGGGAATTATTTCTTTATTAATTATGCCAGGATTTGTTCATATTTTACTCAGGCAAAGAGCCCCATTCCCTTCAGGTGACTTTATCTGCATGAATTGTGTTGACTCTGGATTGGCATTTCTATAAATCAGTGAGAAATACTGAGTTTCTAGCCTGTGTAGAATGGGCATAATAGAGCCTTAATTTTCTTAGAAATATTTAATATGCAAACACTTTCACGAGATCAATTTACTTATCAGAATGAAATTTGTACAATATATTAGTGGTAAGAACTATTGAACTAAAACATTTCAACCAGTGCTGGACTTTAGAGGAAATTAATCACACGGCAATGAAGATATCTGCTGGGCAGAGCCTCGGTGCGTTTGGGAGATGTGGTGAAATCCAGGCAGCGTTGCCATCGCCTTCATTTGGCCTGAATGACAGAAAAGACAAATTTACTGACCTAGGCTCCACTGTGCTTAGACCCCACATATTGTAATTTTTATAACACATATTCACTATAACACTTTAACTAAGAGAGTTTGTGTATTAAATGATGTTAGATTACGATATTTAATGGCTTGTAGGGTATAGCTGGTACCCGGGAGGCTAATTTGTTTGCATTAGTTGGACGGGTCAACTGCTTCAAACATGCAGATTATAGAACTACTGGTAGATTGCATTACACAATTTAAATAAATAGTAGCAATTTGTCAATGTCATCTTAGCTTCAGCATTTTCCTTTTAAACCCCAGGAAATAGTAGTTCCAATTAAATTGACCTTTTCTTTTCTGCATCTTCTTGTTATTAGTAGATAATGCTTAGTCTTTTAGCAAGTAAAAAAAACGGAAAAAAAAAAGGAAATAAAAGTACTTCCAAAGCAGTGATGCGCTTGTAGTAAACTTTCCAGGCAAAATTACCTTCTTTATAAACAAATGAATTGAATTTATCCTCCTGGTAAATTTTACAAGTCAGATATACGCATATACGTCAGTAATAGATTAAGACACGTGAATTACTGTATCTCAATGATTAGGTGTTTAGTTTCAGAGGACAATTGTAGGTTCTTGTCACTGTAAGGCTTTAAGTTACACTATTCATTTTAGAGACAAAGCAGCAAAAAAAATATATAATGACTGAACCATCCATCCATGAACTTCTGTGAGCAAATATTAGATGTCTGGAATGCTAACTTGCTTTTGGGATTTGGATGTAGGTAAATACTTACTTAGTCTTGTAGCACTAGATGAACTGGATTTGAAAACCTGGACCCAGAGGTCTTATAGTAAAATGGAAGTGGTGAAAAATTTTCATGTAACCCAGAAGAGTGTGGCTACAATCATCATCCATGCAGTAATGCACAGCAATGCTGTGCACTGTATATTTTCCTATGTCCATGCGCATTAAAAGTGTTTTGCGTGTTTGATATCCTGGCAAAAATTAGTTGTGAGCCTCCTGGCATCAGAATCAGATTTTGCCACAATTTTTGGTAATGCAGGTGGTTTTGAAGACATGGCAGCCTGAAGGTTTTGGACAAATTTTGGCCAGAGGAAGATGCTTAAAGCCTTCTCAGTGCCTGAAGCAAAATACCGGAATTCTACTATAGCTGTATCCTGTATAACTATATCTTTAGCTGTGAAAGGGAATAGCTCTCTGTAACTAGAGCATCTCAAAACTTCAGGTTTTGCTGAAAAGGTTTGGATTATGTTTAGTTGTTTAAGGCCGAGAAGTGTTTTTGAGCTAATTTTTGAGCTACTTCTCTTGCATGAGCAGTTTGTGATTAAAGCAAAACCAACCAAAATTACTGCTTCATTGGAAAATACATCTGTTTTATAATGCTCTCCTCTTGGGCACTGTGCTAGCTCTCTCTCACTCTGTTGCTTTGCTTCAAGCTGCATTAGTTAGCATTTGGCTTGATAGATTTCCATCCATTTTTCATTCCACCTAACAATAGATCCTAGAAACAGAAATGAGCCAATTTCTTGTGCCACCCTTTATCACACCTTCTGTTTATGTGATACTTTCTTTCCCTAGTGTCAGGAGCACCCAGCAAAGTTCTTTCTTACCCTTCAGCAGCTTCTCAAAGGTTGCAGTTGCATTGACTTTATATACTCACCTACTAATTAAAAGAACTTTTTTGTCTCCTGAACGTGTAGAATTAGCACATTCCAAAGCTGAATGGTGCAAACACAGAGCACAGGATATTTAAAGTTTCCCTTTGTTTAGTATTCAGTGTATATCATTCAGCAACCACCATTTGAAAAGAGTCCAGAAAGCAATTTTAACAATATCACTTGGGAGAAAATGATTCAAAATTTTTGAGAGAGAGATAATTCTGTAATCTCTGTGATCTAAAACTGAACAAAGGATGTGACCCAACATAGTCAGTACAAGAGAAACAGCTTCCTGTGGCTTTCATTTCTGACTCCTCAGAAAGCAGACATAGTAGGCAGGGATCTAAGCATCGTATTATAACGTTGTTAAACTGAGTAGCTGATCCTCAGCAATTCAAAATAGCCCAGCAAGTGGGTGCAAGTAAAGGGCTGACCTACCCGGGCCCACTTCTGGCTTGAGGGACACCCCATTTGGCTGATCTCCAGGCACAAGGTATCAGTGTAAGGACTGTTCAGGCTTCTGACATGTTCCCCTGTGTCCAAGATGTCCGAAGGGTGGTTAGGTTTTGCGTGGAGGAAAATTGAAGAGAGGCTGAAGGATGGTCACTTCTGGATTAATTTTTTTCTGAAATGCAAATCAAGGCAAATATAGCCTATTAGAAAAAAAGCAAATTTACAAGTTGAGAAGACAACTGCTAACAAATACTTTAAGATTATTTGGAGAATTTCTGGCTGGATGTTCTTAATGTATTATTTGTATTTAATGTATTATTAAAGATGATACTGCACCCTGTCTTAGCATCTTCACGTATGCTGTATCATCAAGTACACTCTTGTTACTTGAATGCAGATACTAAAATGGAGTAGTAAATTTTATTTTGTTTGCTGTTGCATTTTTTGTGGATTTCACAAATTTCTCATTTGTTATCAATCCATGCTTTTTGAATTTCTTTTGGAGTAGTAGCTACATAGTTCATGCCAAAGGACAAGGATCTTGCAGGAGGTTTATCCTGACTGTTTCCGAGTGTTGTTGGTCTTTGCCTGACAAGTGCTTCATAGGAATATTCTAGGATTCTATAAACACAAAGTGGCAAAAACCTGCCTCATTGAAGGATTATTATCCCTTTTCCTTTCTTTTCTTTCTTTCTTTTTTCTTTTTTTTTTTAACTAGTTGGTATGCTTCAGATGAAAGGCTTGTTCATTTCTGCTGTTCTCTGAAAAATTTGAGTCAAGAGCTTGAGCACGTACCCGACAGATAATCAATGCCACATACCTTTAAGTAGCTGCTATGTCTGGTGGGTATCAATAGCAGTTCAGGGCTGACACTTTATTCATTTACATGTGCAGTGTATGGACCTCATCTATTCCTTGGTACAACATGCTTTATGTCAGTGCAAATTGTTGACTTCAGCAGAGGAAGATCTGATTTTCATTTGAATTAGTTACAAAGAATCAGGATCTATGTATACAACAACAGTTTCACGCCAGTCCACTGTTGTCACTATTCATCGCTGAAGAACTATATCCTTTTATCATCAAGTAGTAACAAAACAAGAGAGATACATGCTACAGAGAAAAATAAGTCAGAATCAATTAACCCTTGTACTGTTTGCTATTCTATAAGAATAGTTCAAGGATAATTCTGGAAATTGCATGGTTGCAGGTTATCTTCCTTATAAACCGTAGACAACTGAGAGTGGAACAGAGCTGTAGCTGAAATGAAGTAGCAAATACACAACGGTTAGTCAGCAAACTAAATAAACATGTGTTAATGATGAATTTTCCTCAATTAACTCCGTATTGTAACAACATCTGGAGAAAGAGATTACCACCTTCTCCCCATTTCTATAGTTTCTGTATGTCCAAATAAAATAGCATGGCATCATGTTAGTTCATCACTGAATCTGAATCCACAGAAACAAGAGCTTTTGATCTCTCTGAATCTGTTGGAAAGGAGTTATTTTGGTGTCTTTCTGAGTATGCATGAATGTAGTGATTATCATTGCCTTTTAAAATTCAACCCTGCTGCCAAAGGGAAGGTTTCTCAGTGTAAGGAATGAGTAAACAGTAGCTTTTGGTTGCTACATCGTTCCATATAAATGTCATGTTTTAATTGATTCTAAATGCAATTAAATAAAATTATCTATAAATAGATAGATATATCCATGACTGAAAATAAAAATTGAGCCTGCTTGAACAGGCTTTCTTTTTGATAAACATCATCACGTCACAGGTTTTGATTTTTTGACTAAGGTATGAAGCAATTCCTTCCAGATCAAGACAGGTCTTCATTCAGGCACACCAGAGCTTTTCCACTTTCTGTTTCAGTGAATAGTAATCACGCTGGAATATGTGTAAGGATCTTTATGAAACCACTAGATGTGCGTTCCTTAAATACTGTTGAGAAGATGAATGTGTCCACCATAGATCTGCAAATAGACTGTGATATAATAGGCATAAAGTGTGTGTGGAAATGCAGGAAATGTTTTATGTGTTTGGACAAAGGATAGATCAGACAGTGTGAGGAGTTATTGGTGGAAAAAAAAAGGCAGATTAAGATAATTTTTTAATCAGTACAATCTAGTCAGAGCTAGTGAAAGTGATCCCAGTGCTCTCGAATGCTGCTGGCTCGAGCTCTGCATCCCCAGCACCCCCCCAACTCTGTTCCTTGCCCCCAAGTCCTGGAAAAGTGAGCTGGAGAAGGCATGCTGGAAGACCTAGGGAAGAGACTCCTGTTAATAAAATGGGAGACTCTAGGAGTTTAAAAAAAAAATAATGAGGTTCCTCTGTTAAGCTTTGCTATGCAAAATTATTAAATTATGTTCTAAGAAATTACTCCTAGGGGATATATATGTCTTTATGCTGTATGAAGGTGGTTAATGTCTCTTTGGGTGAGAAGGACCTGAAGGAAGATAGCGTAGAACAGGGAACAGCTGAGCTCAGGAGGCTGATGCTGATGTGGGTTTAGATGTTAGCTCAGGGGACAAAAAGGCTGAATACAAATTTGCTCTTTTCATAGTGCTCACTGGTACCTGGCACTGTATTCGTAAAATTCATACTTCTTTTCACATTGATAGTCATTGCTGAGGCTTGATTTTAGATCTGTTAGTTATGTAGGGTTTTGTTACTGTTCTTTCTCTGGATTAAGATGCACTGTAGGGATTTATTATTTTTTAGCGTTTTTATTGATTTTTTTGAAGAGTGCCTTTGAAAGAATTACTCCTCATCAGCCATGCTGATATAAAAGCATAGTTACTATAATAATGGCCTTTGAATACTGTCCATTAAACTTTGACATTTAAAGTGTTTACTGTGAATACATATTAAGTTTCTCATTAAAGACAAGGTCTGGCTTTCTTGATGTAACTCTTAGATTAAATCAGTCTAATCCAAAATAAATACAAAGATAGAGAATTCATAACAAGCTGCCTTGACGATTCTCTGTGTGTAAAGCAGCAACTGCTATTATGGCAGAAAGATTTCATTTTAGTGTCTCCTCTTTGGCCCTCAAGAGGAAAAAAAAAATCTATTCATTGTGTATAAAACCTTTTGCACTTTGACATAAGTCCTTCCAGCAGAATCTCTCTTTTTATTGAAACAAACTTAAACCATATTCCATTTCACAAAAGCGAAATGTGCTGAACATGTGCTTTTTAAAATAGAAGCATGTGCATCAACTCTTCTACAAGAAGATACTTTCTGAGAGCAGTCTCCTGGGAAGGTCCATTACCCAAAATCCAGTGAGCACAGGAAAAGGGTGAAACAGTATTAGATCAAGCTTTACTAAGCTGGATGGCCCAGGCTGTGGAATAAGTGATATTTAATATGTGCACTTTGAGGCTCCTGTTGAGTGCCCTGTTTGGTAACCCGGATCAGGATGCTTGTTTAGTGGATAAAAGTGTAACTTTAGAAATTGGCAGGAACTTTCTGTGCTTGGCCACCTGTACTCTCAGCCAGATATGGTGTAAGGAGACTCAGACAAGCACACTTTTCAAAGTTTGTTCTGTTTCACTTCCTTACAACTGCCAGGTTCAAAAGAGCCATTTATTTTAAAAAAAGGGGAAAAAAAAAAAAAAAGAAAAAAAGTGCCTCAATCAGTTCAAAGATGCATTTATAAAGCTCACTAGTCTTTATGATCAAGCTCATACTTTGTCTTCCCGTTACAAAAATAAAACTTTTATCTTGCCCTCTTTTTCCCCTCTCATCTGTTTTGTTATGAAAACATAAGTATAATGAAGGTCTCAGGCGTTGTATTTTCCAGACAGAATGATACTATAAGTAATATAAAATGGGGAATTTTTTTTGTGGAGTTTTTGCTGTCAATAATAATAATAATAATAATAATTGTATCAAAAATAATGTGAACTCCCACCGAAGCCTGCATAGTCAATCAGCATAAAGTATTAGCACTTCAGGGACACAAAGGCTCTGAGCCTGATAAAAGAGATTGGACTGAGAATTTTGACCTAAGAATATAATAATGTCTTCCAAGATCTCATTATGCCCGTGCCCATTCGAAACCATCTGGGGCCCAGAATAATAAAAGGAGTGGTGTGAATTTATGAACCCATAGATCTAGCCATGCCCCCTTGGATATTGTGTTGGATTAGTAGATTTACTGCTAATCCAAATACTGTGGGCAAAATTATGTCTTTACATCTGCACTGCGGATCTCCGAGAACTGCAGTAAGTTAAATGTTTGAAGGGTTGACAGCAGCTCCCCTGCTTCAGGCACAATCTTCTGGCACTCTGCCACTTTCCCAAAAGTGCAGCTCCTCAAATGCACGTCCTCCACGTCTGCTGTGGCAGTTCTCCAAAGGGAGATGCCGCCTAGCAAATGAAAGGGGGCTAGTGAGTAAAAAGTCACGGCTACTGCCTGTAACAGGTGGGAGCAGTGTCAGCTTGGTGCAAATAAGGCACAGTTGGCATGGGAAAGATTGATCCATCTTCTTCAAGTTGCCTCAGGTGCAGAGCCCAGAGAGAAGTCTCTATGTTTAATTGGGGGTGTCTTAGTTAAATAAAATAGTCAGATGCAAATTCTTTTCCTAAGGGGCAGCCATGTGGACTTGTGACCTTTCTTTGAATGATTTGGAGCCCAGAAATCAATGATTACACTAAATCCATAATTATATTCTTTTCATCTGTAGCAGGGTACTGATAGCGTGACAGATGTGAGACCTTGAAAGCATGGAAACTTCAAAGACCATTGAGATGTGTTAGGCACCATGGACATGTGGAGCAGTAAAAAATAAAATTAAAAATAGAAAAAGACTGCTCTATCAGTGCTTTAAGTGATCTTTCTCCTTCACGTGTATATGCACACACATGTACACACACACGTACGTGTGCGTGCATTTATGCACATGACTTGAGCCCCAGGGAAGAGGAGAGACAGTAACTGCTGCAGCAGTCAGAGAGCTTTGTCCTACTAGAAGAACTAAATAGTTGTCTTGTTTTGGCTCAAGAGGCTTCACAAAGAAAGAAGGGGATGGGCTGGGTAAAGAGACACTGCTGGAGTTTAAGGAAGGTGAATGTGTACCAGTATCTCTTACGCTGCTGCTGGGTAACATGGCTGGGCTGGTTTGATTTTTAGGAGATGTTTCTCAAAAACACGTCAGCCTTTAAAGAAGTAGAACTATACATTATTTTTATTTTTGTGTCTTGTTATAAGATATTGCAAGAAGAAATGCTGGGTCAGCGTGAGGAGGGTTGTTTGCAGTGGACTGTAAGGGAAGCTCAGCCTTCATACAGTGGTCGCCAGGCAGAATAATGCGGCTTCCCCCCTGGGAAAGATGGTGCATGGGGGTCTGTGACCCCAGAGATATTCCCTGGAGGAGGCTGATGTGGAAGGTGTAGTTAACCACAGAGCTGTCACAGGCTGTATTTTCAATTTTATTTCTCTTTTAAAGCGTGAGGAAACCATAAGGATTCTGGTTAGGTACCATGTGAGAGGTGAGGAGGGTGGTTGGTAAGATAAAGAGACAAGGTTTGCAGGGAAGTAAAACAACTTGGCCTAACCTAACTGTGTTTGAAAATCAGACACTTATGTGAAGAACCTGTATGCACCTCTTTGTAACATGGTGTTTTGTGGCTTCTGGCATGAAGGACATCCCTTGGCTGTCAGTGCAGCTCGGGCACATCTCTAATTCCAGTAAGTGGCACGCCACATTCCTACAGCTGGTGTAATTTTTGTTGCAAGTATATGAAGTGAGATATGTTGGCTAGGGAGGGCTGTGTCATTTGCAAAGGAAAATAAGAAAAGAACAACATAGGTCATTTAAAAAAAACCTTATACCATCTTTTCTGTTTATGGTTTAGGATACATATGAGCAACCACATGCAAGGGGTTGGGGAATTTAGGAGTGAATCAATGTGACACATTAGCTATCTGCCAGTGGTGAAGTCAGCTGCCGTGGATCCATGGGTCCAGGTAGTCTGTAACTGAGTGGAGGTAAAAGTCACCATCGTTAAAAATCTGTAAAGAAAATAGTGTTTCCCATTTATCTCAAATCCAAGATTTAATTTTTTTTTTATTTAGTGTAGTGCCTTGCAGTCTTCGCAGGTGGAGAACAAATGCTTTAGCAGGGAAAGGGAAATGATGTTCCCAACCTTTCTTTGGTATTTGCAGCTGTGAATGTAAGTAAGTATCTTATTGCTCATTGTACTGGAATAGTTGAGGGGCACAACATGGTTTTATTTTTTTTTTACTTATTATAACTTCAATAAATAATAGAACTATTTAATGTTAATCCGTGTTATTTATTATAATGTTAGCTTCTTGAAAATTTCTGTGTGAATTAGACATTTTGGGAGTACTGTTAGAAATTAATTTGCCTGAATTCTGCAGGGTAATGTGTCATAAGCACATAATAAATACAATTATTTGTATGTTCCTGGTATTACATGTTACACAGACATTTGTAACTGTAAATGGTGGATCAGGAAATGAGGAAATGATGGTATGAAATACACAAGGTAAACTGAAGATTTGTGCTGGGTCAATACAAATAACTTTATATGTATATAATTCAATCTCACATGCAATTTCTTAACTTTCATAACATGGAAATGTAAGTTGAAAAAAGTTAGGATATTGTTTTTTCTGTAAAATTTGGAACTTTAATATTAGATTACTTTTTGAGTTCCAGTGTAGACAACTCAGAAATAATTAAAAAAAAAAAAGCACATAACAATGTGAAGTCTTGCCAATATTACAAGAATATTTTAGTCTCCAAGACAAGAAGAGGAGGTTTATCTCTTCAGCCTGATCCTGAGATCACAAAATACTAGGCTATCCCTGTTCTCGGGGTCCAAAATGTCTGAATGGTAACTTGAGCTAGTGCTCTGTCTTGGATAAAAAGCCCAGATTTGGAGGAAACGTCTCTTAAGAGGATCATCTTTTTCATAAATATTTGTTGTTTGAAGCTGGTTGGGCGTCTCTAAGATCAGAAGTGTCCTTTCAGAGATGCATTAGCAGGCAGAGTGTAGCACAAGTAGCTAAGTGCACATGGTGTTTATCTCCTCCCCGTACAATTTATGGACATCTAGCGAAGCTCTCAAAAACAGCCAAATTTGAACACGCCAGCAACTCTGGTGTTTTCTCTCTGCTCTCCCTGTGCAGTCCTCAGTCTGAGAAAAGCCCTTCTAATCATCTTTTCTCCTTTGCAATTTTTAATATTCACTTACTATTCACTTTCCAAATGAGCTTTGATTAGTTTCTCTCCCTGTTTCTTTCATTTGGTTCTGTTTCTTTGACATACTACTTCAGTGGTGCTCCTTAGCAGGCACACCAAGCGTTTCTTTTCCTGGTCGCCAAAGGAGCATCTTCTGGAAGGCCACTCACATGAAGTCAGCCAAATACTTGCAAAGAATTTAAAGATACTTGGGCAGAGCCAGTTGCTTCTATCTCACAGGTCTGCTTCTGGAAGGCAGGTTAATTGTTGAAGTTATTCACCAGTTGCATATGTATTATATAGTCATTTTATCACTTATGTAGACTTCTGTGAAAGGAGTATCATACCTATTCCTCAAAATATTCAAATCTTACCTTTTCTGACTAACACAGGGGGCACCAAGATGAACAAACTAGTTATACATGCATGGAAAGTAGCAAGCTGAAAGTAATTGTGTATTCAGTTTTAATGGAGCTGAATCTCCTGCTGAGATTTCAATATCTGACAGCATTGCTTTCATTGCCCCAAATGCCCAACCTTTTTCTAATGTTTGACCTTGGGTATGATTATATTTCTGAATGTATCTCAAACGATGCAAAATCATTTGCCTATATCAGTCATCTCTTGCTGACAGTCCTGTTCCAGCTCATGGCAGAAGAGAACAAGTCTGATGGCAGTAACAATAGCTAAAATGAGCTTTGATAGATGTTTCTTCCCTTTCAATAAATACATAAAGCATCTCTATAATGTCATTTTGTTAACTGATAAACAACAAAAGGATGAAGGCATTCACTTTTAACTCTATTGCATGCCATTATTTTCTCATTGCCTTACTTAGTGTATGTAGGTAATGTGACCTGCAGAATAGAGGACAGAACTGTTGCCTTCAGTGTTGGTTATTTATTTTCTTTTGTATCCATAGTCCCACCTGCTAAATGAGAACTGTGCAGGTGTATGACAGGCTTTACCACAGCACGTTTGCCCCTACATATTGACCCACAAACCTGGGTCTGCTTTTGGTGTGCTCTAAGTGGGATTTCATGTAACCTGCGGTGCCTGCCCATGCCAGCTTTGCATCCATCTATGCCTGAAGTCAATGTGCCACACCTGGCAGAAATGCAGTTCTTTGTGCACATCTCTTGGGATTTTTTTTCTCCAGCAGCCTGTTCAGGCACAATGTGATGGGTGGCGTTTATGGATGTGTACGGTGGTTTGGGGGATAACTAAATTACTGGCATTAAGGAGAGAAGGAGAAGTTGCATCCTGCTCCTTGTGTTCCTGCAATGAAGTGACCAGCAGAGAGGAGCAGTGGTGCTGGCAGTTTTGGTGGGCGTGATGAAGAAGGACTTGCAGATAGATGGGGACAAAGGGACTGTTTTTTAAGTGCAACTGCAACAGGCAGTCTCAGTGTGGTTAATGTTCCTGTACTGGTAACAAGAGCGTATCCCTAAAGAGAAAATACTCAATAGTGGACTTCTTTTTTTAGGTCTGTGTAAGCCAGGCACATTATTTTAATAGTACACCATTAAGGTATTTATCGTAATTTAAAAAAATAATATTTTCCTTGTTGTTTGCAATTGCCCATTAGAAATGAAATCCCTTTCCTGACTGAATATCCTTTACAATCCTGCGCTGGTTGTTATTGCAGGTTGCCTCGGGAATACCGAGTTACTGGGTTTCAGGCTTTCTTCAGAAATACTAAGGGGAGTTTAACAGCATTTGAAAACACAGATAAAGAAATACATGGACCATGCAAACAAAAGTAAGTGGGATAAAAAGATATGTGTTTATTAGAGGGGTAGAAAAAAAAAAGGTCCACAAAGAAGCCCGTTGGTCTGATTACAAGACTTGTTAGGGATGCAAAGCACTGACCAAGTTCACTGGAGTTTGAAATCCCAAGGGCAGTTTTGGGTTTCCTTCTGCGGACTCCAGAAAGTGATTTAATAATTCATTTGAAACTGTGAAAAACTTTCTGTTGGCTTACTTTGCTCCTTCTTCGAGCAGATTTTTATTTTTGCTTGGAGATTTTAACCAAGTATTGAGGAAGCATAAAGAGATGGAGATCTAAACCCCCAGACTAAACAGAAAGTTTAACACGTATCTAGGTGTACACGGACAATCACAATTGGTTTGTCTGAATTTGCAAAGGAAAGAGGGTATAGTCAGGCTTGGTGTTAAATCTGCTATTGCTGTACACTGGCCTGCCTTAATGCAGGCTCTCTGCTTCCCAAGAAAAGGACAAAGAAATTAAGGCAAATACAGGCATTGGCATATAAAAAAGGGTAGAGATTTAGTGCTGTGAGCTACCGCTAGGCAGCAAAGCATAAACTGCACTGAGTTCTTGTTTTAAAAAAAAACCAGAACACACACACACACAAAAAACCCCAAACAACCCCCAACAACCAAAAAACAAAACAAAAAACCAACCAACCAAAACCCAACAAAAAAAACCAGAGAAAAAAAAAATCATCAGATGCTGTAGGTAGCTGGTGTGTGCATCTCCTGTGGGGTAGTTGAGAAAATGGCATTTTGGAGCATTTTCTGGTGCCCTTTTAATGCCTCCCATTCTCTTGATTTCCTTTTGGAGCAATGACCGTGCTCATCCTGTGCAGGCAGCCTCCAGGATGGCTTTTGCCAAGCACCACTCCATGCTGACGTCCACAAAAGGCATTGCCAGGGAGCTGTGCGAGTCATTCCTGTCACTCAGGAACGAGCCCCAGCCCGATGCCGATGCGGTGCCTGTCTCCCCGTCATCATGCTGGGGATGTGATGCCTCTTTGCCAGCTGGGCTGAGCCACATGTCCCCGCTCCTGCAGCAGCAGTGGGGCTGTAGCATATACACAGGCATATACACATCCCAAACACTACACAGTGTGAGGAGTCCTTTTGCCAGATGTAGAAATGGAGGAGGTAATTGCAACTGCTACACTTACCTAAGGCTATAAAAAAATGCTGCTTGAACCTAACTCGGCAGCACCAAGTTAGGAGGTGGGCTTCAGAGGTGGTGGTGTTTAATAGTCTGTCGAAGGATGCTGGCCTTCATGCCAATACATTAATACATGCATCATTCTAGGAAGAAAGTGTTGTTTAAACATAAGTGAAGTGTTAGCGGTCAAATAGATACTGTGATAAGGTGTTAACTCTGACCTCGTAATTAAATGTAAATACACCACAAGAGCAAAACAGGGGACTATGTAAGCAGGTAAAGGAGGAAATACAGCCTGGCTTGTTTCTTAATGGCTTTGTTTGTAATGGTAAGAAAGGATTTATTAATCAGAAAAAAAAAAAGGCTTCAATAAAGAATCCATTAATTTATGCTTTTTACACAAATGCAAGATATTGCCTTTGACACCTTTCTGTTTTCACTTTTAATATATTTCTTGTGTAAATTTACATTTACTTCTCACTTGCAAACATTAGAATGCTTCATTATTTATTCTTGCTTGGTTGGTGTTTTTTTTAATAGTAGTGGTCTCTCCTTCCAAATGTCTTTTATTGTGGCATACAGTTTAATAATTTGTGGAAAAGATGGCATTTCCAAAGAGATCAAAATGCTTATTGGCCACTTACTCCGTTCTTCTGCCTGCCTTGGTGGTGGCACCATCTTCCACCTTATCTCTTAAGATAATGTCTTAACACTGTCAAGCTACCAATCATTAAGGTACCACAAGCATCCACAGCATACAAAAATACTCTGCTTTAAAGCGCAGTTTTAGCTGATTTTCTTGAGGTTTTCTTCTCTTCAGGATGTCAACCTGGCTTCCAGTTAGCGATAAAGTTACGCAACTTTCTGCAAAATATATTAAGAAGTGACTCCATTTATAACTACATATTGGAAATAACCTTTAAAACTGAACCTAGTCTTTCCAAATATAAGAGGCTCTTGTTTTAGGGGGGAAAAACATGTCTGTAGGTGGTATGTCAGATAAAAACATTAACATAGTCTGAGTCCAAAAATGAAACGCAATCTGTGGTAATTTTTCTGTTGCATGCATGTGCATTTCTTGTGAAAAATGGAAGTTGCTACTCAGAAAGTCAGAACAACATGTACAAGTGGCCCAAATTGTTTTTGATTAACAAGGTTTTCTGCCTGGGAGTCACTTTATCTTCATCTCATTAGCTGGACTCAACAAAACAAATGAATCTAATGCATTAGGCTGAAACAGATTCTTGCTGTGTGGATGCAAAGAAAAATCCTCTCTTAACAGGCATAGAACCATCTTACATATGTAATGTAGTTTTTCAGCTTCATATTCCTGGTTGAGTTTATATAAAAAGAATGCAAAGTTTCTGTTGTGATTTGGGCTGGGCTGGCCTCCTTTCACTGTCAACTGACATTCTGCTTATGGCTGTTATTCTGAAGTATGAATCACGATGGATTGGCTGATGTGATGTAGGACTTTGAAAACCACCTCTCACCTTGTGTGCTAATCAAAGCAGATAATTCACTTCCACATCTTAGTCTGATTTTCTTCTTTTGCAATTGTCTGTGAGGAAGTTTATTTTTCCTTGAATATTATTTCAAGTTGCATCCTTAGAAAGTCAGGTATAATGTAGTTTTTACTGACCATGCAAGAGCATGCACCTTCGTACTTATGTGATTGTTCAAGAATTATTCCAAATATTCAATTTCCAGATTGATCAATTGTTGTGTTTTTTGTAACTATTCAAAATAATCTGTTTTCTGGACTATTAATAGATAGCTGAAATGAGGAAAGAGGAGTAGTATGAGCATTGCCAGAATGCTTCAAGGCATTTTGCCCTCTAATTTGATTCTATCCTCAATATATTGATTATGGAATATGTATTTAGATTCAAAATTGTCTTGGGAACTATTAGTACGTGCACTTGAATTCATCTGGTGTTCTGTGTAAGTAAATATGAATGTCCAGACAGAGACTATGATTGTGTACCCTAAATGAGCTCTATTCTTGATTGTATAAAACCTGAAGATGACTGAATTTTCATTTAAAAAAAAAAAATAAATTATTTTTTACTTCTCTGAGCAATGTAATACATAGTTCTATAGTATTCTTAGGAAAAAAGTTATCACTAGAAAATAGCAATTAGAAAGGACTGTTCCAAATTCTGCTGAACAAGATGGTGATGCTCTTACCAGCAACAGTAAAATCAAGTGGTTAACTGAAGTGCAGTGTCTTAACTGGAAACCTAGTGGGAGTGCTAGTGCTTTTTCTGGATATACCTAAGTATATTATCTAAGCTAAACAGGCAAGAGAATAAATTTGCACATAATATGTGTTTCCTTAGTGTTCATTATCTTGTTACTTAAACATTGCCTGTGAAAAAGTGAATACATTCATAGGAATGTGACAAAAAAATTCTTAACAGAAAATATATGAAAACCAGACATTATTCAAATTAAACAAAATATACAATTGCAACTGGCGCTGTTGTTTTCAGCTCCAGTAGGCACATTGAATTGTCTTTTTTCCAAATGGATAATTTATTTAATTAACCAAGATGCAATGAATTTTAAATTGTATACTAAAATGGAAAAATTAGGTAGTTAGGAAAAAATATTATGTGGTTTACATTCTTACTCACTGTTAGGAAATTTTTTATCGCATAATTAAAAATTGCAGATGGCATTTTCCCCTAACATGAATTTTGTTGACAAAAAATATTTTCTATGACTATGTTGACCTGATGGGTTTGAACAACTTTTGAATATTTTTAAAATTCAGTAAAAACACCTGTAAAAAATGTTCTTGCTCATGTGTAGCTTTTCACAATGGAAAATGAAGCTTTTCTTTTTTGGTCCTTGTTTTTCATCTGGGAAACGACTGTATGCTTAACATCAAGAAATTTAAATGTGCTTTATATATATCCAGTCTTCTACATTTAAAACAGAGCCAGCATGCACAGAGTCCCTTTTTTTCCAGAAAATTTCATATCAACTTTATTCTGCAGTTTATTTCAGGAATTGCACTTCATTGCATTACACTGCTTGATCCTGTTTATCTGCATAATTCAAATACAACCCTGAAGGCTATAAACATAGTGACAGTTTTTAAACATACTTTCTGATAATCAGCACAAACTATTACTTGAGCCAATTCAATAACATAACACTGACAGACGGAATTCAATGACCCTCAGTAACAACAGATACAATCTTATTGTATAAAATTATATTATGACATGATTGTGTTGTCTTGAGTTATGACTTAGGTTGACTGCAATATGGCATGTTTTTTCTTTAGGAAAGGATGATACTTATTGACATTGAGATAATGCAGGATCTAAATTGTGCAACCCAGGTTTCTGTAATTAAAAAAAAATACAAAGAGTATAAAGGTGTATGCGTACAACCAGGAGACATTTAAATATTAATTTAGTGTTTTATTAGCAAGAATATGACTTCAACTTCATGTGAGTTTCTTTGATGGGGCAGATCCTTTGGTAGCTCACATTGATGTTTGGTGGCTTGGTTTAGTTTAGTCTCTATTAGGATCTATTCAAGAGCACCGCAGAGTAGGTTGGCAGTGGAAATCTCTGTGGGTGGCTGCCAGTGAGAGGACTTCTTCCAAAGGATCTGGCAAACCAAGCTAGACTAAGATGGCAGCATATCATCCAAATGGATATTTAGTGGTCTAAAAAGCCAAAGTGACTTAAGAATATAAGGTTCCCTTAGCTATTGGGGGAAATCGTACTGCTAAGATGGTAACAGTTCATGGCCAGGAAAGACAATATCCCACCTTCTGTCCTTCCTCTCTCAGTCTAGGCTCCTAGCTCCAGAGAACATGGAACATTGCAAAGCTGATATAGAGTATCTGGTAGGGTAAAACAGTTGAAAGGCAGAATAGCACAAAAGGCATCTATCTTTTGTGGTTTTCCACCACAGTAAGTCTTTCGTTAGACTCCAGATAATGTGCAAAGAGCAGGGTAAGGTCCAGAAGGGAAGGGATTGCTGCTGTGGCTGCTGGTAGGGGGAGGCCAGACTTGGCTGTTGGTGGCCTGGAGATTTTGGAGATGTCTGGGTAGATGTGTGATTCTTCTCCCCCCTGTCCCCAGAAAAAAAAAAAATAAAAGCCAAAGCCAACAAAAAGCTCAAACACCAAAACAACCAAAATAAAATACTATTTTTTGATCTTTACCGAAAGGGATTTTGGTAAATAGTGAGAAACTTCCCATTATTTTCAATGTGTAGGTGCTGGAGCAGGTCCAAATTGTTGTCGACATGTCCAGATGTTGAGGGTTTGGGGTTTGTTTGCCTGCATCATGCAGTATAGGGCAATGATTGTATAAAACTTCATTATTACAAGCAGGTTAGAAACACAGAACTTGTTTATGAATAAATAATTCTGTATCTATTCTGCAAAGGTAGCAAGGATGCTTAGGACATTCAACATCTCTAAGGAAGTATTTGTGGCAGGAAAACAGATTTATGAAGGGGTAAATATAAGGGGAAAAAAGGCATGCACAATATATAGCATCACTTGGGTTCATATAGAAATACAGTTGAGACAGATACAGAAACCATAGCCATTGCATGCATTCACAGGTTAAAATTTAGTGTGGCTAGAAGACTGCAATATCTTGAGTCATTTCGATAACTGGTAAGATAAAATCAATGTCCAAATACTTCCCTACTGGTAAAAAACACTGAAAATACTGGTCTGCTGTATAATACAAAAATCTAATGCCATCAACCTGAGAGAGGATATGAATCTACATACTGCCTTTGAATAATTGCTTTTGCTATTTCCTTAAACTTGGTTCCCACGAAATAATTTCTTGGAGCAATGGATATTTTGGCTACATTTTGGCCTGGAAGTGCCGAGCCTGCCTGTTGTGATGGACCATTAATGCAGGGACCGCAGCACGATGCTCAGCTCTCTGCTGCCGCCCCCTTATCAGAGAGGGATTGCTGGGAAGAGGGGCGTGGGGTGTTATATCCAGAAATGCCATGGTCTAGAACCACCCACCCTAAGTGGTATGGGAACAATCTGATTAACTACAAGCTTTCTGGAGTGGCTCCACCCACCAGATTTAAACATACATGCACGCACGTGTTTATCATGCCTGTAAAACGCAGGGATGCTGTTAAAGCCCTGCCTACCCTCAGCAGCAGCTCCACACCACGGTGCTGCCTGACCAGGGGCTGCTCTGCTTTCGCATAAATAGTCTCTCTTACCTCTGAAGTTTTTCCTCCTCTCCTACAGCAGTGCTAGGGGTCAGGCACACAAAGGTGCTGTCCCCTGATTGCAGCAAACACCGCCATGTGTTGTATGTTTGATGAATTAAAAGGATGCTGCCAACTTAATTACACTGTAACCCTTCAATAAAGGAAGGGCAGAGCTGATTAACTAGTGAATAATTGGGGGCTGATTGATGGCTTTCTCCCTCACTGCTAAAGGCTGTATATATAATTATTTTGCCTGTGGGCCTAATTTTGCCACTGTTAGCTTCCACTTTTGTCATCAGCTGTAATTTATGGATGGGGCCTGAAGCCTTAAAAAAGGCTGGAAAATGAAATAGCCCCAAATCCCCAGATATGTCACCTGGAAATGGCCAGCAGGCAGCCTTTAACGTCAACATTTGCAGCCATTTAGCAGCATTAACACCTCATGCTTAGCTGGAAAATAATATTATCATTTGTCAACAACTATCATAATATAGATTTTTTTCCTGACATGTAATAATGTTTCATCACTCACACCAATGATTTAATATATGTTTTAAATGCAAGATCAATTTATTGTAACTGAATAGAAAATTCTTCTAGTAATGCACTTAAAGAAAAAAAGAGAGCAAGAGAGGGAAGGCTCATGTCCCTTCATTGCATTGGCAGATGGGTTACAGAATTAGTATGTAAGTGTCTAATGAACTTCCAAGATCACTGCAAACTAAGGTGGTTTGTGAAACTTAGTTAAACAAAAAAACCCAACATCTTTTTTTCTTCTAACTTTGAAAGATGCAGTAGAAGTTTCAAAGAAAATATAATTAATAAGCTAGTAAACTTCTCTTTGCTTTACTTAAAAAAACATTGTGGGACAATTTTCCATCTACTGTCAATCAGCAGAGCTGCATATGAGCCTGTATATCTGTGTTGGATTGTACAGGGTGCAGATCCAGCCCTTTGTATTTTAAATTGAAATGAGATTTCTTATTTTTTTCGGAGAGACAAGAGCTAATCATTAGTGCCACAAAGTAATAGTAAAAGCCAATCTGTTCTGAAGGACTGAATTGCTTCAGTGGCAAGGAGGAGAGATGCCCCCCCAAAAGAAAACCTATTTTGGGAAAATACAGCATTCTGATTAGAGCTGCTTCAGCATCCGTGTGCAAAGAAGTGCTGCCTTTTTTATATTCCACAAAGATTTTTTTTCAATAAAGTAATAACAACTTAGATTCACTTTTTTTTTTTTGTAACCCATATTTAAACATTGCAGAGAGGAGGCTTCTAATTTATAAGCCAAGATATACAAATCCTCTCTCTCAAATTTCCTTTGTTGTTTTGTCCTCATGGAGCGCTCCCTTGCCTATGAATCACATAAAGATTTGAAGACCCTTTCAGTCAAAGCTCAGTAGTGTGCCAGTGGGCACTGGCCAGAAAAAAAAAAAAAAAAAAGATTGATATTTGCCCTCTCTTCTTATCTGCACTTGATTTATAAGTCAGTGCGAGTATGCAAGAGAAATAAAGGCAAAGACCTTGATGCCTCCCTGTGGAGAATATGCACCATTTGGATTGAAGGCATGAAAGGGGAGAAATTAATGGTAAGCTGTTCATCTGTCACTACTGCCAGGCTGATGGTTTTGCAGAGAAGGAGAGGACTAGATGACATGCCCTCCAGTCAAGGGCATGACTGCCCGCTGTTCTCATATTATAAACACAGTGCTTTGGGTTTCTGAGGGATTTAAATTTAAATTATACTGTACTTTGGATAGGCAAATCTTTACACAAGTTTATTTTCTTGAAGTATTAACATGCAGGATTTCACTGGCTTTATGTGGAAGAAAAATAAAAATTAAGTCCCCCTATTTGATAAAAATATGTAGCAGACTCTTAAAATGTCTCCATATTTTTAAAGCAGTGTGTTATAGTGTAATGAGATTTGAATTTATATATGCACTGAAGATTTAGGCACATGCATAAATAGATAAGCTTTAGTTATTCTACTTTCTGGCACATAGAAAAAGATTAAAAAGTTCAAAATAGGAGTTGAATTTTTTTTTTATTAAAATAGTATAATACTAACTGCTGCTATCGATGACAATATTAGGAACACATCTGGAGGATAAAAACTGACACAAAACTTTCATGTTGTGTTAAATGACAAGAAAAATGTACTTATTGCTAAATGACTTATTTTCAGTGCTGAGCATTTGTGTACCCCTCTTGCAGCTGCTGAGATAGTTCTGTACAGTACCTGAGCACAAAGACTCTCGAGTCTGCTCAAATCCTCGAAGGGGCTTCTGCACCGTGAGGAATCACAAATGGTATCGGTGCTAATAGGGAGGATTTTTGGTGCCTGGGATGGTTTGGACAAAAGCACATAGGCATGAGAACTAGTTTGTACTGTGCTCAAGTTCAGAGTTCAAATTTTGTGACGTTATTGCCACCCACCCACTAGCTATTTAAAGCCCTCCTTGTCGAGGAGTACCCCAGGAGTGGGATGGGAATTTCTGTTTTCCATTAAATAAAGGAAAAGTGAGTTGCTAGTCCACTGGTTTCAAATGTCCTTGAGTTTTATAAACCAGAAGCAAAAAAATAGACTCTCTCACTTTTGTTAAAATCTCCTGCATTTGAAGCTAATTTCATAATTTCCTGAGGCTTGAGTCATGATTCCTGAAATCCTGGCTTAGGCAATAGATTTCAGTAAAATAATTGTGCTCAAGTAAACTAATGTTTGCTCTTACTGTGGCAAACTCAATGGCTTGCATGTCACTTCTGAAATAGCTGTATATCTTCCACAAACACAACAAAGATAAATCAGCTGGAGAAGAGGAGATGGAGGTTGGTCAGGTATGAGATGGTCCTCCAGGATCTTCAGGGAGGCAGAGGCATCATTCCCTCCAATGCGATCGGCATCTCTAAAGTATCATGCCTTGATTTTTCATCTTTCTTCTGTGCTGTCACAGGAGGGATTACACTGCCTCTTGCTCTGCTGTCGGGGTGCTGAGGCTTTGCTTTCCTGGGTTCCTTGTTCCCCTGGGCCCATTCATGCCACGCCTGAGGGCTTTGCCTTCTTGTGCACCATAATCGACCTTCTCCATCCCCTGTCAGGAAAACGCTCATCAGGCCGATTTCTAACAGTGAGTGACAAGGATCAAGGCATTCACTATCCTAATCAAAATTATTCTATCAGAGATACCATATAGTGACCAAGGCTGAGAACAATTCACCATCAAAAATTTACAGTTGCTCTTATCTCCCCATTCCTGAAGCATCTTCTCTGCAGCAGTTACAGGCTCCGTGTTTGTGACGGCTGCCCAGCGGTCTGCCTTTTAACTCCCTGCTTGAAACTGCCTAGAGTTTTGGCAGACTTTAAATGTTGGAGGTGATATTTTCTGTGCCAGCTGTGCATTAAGCATTTTTCTAGAAGTTTTCTGCTAAACTGAGTAAGTTTTTTCTTCTTTTTTTAAAAGAGATTGTGGGAGAGTATGTTCTTTCACTGACTTCAAAATTATAATAATTTTTCTGAGCAGTTCCAGTTCCTCCAGGCTTCGGAGCAGGGAGTTATTTTGGCGCCTTTTTTTTTTTTTTTTTTTTTTGTTCTTGTCAAAAAATCCTCCTGTGCCCTAGTTTATACGCATGTTAAAAATCTGTTTGCACTTGCTGAGTCCATCTGCACTGAGGCAGTTCCATGCCGACGGTAGTGCGGATGCAGCACCCATACAGAGCAATTCCTCTTTTGCTGGGGCTGGGTACCAGCACTGGGCTGCTCCCTCCTGTGCATTGACAATGCTGGAGGGGAGATGAGGAAGGGAAACTTTCCCCTCTGCTCTCCGGCGACCCCTTGCTGATTCAGGGACAGTATGAGTATTATTTTCTTTGGGCTTAATGTTTGTGCAAACACTGGCAAATTGTATGTTTTTCCTGTCTGTAGTGATGGGTGATGTACAAAAGCTTTCTACTGCCACAGGTTACGTTGTAAGCAAAGCACAGGAGGTGGTACCACGAGTCTGGAGGTCCCAGTCTTGCTCGTGAAGTCAGGAAAGGCTGTATGGTCTTGCAGGCTGAACACTTTAAAGTCTTGATTTGTTAGGGAAATTGCACATGACATGTAGCAAAAGAATATAAAGGTTGTAAGGTTAAGCACTGGAAAGTAAGAAAATTCTAATACAGCCATACCTATAGTTACAGTTATATGCATCCATACTACATATTGGCTTTTGTTACGTGGTGTGAATTAAAAGGTGTTCAAACAAATGGCCCCTCTTCCTCCTTCAGCACATGTGGTCTTCTCATGCTCACAATCTGTTATTTCCCTATCACTATCCAAATTTTGGACTTTTCCTCGTGGATTTTTCTCTAGTGCTCTCATCGTGGCTTTTTACAACTAACTAATCTTTGCTACTTGTGTGAATAGTATTAGAGAAGTATCCCGTTATTGTAGAAGGAATGGATTACCTCCAGTTTACACATTAGCAATCCAGTACCAAGATTAAAGGTAATTCCAAAGCACCAATAATCATCAAGATGCAAATGCTGAGATATCCCAGGTTTGCTTGTTTACAGGCGTTATCCTTAACTCCTTGGCAAATGGGTCCTGCTGCCGGGACAGTTTCTTTTAAGTGACTTGATGCACATCTGGAGCGGAGCAGCTGCATGCCAGGTGACAGGGAGCAGTGCTTTGGTCCCCAAGAAACCCTACATGTATGATCACCACCAAAGCCTCATCAGACACAGCATTGTACCGATACAGTGATGCTGCCGTGGGGACCCAAATGGACTTGTTCGGTGTAGCCATGGAATGTGCATTTCAGCACATAGACGTAGTCTTAAATGGTGACACGTTTTTTCTTCAGCTTCTTTCAGCTCAGTTAGTGTATATCCACGAGCTACAGACAGCAGCAAAATAAAAATTCTGATTTATTTCCATGCACAGTCATTCCTATGCACTTATGAGACTGGGCTTCTCTGGAAAAAAAAAAAAAACAACCCGCCTCTGAGCAAGTAATTAACAACTACATCATAGCGAAGACAGGCAAGGGCCAAATTAAAGTTTCAGAGGGACCTTTAATTCCAGCATTTCCTAGCTATTGAGTGTTTTGGTATGCAGTATTAGCAATCTTGTAGCCTAGTTTTTAATATAAGCGTGTATCAACGCAAAATGAAATGCTGTGGGTTCGGTATTACGCCAGGCAGTCGGCACGTTGGATGATGTTCCTGCTTTGCTGGATCAGCCTTGCTGCAGTGGCGGGTGATGGCTGGGGAGTCTCGGGCACACTGTGCTGCTTGATTGATGCCTGCATCCGAAGGGGCAAGGGCAGGGAAAACAGGGGAAGACAGGGAAACTGCGGAAGGGATTCATGCACCACCGGGGGGAAACTGGTTCAATTCAAATTAATTGGGAGGCAGTGTGAGGGTCCAGAGCTGAGCAGCGCTGCTGGCGTGAGCTAAGTGTACCACCAGTGGACCAGGCTGATTTAAGGGTGGCTTACCAGCACCCTCAAAAGCTTATGTTCTCTGATTTTTGCACTATTTTTTAAATGTTTTCATTTTAGCTCTTCTTATTTTACAACGCAGTTGCTTAATGTTATCATTTTAAAAGCAACCCCTATCAACAGTAATAAAATATCAATACAAAGAAAAATTAAAAGAAAATTAATTTTCTGTTTAGATAGAATTCCTTAAGTTTCTTTACCTAAGGTGGCCTAGTTATGAAAATATTTTTGAATTTTGGGGAAACTGGTTTTGTTCTTCTGGAATGAAAACTATGTTTCACCGGAAATCCATTTTTTCCTAGGAGGAGAGAAAGAGTTTAGTAAGAAAGTTTTAAACCAATTTGAATGCTTTGCTAATCTTCCAATAAACTAATGAAGTGCTCTCTCAGGTTCCTAAACAGGGGGATATTCTCATGTGTAACTAACAGTGAAATGACACTTTGCTTATCCTTCTAGACCTTCTGTCACCACCATCAACTCCTTGTGTATCAGAATTCAGGGATTTGCTGTTATTCTGTGTGGCCACAAACCCACCCAAAACTCATAATCAGATTTAACTATAAGTCTAAATGAGAGCAAAAATCATACCCAAAAATTCAGTTCTGGATTTGATAACATAAAGGGCTGCTAATATTTTTTTTAATTATTTTGGTGTGTCTGGACTATATTGCTTAGTGTTCAGCTGCTTGTTTTAATATAATATTTTTTTTCTGGACACTTGATTAAAACTTAGGAAATAAATGCATTTTTTATTTTTATTTTATCTCTGAAATATGATTATAAATGACCTTTGAAAAAAGTTAACAGAGAATATGTCAGGAAGCAGCTCAGAAGGAAAAGATTAAAAGCAGACAGTCTAGTGAGGTGTTTAATTTCAATTTTCTTTGTGGTATAAGAAATCTGTAGATTTTTAAAGCCATCATGCCATAGTTACTTTTATCACTAGGGCTCTTTTGTTTTGTTCTGCCACCTAATTCTTTTGATGACAATGAGTCCACAGTTTTCCAATGACTGATTTCGATTTGCATGTTATTGTCAGCCTTTTATATTTTATCATATCTCCACTTTGGTTTTTATGCAGATCCTCACATCAGAAGGCAAGGGCAGCCTGAGCTAAACAGCTGGCTGGATTTGCATGAAAATGGACTGCCCTTTTTCATTTGTTTGTTCTTTGGAAATTACAGTAGGTGAGTATCTGACTCAAATTTCCCAAACAAATAAAGATAAAACTTCACAGATATTAAACTGTGGAGCATTAAACTGTATCATTTTACATATAAAAAGAAAAGGATTAAATAGAATTAGTCTGTTGAGCTGACTGAGGAGAAACAATGTGAGTGATGGTCTGAAAACTAAAGATACAAAAGAATTGGGGTATCTTCAATGGATTTTTTTCTCTCCAAATATTTTCCTTTCCCATGTTTAAAGGATAAAAACTAATATAAGTGTTTCCCTTATGAATTTACGATATTTTTGCTAGGGAAAAGAAAACCATAATCTGGTTTAAGTCATTATATATTTGATAGTATTCATGTATTTTGTGTACGTATTTTAGATACATAGCAGTTTACAGAAGCCCAGTAGCAGTGGATATTCTTTACAGCTTGGACTGGTGGTTTAAACCAGCCAAGGTGTAAACGTGACCAAGGGCAGATGACATTAGGAAGCTCATATTGTTTCCAAGAGGCAAAATCTGTAGGGTGAGGTAAGATCTTTTATGCGACTGACTGATATAGATGGAAAAAATGAACAAGCTTTGGGGCACACAAGAGCTTGATAGTTGACAGATATGAGCTTTATAGATTTGAACAGTAAGGTATCAAAATAACACATGGCACGACTTGGAGTTGTCAACAGACTTATAAATTATTTAGAGCATGTGTGCCCTTGTGTGCCTGCAAGCTTGTCCGTCTCTTTCCACTTAGGCTGCTTGAGCTTATAAAAGACATAAACACTCCCTGCAAACCTTACCTCTCTTCTGTCTTTAGACCATCTAAGAAAGAAGAACACAACTATAACATTTAGTTTAAACAAACATTTGGAAGGAATGGATTTTATGATGTCTAGCTGTAGTATGGGATTTAACTATTTTATGTGTAGATCCTCCTGCTTTCAACTTACAGTAGGAGCTTGGATTACCAGTAATGCTATACACTTTCTAGAGTTAGACATCTGGGGCAAAGAGCTGTCAACTCTGAATTTCCTGGAAAACTGGTAACCACTAGTCTTGCATAACGTAATAAAAGTTCATTATTTTCTCTGATGTTGTTGGAATTGGGTACATAGAGTCACAGCCACACAATGCTGGCAGAGAAGCAGTGTTTCTATGGAGTAGCGCAGAGTTAGCTAATAGCCAGGAATCCAGGAAAAATTTGTATGGTAAAATATATTCTTCCCTTGTTGTTTTATTTTTTTTATTTTTTAATTATTTTTTTTCAGACTTCTTCCATAATCTTTCCTTATTACGCATGGTAAAGTCTGGATAATACTTGAAATTCTTTTTCTTTTAAATGTAGCAAAGTCATGCAAAGCTTTCATTATAACTATGCATTGAAACTTATTAGCAAAAAAGTGCTCTAAATAATTCATAAGCCTGGTGACATCTCTAGGCTTTGCTTTGTGGTGGTGTGAAACCTCGCCGCTCAGATCCACACACAAAGCCTGTACTTGTCAGCCAGCAGGTGTTGACACAGTTGGTGTAAGGCTCTATAAGGTCAGTGGAAAAGACTACGTATGGATTCTCACTGTTTTGAATATTGGATCTTTCATACCGCTGTAGGGGATGCAGATGTGCTAGCTGTATTAGTAGTGCTTTATTATCACTGGTTAAGATAGACTTACTGTTGTATGGCAGCATTGCTGTAGGTCAAGAGACAGCAGCAGCAGAAGACCCCTAGTGCCAGGGGAGGGCAGAAGGCCCTAAATCCACCTCCTGCAAAGCTGAAATGATCATTTTGTGAATGCTGGGACTCAGCAGATGTCAGAATTGCAAATAGTTAAAAGCAGACCTGGTCCTGCAAGGCTAAGGATATTCAGGAGCACGCTCTGTCAGATGGAGCAGAGCCTTTCTGGAAGGCAACAGGCTGCTGCTGGCAATCTGACTACTGGGGCAACAGAGGACAGGTTCAGTTTTGGGACGCTGTGTGTAATTGACGTTGTGCCTGGTGGACTGGGCTTGTCTTGTGGTTTTCAGCTGTTTAAAAAACTTAACAAATACCGTTTTGTTTTAGGAAATCCACATAGGGAATTGCTCCCGCTTTCCTCAGCTCCCAGCAGAGCTGATGGCACTGTTTGAAGATTGGATTTACTATGAGCTCACCAGGAGTATTTCTACTCTACAATCAAGCGTCTGTCTGAAGGTAAGAAGATGGTGTGGTTTTGTTTTGAAAGTGGTAATTGCTTATGGCCTCGGAGCTGAGAAAGGATGCTCTTGGCTAAAACAGATGAACCCTTCACACGGCTTTTGAGCAAAGAATACCAGGGGCAAGTGTTTGCTGTTGTTTGCAAATCGTAAGAGTGGTATGGAGTGTGATAGAGCCCTGTGCACGTTTGCACCCGTGCATAGAGCTCCCCACAACACCTGCTAAACTCCTTCAGAAAGCACCATTTTAAAGTCCTGCCTGTCAAAGTCACTGAACCTGCAGAAACTTCTCACACACAAATTAGAGTTTATGTGGAAACTTATTTCAGTTCAGTATTTATTAGGGTTAGGTCATGAAGTACAAACATTTTTTGCTTATTATTTATTTCCTATTGATTTTATTTTGTTACATTGTATTTCTGGACTTTCTGTTAAAAATATTGCATTTCCAAATTCTTTACTAACTATTGCAAATAGGTATCAAAAGTTGTGTTGACATTTTTGACGTTTTTCCAAGGTTTTGCTGTTGTTACAGTTGCAGAAACCACAGCCTTTTCCTAGCTGTGAATTGCAGGCATCCAGCCTGGCAACTACTCAAATTACTTTGATATTACAATGCATAAAAATAATGCAGAAAAAAAGACATTCTGGCTCAGGAACCTGACCTGGAAATGGATTGCTGGAGGAAATGGAGTATTTGACTTGTTTTTCATTTTAATGAAAAGGAACAAACTGTTTCAGAATTGGCGAAGTTTAGCACTTTGATTTTTTTGTTGGATTTTAATCTAGGCTCACTTGAGGTTTCCTTCAGTGCTTGGATCTGTTTGAATGAGCTTTTCCTGCTATTGCTGTTTTAATCGAACTGGGCTGGCATGCCCACACAAAAATCAGCAACACAAGGAGAAAGAGCTTGCGCATCGAGAGCCAGCTCACGATATCTAGCTATGGTTTTTTCTCTGGATTACTTCATTTTTGCAAGCTGCTGATGGCTATATGTTATAGCTCCACTGGAATGGTCTGTAAGCGTAAAGGGTTAGATCTCCATCTGATATCAAATGGTTTATTGACCTATATGAATTTATACTTGCTGAGGGTCAGGTGTAATATGTGGGTCTATATTTTGCAGAAAATTTTATTCAGATTCTATTTTAAAAAGTCATTTTTACATTGATTTCGTAATGTAACTTCTTGCATAAATCCACAGCTATAAATAATGGTGAAATACCACTGCCATCCTTATAGACTCTGGTGTGATTTGGGGAATCAGTACTTTTTTCAGTACAAAACAAGATAAAACTCCTTGTTCTGCCACCAAACCAACCATGGTGAGGTCTGTCCATCCATGACTGCCTGAGCAGCCGCTCTCATTGTGGGAGATCAATGGGGCTCATCTCAAGTCCCCTTTCCTATAGGACAGCCTCAATTCAAATAACCTTTTTTCCTTTTTCTTGATGTTTTCTTGGTGGGACTAGCGGGTTCCTGTGTCTCTGTTGACCTAGGGTAGTGTCAGGACTCCTCTGAACTCGTCACCTTCAGATTACCTGTCTTTTTCCTAAACGTCTATAATCCTGTTGTTTGTTGGGCTGACAGTGTCTCCAGTATCACCTATGCAGCATGTAGACAATGTGGATGGGAGGTTGTGCGTCCCTCCCTGTGAGCGAGAAAGGGAAGAGCCAAAGTTTAGATTAATTCAGATTACTCTTGGGGAAAAAAAAAAAAAAGCCTATCGTTAGAGTTTTTTATGGCATGGTCACTTCCAATTTCCATCTGTATTATGGGTGCACAAATGCAACTCGTGCAAGCAAGCTTTTCTCACCGTTTCCCCTAGATAATAGGAAAACAAGAGTTTCCATAACCCTGGGCCTCTAAGCACTTGAATTAATTGTATTTGTTCGTGAAACTGTTTTGTTTTTACATCCTTTCACAATACCAAAGGCACATTGAGAATGTCTTTGCGTGTTTCTTAAATTTCAACCAAGAAAAAAACAAATGTGACTCTTTTATGTCAATATTTTATGTCTCCATAGGTTTTGTGTTAAACTCCTGTACAGAGTTACTGTGTGTTATTGATAACATGGGACTGGACTTGGTGGATTTTAATGTCTTTTTTCATGTTTATATGGAACATTTTGAAGCAGCAATTAAAATAATTAAGGAGGGTGAAGAAATCTTTAGCATGCAACAAAGATTTCTGCAAAATGTTAATTTCTGTCAAATAAGTGAATATATGCACAGATGCCTCCTGACAGAGGCTGTGATTTCTGAGTGCTTTGCATGCCAAATAACTTGTTTACCCCCTCAATGTTTGCCAAGTTTACTGTCAATTTACAAATAATTTCCATTTTGCTGTTTATTCTGCTGCCTTTTGATGGATATGTCTTCCAGACTTTTATCTTGCATGTAGACAAACTAATTAATATTTTCCCTTCAGGCAAATATTTTTTTCTTAGATCTAAATGTGGGTTAGATTCTTCTTCGTTTCCATATGCTTTGTTCTGTCAATCATTTCTCTTCTATGTTACTAAAAATGTACCTTTGTGGATGTCATTTCTCATGTTTTACAGATTTATTTCACCTACATCTATATGGGAATGTGTGTATGTAGAGAGACATATTTGTTATATATGTGTTCATATATGTTTAAGCAGAGAGAGTGAAAATACTCACTTCGTATCAAGATTTGGTTTTTAACACAGAATGAAAATACATTTTGCCTTGCCTGTTGCTGCCATTTCCCAGGCTTGACCTCACTGTTTGTGGTTACTGCTGCCCATATGGCACACACAACACTGACTACATCTCTTCTGCAGTGTTAGCCCTGATTCCTGCACGTCTTTTTGACCTAGTCCAGCCCTACTAGCCATATATAAAATATTCAATATATCCCATTTCCATGCTCCTACTATCAGCCCCGCACAGACCACAACAGGCTGACCCTTCTGAGATGAGCAAGCTGATGCAGAAGTGGTCCTGAGCCTTTGTGGTCCCGCAGGAGGAATGCTTCCCTCTGGACTGCTGTGGCTAAGCTCTGCTGACCTTGGTGCCAAAACCTTCTCCTAATGCATCAGCGCAGGGGTCCCTAGCCCCAGGGACGCCCCTCCCTCAACACCTTTCATCAACATCTAGGTACGTTTAAAGATCTCAGAGAACTAAATATTGTGATATTCAAAGAAGAAGATTTCCACATAGTCTCTGCAGCTTCCTCAAAGCTTTTAGGAGGTACTGGAAGACACAGTGTGAGATAAAAAAAATGTTATTGGAAGCCTGCATGTTAACCATGTTCTGCTGAGAAAAACACAGGTGGTAACTGAGAGCGCAGATACTGCGAACAGATTCTTGCAACTTACCAGTCGTAAAAATATCTCTGGAAAAAATACTCCCAACGACTCTGTTTACAGAATGCTTGGTATTTCCTATATCTGGAAATATTCTCGTTGTAGCTCCATATGTCGCAGCTAGTCTGACAAGCTTTCTTTTGAACTGTTTGCAGGTTGCAGTCTGTCTGGAGGGCTGGGTGCTGATGCCTTCAGGTTTTTAGGCCCTGCATTATGGGCATGATTATCTTGTTCACTTTGCAGGCATAGAAAAATGGAGCTGGGATTTAGCAAGATTTGAAGAAACTTCCTAATTATGCCAAGTAGAGAGCTGCCTGAGTAAAATCTCAGCCAGAACCCCAGGTTTTTTATTACTGGTTCTGTTTTAAGTGTATCTCTATAATTTTCTGTTTTTCTGCTTTTGTTTATATCATCATAGTCAGCGGGACTGAGAGATTAAAAACTGAAATATATTATCTTCGCACATCCTCAAAACCTGTCGAGAAAGGAGGAGAAATTAAACAAGGACAAAAACTCGCAGTGAAGTGAAGCTGTTTCCTTTGAGCTGCCTTATTAACCAGTCAAGTACTTGACTGCCACTGTCAGCTAGATTTCTTTAGAGAAAGAGTGGCATTTTGAAAAATACAAATTCACCGCCTGCACAAGTTAATGAGGCCCTTCAGCAATGTTCATTGATAGTGTAAATTCATCATAATACAGTGCTACAAACCATAAATGGGATATGCATACAGGAAATCATCCACTATTAGAAATTTGCCAGACACGAAAAGAAAAAGAAGCCATTGATAAGCAGAAAACTCATCTCAACTGCTGTGTGCTGATGGTTGTGCAGCACATTAGTAATGCCAGATAGTGCCATGAAGAGAACTTATTAAGGTGAATTGAGGTAGCTCGTCAAGTATATTTTGCTCCCCTTTGTTCGTGTTTTATGGACTCTCTCAGCTGCCTCCTTTACATTTGCCAGTTCTGGGTTAGATAAAGTTTGCTGTGTAAGGACTGCCATCAACATAAAGGGACAAATGTCTCCAAATACATCCCTTTTCTGTGCACACTCAAATGTGCTTATGGGTTTAATTGATTTTCAGTTGCATTTCCAAGCGATAGCTTTGCAGACACCAAATTATGTTTAGGGCTATAAGGTATATTAGGAATGGACAGTAATAAAAATTGGCAACACCCCAGAAAAAAATATATCCAGGTGACTTCCTGGTCTTTTAAATAATTTTTGTTCAATTTTGCCCTCCATATCAATGAATAAATCTCTCTGTGGTGCAATACAGTCAGTACGTCTACCCGTATTGAATAGTAACCATTCAAAAATCTCAGGGACTGTTAGGCCAGTACTTTAGAGTGATCTGTCTGTTGACCAGTCTCTGTCATCCTGCTTCAGGGAATGAATAGGAAAACAAATAGTTTGCATTGTGGTCATCAAATGGCCAGCTTCTTGAAGAGGTGTACAAACTTGTTAAAATCTTGAAGACCATGCCCCCTGAAGTGCAGGATACTGCCTCATGATATGAACTAGCGCTGGGAAATAAAGCAGAGTGGCATGAGACGGCTTTGAAACACCTGCATTCATCTCCCATAGTCTTGATTCAAAATATAAAGAGATCTGTGGAAAAACTGCATTGGGTTAGTCCCTGAGAAGGCCTGGAAAAAGAGAAACACTACCTCCACTCCCTACTCTCCTGACCATCCCACTGTTGAATGAATCTGCTTGTTGTGGAGCCACAGCTGACTGGGGACCAATAAAGTACAACCTGAGAAAATGCAAATTCTGGTATCCCTCTTCCTGCAGTGTCTTTGGTTTCCTGCATGAGGACAAGGACAAGGGCATGAACTCTGATTTTCTCTCCCAGGGCTCTGCTTTCGTCTATCACCTGTAGCCTTCCCAGAGGGGTTCGTTCACAACTCGTTTGAATCTGTGGAAACCCCAAAGCCCAAGCCCCCTTCTCCCAATGTCACCCCTTTCACTCAGCTGATGTGTTTGTGTTATCAGCTGGACAAGGCAATGGGCAGAGTAGCAGATACCTAAGCAAGCATGTCTTCTGTTTGTAAACAGGAATAATGATTTTTCACTGGAAAATAAGTGGAAATAACTGAGCAGAAACTGCAGATGTTGATGCTTTCTGTTCTGTCTGCCTTTCAGGCCTCATTGATAGCCCCTCTATGCTGCTCCTTTCCCCTTTGCTGGAGGGAAAATCCTATGGGCGTTTTTTGGGAGCTCCTCCAGTGGTTTTTTTTGTGCCTCTCATATCTTCTGTATGTTGCAAACTGTTTCAAAGCTGACAGGCCAGAGAGATGGTCCTTGGTGATCTGACCTCCTGTGTTCCTCCTCCCCTCTCCCCTGGTCCAGCAACTCCTCTTTTTCTTTCCCCCTTGCCCCATCTGACTCTTCCCTGGCCCTAGTTGCCTTACTCTTCTGAACCATTTTTTCTCTCAACTCTTGCCAAAGTCCACATGATGGTCTCCAAAAGGATCTCAGAGCTTGGCTTCTGAAAGTGTGGTTTTCAAATAAATCTGGAGTGCACATTGTTTAACACACTATGGACTCTAAGAGATGAAATGGAGTTAGATGCTTTTGTTTCTTTTGCGCACTACTCAAATCCCCAGCTGATAATTATGAACAATAGATGAAAATATGTTTGGTATATATCATAAGAAGAAATCTTATGGAAACATTAGGCAGCCTATTATTGTAAGGCTCTTGTAAATACTGTTTTGTAAGAAGAACCTATCTAAGATGATGTAAAACTTAATATTCCTATTAACAAGATGTACTCTACTCTTTCCAATTCATATCAGTGAAAATGCATTTTAAATTACAAAGTACTCCTATTTTATCTGAGCCAATGTTCTGATTCATATGCCTCCTCTTTAATCCTATTTTCATTCAAAGTTTCACAATTCACATCTTCTTTTTCTTATTTTATGTAATATTTTCTGTGTTTTCAAAATGTAATCAAAGCTTGTTAGCTTCTACCCAATCATGTTTGGTTGAATGGGAATATTAATAATACCAGCTATTGATGTCTTTATGTTAAAATTTGATTTATTGAGCAAGTGGCACATAATCTGTGGGGAAAATACCTAGAGATAACACCTTGAGATGATTAATTGTGTTTACAGTGCATTCCTGTAATAATTGTTTACAAGAAAATTTATGCATGAGTTGCTGCCCCAGTTCAAAAGAATAACTCATCAGATTGTCAAGCTCTCTGCTCTTGAGTATTCTAGCTAATTGCTATCTTTGCTAGTTGAGCATCATAAATCCTTCTTCCACAGAGCTGAGAGCAGGATTTTTGGATCATGCTTTTTCATGCAATGAAAACCTTTTCAACCCTGGGAACATCAGTTTTCTCATGCAGGAAGAAAAAAAATATGTAAGGAGATGATAGCTACAGGAGATTGTGACAAGTCGCCCAGTGGCACTGGGTATAACTTCTGAAATGAGCTTGTATAATCACATGTTAAAATCTGCGTTGGGTAAATTTACCAGTAATGTTATTGATCATGAATAACATATGGTGATGTGGATTTAGTCTTCTATATTTAAAAAAACATTAAATTTCCAGTTCTGCTGCTCTCTACTTCTGTATTGCTTTCTCCTTCACAAGTGCTGCAGGGTGGAAATGGTAGGATGGGTTGGAGAACAGTTCCTTTGCAGCCATCTGTGCTTATTACTGATCTAATAACAACTGCATAATCTCCCTTTTTGGAATTAAAGCCACCCTTATAAATTCACATAGATAAACATACTTTTCTTTTGCACAGCTTGCATGCATTTTGGGTGGTTTTTTTTTTTGTTCTGTTTCCAACTTTTGGGTTTAATTATTTCATAACTAACTTTACTGTAGTTACAGGAGTATTATCCAAGCAGTATGTTGCCAGGAAATAGTTGATAATGTTTAATAATTCCTGATTACATTCCTGTTCCAGTCCATGATCATGATTATACAAATGTTTCTGGTGCTATTTTTCAGTACAAATCCTTCTTTTGAGGTTTTTTTTTCTTCCTTGTTGACAGTGTATTGGTCAGAATACAAGAGAAACCGACCTATTTGCTAGTTTAATTAAAGATGTCAGTAAAATCCTTAAGGTTTGCCTGGGAAGGAGCAGATTTACTTGCTGCTTTTATGCACACTGTGGGATTTAAACATTTTGAGAATTGCTTTGGTGATTTTTCCCAGGAGATAAAGGAATGGATTAAGTGAAGTAGTTTCTGACTATAATTGGTCTGGTTTAAACACTTAAAAATAACTTTAAGAAATAAGAAAACACAAAACAGGTTTTCAAGTAGGGATTTAAGTTTTCTTTTTTCCAGCTATGTGTTTGTTTCAGCTTTGGTGTCTCATTGTGAACTATCAAAGTGTGCTGTACGTAAGGTAGTATATATGTACTTTAGCTGCTCTGAACAGCAGTCCAGGCAGAGGACAGATGTCTGAAGGAGAAGGAACAAAAGGAATAAATCTGAAGAAACAGCGGGGGAAGAGAAAAAGGAGATGAGAGGAGGGACTGAAAAAAAAAGGAGGCTTTCAGCCTTTGGATAGGTTATTTGCTCTTTTCAAACAAAGTGGGCTGTGTGTGCTTTAAACTTTCCCAATGTTTCCAGGCAGCCCAGCAAAGCTGGCTCCATCAAAGGGAAGGCTCCCACCACCTGTTGCTTAGGTGTTTCTGGCACACCACCTCTGTGGCTGGCATGCTGCTGCTGCTCCTCATGGTTGGTAAATTCAATCAGTTATACACACGGGGCATTGCAGAAAAGCTGTTCCGTCTATTTTTCTAGTCAAACACATGGTTTCTTCTTTCTGCCTCCCTTTGTCTCAGGTAGGTGAGTGGCCAATAACAAGGAATTGCTGCCAAATGATTCATGTCATAGTCATTTAGAAAGAAGTAGCTTTGGCATAAATCAAAATCTTCGGATGACTAAACCCAGCCTAACACTATAACCCCTTAATACCATCAGGTCTTATGATACCAGCTGCACAGGGTGAAGGCAACAGAACGTGCTGCTGAGCAATTTGAAAATGTAAATTTAAGAACTAAACTTAGGCTTGTGGTTCAAATAAATGTGGATTACTGTTACACATACAGTAACTATGGTTCACCAAAAGTTAGCAATAAGGGAATTCTTAAGAGAAGAGTAAAAATAAAAGCCAACCTAGACTTTACAAGAAGGTTTTGATCAAAATAGATGCAATAACACAACACATGAAGCAGATTCTGTAGGAAATATTAGACTCTAATCTTACAAAATATTCCAACCATGCCTATCACGAAACATTAATAGCAGTGTTATTGACAGGGTATTCATTTGAAGTCTTTCTGTTGGATACAATTAACATTTAGATGAGAGACAGTTATAGGTACTCAGATGATATATACAAAAGAAACAATGACTCATCTCTCCAACAGTAATGGTACCAAACCTCACAGTGGGGAAATTGTGTTTCTTCTGGCTTAAAAAAAAAAATAAATCCATGGACCTTACAGAAAAATCAGCTTGTTCCTATCAGAAGGATCGCTTTTTCTTCTATTCCTTATCCTATATCCTTCCTGTGCTATTTCCTTATTCAAAAACAAAATTTCTGTCTAGTTTGCCAAGTGCTGGGATGAATGCATTGAGGGCAAGAGCAGGTAGTGCAGCAGGAAAGGGCTGAGATGGACAGTTCAGCCCTGGGGTCAGGAAGAGAGTGTTGTGCTCTTCTAACAAGTTTTTCTTCTAGCCATCTTGAAGGTCTTTATATAATTGGATTAATCTGTGTATCACCCACATAAATGTTAGCAGATGATGGGACATTTGTGCATCAAGAGTGAGGGCAGTGATGGTGTCCGTATCTTCTACTCCTGTATCTGTACTTTGAAGCTTAAACCAGAACTCCTCTCTTGCTAACACTACATCTCCCTAAAGACCAGACTACTTAGATCTGGATGGATGATGAATAGGAAGCTGGAAGGATATATTCAGCTGATGATTTCTTGGTCTCCAACCAAACAACCTTGGTCTTGGATTCATCTCACTTGCTTAGTTCTTTAAAAGTTACTCTAGGCTTGCTCTGGGTTTGACAGAGAGAAGTGAATTTGGCCAGAAAGCCATTCATCCCAGCCAGCTTCAGATCCCTTATTTTCAGAAGGCTGAAGTGCTATCTGAACACAATATAACAAAAGCGTCAATGGCAGTTGCTCGTCTAAGTGTCTTAGTGTCTTGACAGCGGTGAGCTGGCAGTGAGCTGGCTCAGGAGCCTTTGTATTAGCCAGCCACTACTTTCTTCTCTGCATCTGTACCTGCCTGGGGTTTGTGCAGTTTTAGAAGATGCCTGCTCAGATAGAAAATAGCAAAAAAAACCAAAAAAAAAATCAAAACAACAAAAAAACCTCAACAAAACAGAAACCAATTGACTGAGATTCAGAAAATCCTTAAATACTGTCCACGCCAGCAGTCACTGTTTTGGTAACTAAGAACATCATGTTTTGGTTTAGAGGAAGTGGTATAACAATTAATTGAAAAACTGCCTTATATGCCAAACAAAAATTTTAGATGAAATTATGCCACAATAAGAAGACTTGTAAGTCTTAAAATGGAGTTATTTCCAACCATAATGCTTTAAATCTGATCTATAATAGCCTGGTAGTTTATTTATATTAATTCAGTACTATATATTTTACATTTTGTAGAAATGCCTAGAGCATGCATGTTAAGCAGTTAAGAAAATTAATCTGCTTGAGCAATGATAACATTTGTAGAATGAAATCCTCACAATTAGAAAGACATTTGAAGAAACCATGTTAAAAGGTGCTGAAATGTTCTTGAAGAAATGCCACATGTTGCTGCGGGCAGTAATGAAACATTTCCATATAAAGTACTACATAAACACATATAAAATGTAGACATATGTTAGCAGATTATGGAGTGTGAGAGTGATACAGTAGTGATGATTATTTGCAAGTGTTAATGTTACCAAAGCTTAAGGTTATCTCCTGGTCTTGGACCCTATATGTAAATAATTATATGTGAAAATATGTGTCTCTGAAGCTATCAAACTTAATATACATTCAGCACTTCTGAAGTACTGTAGGGTTTATTGATCTGCAGTATATGATAGTAAATTTCAGTAGATTTATGCTCAGATATCAGAGAACATATGGCTTAAGACATGCAAGTTTGAAATAAAGTTATTCATATTACATACTCTTCCGTATAGTTAAGTATTTGCAACTCAGAGAGCAATCAATATGCAAAAGGTGAAGTCAAATATACATTACCTACATGGAGGTAATTTTCTATGCATAGCACATAGCAGTTCTATCAGCAAACCCAGAGGAATTTTGTCTCTGCATTCATAAATCAAATGTTTCCTGTGAATATGTCCATCTACTATGTAAATAGATCTATTTATCTAAATATCTGTTTGTCTAAGTGAGAATAACCTACATATTTCTATAGCCTACTGGACCCAAAATAGTATCTCCAAAAAAATGTATGTATAGCAATATAAGAAACAGCAGTAATGACTTCAGCTTTGGGAATACACTCTTAGTGGGCCTTTAAATGGGGGTTTATTCCAAACCTCATATTACTCATGCTCCAGGATCTAAAAGCACAACTACGAAATCAAGTAATTTGGTTGAATACTTCTACTAAGATTCTTGGTGATGTTTTCCTAATGAGCATTTTTTCACATCCCCCCCCTTTTTTTTTTCTTCTCCAAATGTTTGCTTGAATTAGAAAACAACCTCTGTAATCAAAGGTGGCAAATCACTTGAGACTCATTTCTGAATAGTGCTGAGAATTCCCTCTTTGCATATCTTTAAAGATGTTGCTCCAAGAAAAACAGGAATTTGTAACTTTAAAACCTTCATCAGCCATGTTACTTTGAAGTAAATAGATCTTGAAACAAGTCAATAGTTATCAGGCCAGACCTTCTACTTGGTGTGCACTGAAGCTATAGAAATTCAAACAAAACAGACTTGATGATCTTACTCTATTTAATAGAGAGCGTTTGTCTGCGTCACAAAATTACATCACCATTTTCCAAGCTATAAAGGCCAAAAATAGAAAAATCAGAGGAGCTGACAATTGTCATCATGTTGCAGAAAGCCTTATATCCTTTCTGACTGCTTTTATCCATATATATATATATATATTTTACTAAGGACTGTGGTTGCACAGTACATTCCTGAGAAACATGCTGTGTGTTCTATTGATATTGGTTGAAAAAGCCTCCAGTTGTCTCCTTTGGTTCTAGATCAGGCACCCTGCTCTTCCACCAATAGGAAAAATAAGTCGGCTGATGCTGGGTAGATAAATTATAAATTATAAAAGGCATGATTGTATTAGTTTGCATTTCATAGCTTGGTGCTATTTAGTTATCAATCCAGTGAGCCTACAATGATTTTTTTACCACTAATATACTGTACTTATATATTGTTTTGAAGGTGTATAGAGTTTAAAAGCAAAGGGATATTTCTGCTGCAGTGCTATCAAAAACCACGTCCCACAAGCTGTCTGCAGAGTCCAGCCTACTTCCACAATTTGGGAGAAAGGAATCAATGCTGGCAGCATTGTTTGATCTAAATTTCAAAGGGAAAATTGAAACCATACTTGGGGCGCAAACAGGTTCTCTAAACAAAATAGTCCACACCCTCTCATTCTTCTTCAAACCCAACTCCTGCATGAGATGATAAGCCCCGCTAGTGCATTTGGTGACTCAGCGAACAAGTTATCTCCTGGTTATGCTGCAGGAACTGTTGGGACCAGCAGGTCTCCAGCACCCACTGCCCTCTGGCCCTCCTAAGCAGTCAATGCCAGATCTGGTCAACTCCAGGTCCCCACTTGCCAGAGACAAAGGGGGAAAGCGTATATCTTTTCATTTCTTTTTCTTTTTTAAAATTATTTAATTTCATTTCATTTATGATTTGTTCATTAATGATTTGTCCCTTAATGATGATAGCAGGTTGACAGTATGTTATGCATCAAAATTTTACTAAATATAGTAAAAGAAGCTCTTTTGCTAAGTTACTGCACACGGTGCATCAACAAAAGTTGAAAAGGGATGCCCTAAACTTTGCAAAGAAAGAATCAGGCAAGTTTATTTTCCAGGTACACCTATTTTCAGAAACCCATCTATGTATCTATCTACCAGAAAGGAGTTAACTTTCACAATAAGTCTCTCCTTTCTTCATTAGCTCTTGATTAGCATTGGGCTAATCAGGTCAGGTAGAATAAAAACTGATCAGAAGCTTCTGCCAAAGATCAGAGGGAGCCATTTTTCCTTTTGAAAATTACATTTCCTTTCTTTTCTTTCTTTTTTTTTTTTTTTTTTAATTTCTGTTCCTCCTGTCTACAGGAACAGATGTGTATGAATTCCCCACAGAATATTTATTCTTACAGCATTCTGGTTCAGTTTCTTTGTCCATACCAACCCCAAATGATAGTAAACAGATATTATTTATAGGAAGATTTTATGATCTGTTTATTTCAGATCCTTTCTGTATTTTAAAAAATGTGAAGAAGCCTATCAGTGATAAAACTGCAGCTAGAGTGTCATTTTAAATCTGGGAATGTGGTAAAGATTGCATTGCTAGGAAGAAAAAAGGTCAGATTGAAAAATATTTAAAATCATCCTCGTAACAGACTAATAGGATAGATAATAGTGGTAGTTATCATAAAACCTCTGTTTTAATGCACGTTCCTAGTAACAAATATGAACCACATGTTATCAGCATGTCTCCTTGTCACGCTCGCATGGTGATCTGGACCCTGTAGTGGTTTAAAATATTGATTTTGAGCTTGCTGATTTGGATTCTTGGGCATGAATGATAGCAGACTGGATCCCTGCTCCGTGGTTTACGATATGAATGTTTGCACTTCCAAGGTAGTAGCTATAGATACCACTTTGGGGCTGGATTATGAGTACCTTGTCTGATGCTTTAAAAGTCTGTGGAATATATTTTTGATGGGACATGTGTGCATTAGAAGGGTTTGCTCCATTTTTGGTAGAAAGTGACCTACAAGGAGTAAGAAAGGGTTTGGAGCTTCCTCAGTGAACACTACTTGTTCTTTGGCAGAACATATCCGTGTACTGAAGCAGTTTATTAATAGTACCTCATCACAACTAGCATTATTGAAATAGCTGAAATTGTGAAAGTTTTGTCGGCTCAAACAGCATGCGTGAGAAAATGTGTTTGTTTTTTAACAGTTATGGAAAAGTCTGCAGTGAATATCAATGCTGATGGAGTATGGAATCCTCCTCATGATGCCAAAAGGGGTATGAGGATCCATTCAAATCCATCCCAGCCGACAGCTCCTGTCCCTCCCATCTCCATCATTATTTATCCTCTTGAATTCCTGGATTTTCTCCTTCAGATCTTGCCTTTGGTTCAGATCTCTCACTTGTACTGCAGCAAGAGCAAACCTGCTCTTACCCCACCTTGTTCAAATTATTATCCGTTACTATCTCCCTGGCTCCTGTATCCTTCTTCTTTCCAGCCCACTTTTGTTCTTAGCTCTGAATTTCCTTGTTCATATTTCCCTCTCCTTGTCTATTTTTCCTCTTTTTTTTTTTTTATTAGTCAGAGCTGCAACAGTTGCTGGTTTAGTGCAATTGCTTATATTTTACTCCTTGACCAGTTCTGCTGATTATGAATTATGGTAGCAAAACATGCCCTGTGCCTGAGAGACTCATTAGTTGAGTAAATGCCATGTTTAATTTATATATATTTTTACAAATAGTTCATGAACACTTTCATCCCCAGCACCAGTAGTATGTGGACACACGTACTGTCGGAGGCTACAGATGACCACGGGAAGGAAGAGGTGCTGTGAGCAGGGGCATGGGTGCTCAGAGGCTGCCCTGCATGTCCTAGCTAGCTACAATTTAGACCTCAGCGAATAATGGATGGTGCAGTTTCCAAAAGAGATTTGTATGTCCTCATTGGTATTTTATTGTAAAATCTTATTATCAGATTAAAGTAGCAAAAGGATAAAATTTAAAGGAGCTCAGTATTATGAGATCTCTTCTGGATGATTTAGTAATGAACTTGGGTAGTTCTGGAGGGATTTTCCTGACTGGTGTTGGAAGGATTGCTGGCTCACGGTCCTGTTATTAGGATTCTGGTAAGATACACGTGCCATCCTTGGCACCAAAAGCAGTACCAAGATGACCACTTTGTAGTTTAAAAGTTTATGCTTTTCAAGTTATGTAGTTCCTATGGTTTGTGAGATTGCTCACAGATTGTGTCATTTGTGAATGATTTAGCTTTGTCTACAACAAACTTGCTTCCAAAAAAATAGAAAAAAAGTATCTTAAGTACTTTAAACAAGAGAAAAATAACGTCTCCTTTAAATGCTGGTGGGATGGTAAGACAGAGTTGGAAAAGTTGCATGCTCACATTAAACTCAAAGGCTTCAAGGGTGCTCCCAGAGTCTTGTACCTTTTCTATTTTTGCTCCTACAGCTGTGTGAACCATACAGTGATACTGGTAATGATGGCATCAATTGCCTAAGAATCATGAATGCTCTGTAGTGCAAACAACAAACTCTCTTATAAGTCACCTGGTAGCTTAGAAAAATTAGTTTAGCAGCAGAATTTCCAGGAAGCCCAAAGAAGTTGTAAACCTGATATCAGCTACTCCAGAAATTGCTGAGCTCTTGGAGGAGGAGGACTCAGGGAAGGTCAGTCTTGCAGTACAAAAACATGACCAACAAGCAGGAGGAACCAAGTTGTTCTGCTGCATCAGAGCAGCTTTCAGACCTTGCTCACCTTGCACAGCTCTGGTGACGCAAAATTATAGCAAAAAAATTGAACTTTTTTGTTTGTTGTTGTGTTTCTTGACTTTAATATAACAAAACTGGATGCAGCTCACCATATTTAAAAAGTGTTGAGCCACCAGGGTATGCTGTGGTTGCCCATAGGCTAGAAAATAAGCTACTGGGGTTGCTCTCAGCGTTGGTGTTCAGCTTTCAACATTCACAGAACAGTATTTTCTGGTTTCTCAAAGGACAGGTTACATTTTCCATGTCATAGCAGTGACATGAACTCATATTGCTTGATGCTTGAAGCATTTCTAGCTCTATAAGTAATATGTGGAAAACAAATTTTTGACAAGATTTGCATTTACGCTGTTTCTGCTATCAAGGAATAATGGTCTAGTGCTGTGAGCTGTCTGACCTGAGTCTGTCTTCTCTTAGTCTGGACACCATTTCATAAGTTTGCAAATGTGAGTAGAGATGCTGTATTTATGCTGTTGTTGATTCCCTGCTTGATGTTGGCTAAGTTTAACTGAACAGTATCAAACTAAGCTATTCAGAGCAAAATCTGATGCATGCATAAAAAACTTAGCTGCTTCTCCATGTGCTGCTGAGACCTCTTACCCCTTTATTTTTGTGGTTTGGGATTAATTTTTTTTTGTCTTAACAATGCTACTGCATCTTAGGATGGCTTCACACTATCCTGAGCAATGCTTCTCTTGACTTATAGAGTAACACAAAATAGAAATTTAAGAACTTAATAAAAAAGCCAAAAAAATAGATTTGGTTAGTTTCATTGGCTTTACATGGCTTTGGAACAGGTCTGATATATTCCTGCAGCAGAATTCTGTAAGATGTCTTGTCAGACTTTTGGAAAGGTCATTATACTCCATGAAATAATCTTCAGCAGAACCTCTGTGACAGGGACATAGGTACGCTAAAATGAACTGAAATCACCAAATAGTTTCATAAAGAACAGTCTTGAGAAAATAATAGCTTTTTATTCCTTTTGCAACAGGCCTTGTATGGAACTAGCAGCCCTGGTCTAGGGTTTTGTCTGGTGCAATTTCATTGACTTCAGTAAAAAGACAAGCCGGGGTGAGACCTCTGTGTACTTCAATCTCTGTGTCAGCTCCTTCTCTAAGTCCTCAGGCTCTGAGACAGCAAGCAATATGATTCTAAGCCCACTTATGCCATTTTATAAACATTATTTATCTTTTTTCTCTTCCCACTATATTAATTATACAGTGTTAGATCTCTTGAAACATAAATACCCCAACTGCCAAAATTAGAGCATGGGAGTGAGAATGCGTAAGAGTGGTTTTTGGAAAAGAAATAATAGATTTTTATAAATGCTTATTGACCTTTTAGAAACTATGTTCTGGTACTTTTCAGCATGCTTCGATGTGCAGCAGACACTTTGCTATTTGATCACCTCCTGGTAGGGTTTCCATCCTCAGCACTTGGTGGAGCAGGAGACTTGATACACAGAGCTGTGTACTCCAGTACATCACTTTAAACCAAGCCTTTGCCATCTGTTTCAACCTCTAATTACAAATGCAAAATAACACAATTCACAATTGCATCATAAAAAAGTAAAATATAAGTGATTTAAATGCATGTGTGTGTTCCTTATGCAAGGCAACATTCATCTGTTATGTTTTATCATCTTTTAGGAACAACTCTGGGGTGAAATCCCTCGTTGTGGAGGGAAGAAAAATTATTTCATTGTAAGAGGGCATTTTTTAAGGTATGTTTCCAGGTTATTACTGCACTTTATGTATTTCTGTCTTTACGAATTCTTCTCTTCTGCCAAAATAGCAGTATTTATGTCATTGTGAGATGGATGGTTTGTCCAGAGCAGTTTGTTGTCCTTGAATCCATGGGGAACTCCAGCCAACCATGCTCTCTCCTGGCTTCTCACAACATCAGCCACGTGTTCCTGATATTCCCCGCCCCCCTTATAGATCTGTATTTATTTGTATCATTATGTTTATATAGGCTTTTTTAACCTGTAGATGGAAATATCTATTAGTTCCTGCCAGTTCATCTCCTCCCCAGGGCAAAGGAATTAGTCATTTTAGAGGTAGCTATCCCCATTATGGAGCTGATCTCAAGTTTGCCATCCTGCCATGCTGCAAAGCTGAGGTGCACTCAGCTAAAAACTCTACTTTCTAGGAAATTACATTAATTGTGGGTTCTGTTTTTTTAAGGTATTTGTAAAATGTCATTATCATTGTAACATGTCTGCTTGACTTTTAATTTCTATCAGAATTCACTGTTTCTGTTCACCAGCCACATCCCTTGGTCTTGAATAAGCATATTGTGACTTTTCAAAACCTTTTTTGGCACTAAGATGCCCCATACCAAAGCTTGCATGCTCTCTAGATCTCCTGTTTTTCTCTATCCGTGCCTCTGCCTTGAATAGAGATGACGCCTTCCTCTTGGGTGAATAGCAAACTGAGAAAGACGTTTCCTGGGGAGAAACAAGGGACTCACGGGAAGCAGCTATTGGGGAGCATCAGAGGGGTTTCTGAGCTCAGGTATGTTGGTGAGCAATGAAGTTTTTTAAATGTAGCACATACTGTGAACTTCTGAACCCTGCAACCTTTGAAGCCTTTCTGGATAGTAAAATCCAAGCCGTGCGATATATCAAGCCTTTCCGCGTGGTCTGTGTAGCCTACATACAGCCCTCGGTCCTGGGCTTTGTTCTCCCCTTCCCCTCATCTCCTCATCAGCATATTTAAAATAAGGGTCCAATATATTAAGGGATTGAACTTCACGGATTTAAAATGAAAGCTGAAGAATTTGTTTTCACTCTAATGTGAAAGGAACAATTAGCAAGGGCACACACCCCTTCCCATCAATAGGAGACTTTTCAATTACTTTGAAAGGCTTTGGATCAGGATCTAAAAGAGCAAAGACTTACTCCTAACAAAGATGCTTGAATAGAGATGGAAAGCTGTTAGGCAGATTCTTCTGGCATGCTAGATGCTAAAACAAAATGATCAGCACACTTAGTGCATTCACTTAAGCTATGCTATGGGTAAAGTGGTGGTTTTATAACTAAGGAATCCTGGAGGATAACTAATGGTGGTTATAATTCTTGCTGCTTTTTTCTAATCCATGTTAAAAGGTTACAAGTGCAATTTGTTTATTCAGTCTCATGACAAATACCTGGGAGAGTCCTTGTTTCAGCTGCAGTCAGCTGTGGGAATGGGGAGAGGAAAATACCTGCTGATGGTGAGGAAGAGGAGAGGGACTCGGGGAGTTATGCTGAACGTGCCTGGGGTGAGTGTGGGGCTGCTGGGATATACTGGCCCTAACCTTGGGGTTGGGAAGGGTGGTAAGGCTGTGGATGCTTGGTGCTCTGATGATATGCTAACAGGGATATTCCTGCCATTGATGTTCTTCATCTTGGAATTTTGTTCGGAAACTCAGCAGGATTAAAAATCCTTATTATAGTGTCAGATTATAAAAATACTTTTTATGGTATTGGATTGCAGCCATGGCTTGAATTCTAGTGAGGCTATGAGATACCAAGAAGGGGAAAAGGAATTACTTTTTGGGAATGTTTTACAGTTTCTCATCTTGCCTGCTCTAACAGTTGCCAGCATTTGGCATCCTGGCTAGTCAGAACTATTTTGGAGTTGCCTCTTTTGGTTTTCCTTTTCTTCTAGTTAACTGGAGTTTTATTTTTTGCAGTGAGCCATTCTGTACTGCTCTGTGGATTTCTTAAAAAGCTTTGTAACTGAACTTTATTTTTTTCCTGTATGTAATTTGATTTTGAAGTTGTCAGTGAACATTTCTGTTAAGAAAAAAAACATGTCCACTTGTATTATGAATTAATTTTATTGGAAGAAAATACCATTCAGATGTGCCAAGGTTAAGTTATTTGGCAATAAGAGACTTTGGGTCCATTCCATCTGGAATGACATAGTCCTGATGAAGCAGTTGTTAAAAGGAATTGATTTTAAAATAACATGACCTGTGCTTAAAAGAAATTAGCTTCAGATAGTCTAGTAAGTTGCTTTTTCCCAGGCTTGCTTATTGTTTTATTTAAAAGCTCTTTCAGAATAGACCCATTAGCTGGTCATATTCACTAATTGTGAGCTTGTCTTTTCTTTGGCTTATAAAGGCTTTGGATTTAGGTCAGAAAGAAAAGGGATGTAATAGGCAATTTTAAATTGCCATTTTTTCTCTTTTTAATATCAGTTTTGTTTGACTTGTTTGCATTATGTAGACAAAGCTGTGATACCAGAGTCTAAAACCCTGATGGTGTCTGCATACCGCTTGGGGCTGCTGAGACACCAGTATCCAGCCCAGAAGCTTCTCTGGTGGGCTGAGGGCGAGACCTTGAAGTTTGTTCTTTGGCATTTCATTCCTTTTCTGTTATTCTGTTTTGTCTGAGATGGTGTGATTTCCTGTGTGCTGGTCATGTCGCCTTCTTTGGTGCCATAGGCAAATGTCATCAGTGTTTTCTTAATTTTCATACCATGTTAATGCAAATACCAAACAATAGTTGGTTTTAGTAAGTCCTCTTACAGATGGGTATTTTCTTAAATCCTTTTTTTTTTCTTTTTTTGGACCTAAACAGAACTTTAAAAACAATAATTATTTTTCTAAAGAAACATGCCTGGAACCTGTCAGGAGCTTTGTTGCTATTGTTCTTTCAGGGCTATAGATTTTCTTGAGGAAAAACAAACAACAAAATAATTGACATTGTCTTTCCACTACAAATATTAGTCTTGAATCTCCTAAAGTGTTGTGTGTTGTAAATGAAGCTGTAATTTGAACCCTGCTTGGTTCTGTATCTCTGCACACGTCCATAGTAGCGTACTTGGGCATTTCAAATGTCATTTTAATACATAATGAAGATTAAAGAGTGGTACTTTACCAGCCAAGTTTCTATCCAAAAATACTGCACAATTTTGGCTTGGTTAAACCAGCTGAACAGGGGGAATAATGTCTTGATATGGAAATAAGAGATAATTGTACCATAAACTGAGGCAGATTTTAAACCAAGCGTTAGTGTAGTTTCATGTTTTTTCTGAAGCCAGGCAGGCAAAACCATAGGCAGGTGAGTAGAAGAAATTACCTTTACAAAAGTTTATAAAATATTTTTTACTAGCTAGGTAGCCTGGTCTTAATTAGTATTGCTAAGACCCTTTAGTCATATCACTTCTAAATGACCACATATGTTCTCTAAGTAGACTCGTAGACTAAGCAGAAGTAGACTTGTGGCTTGTCCTCATCCTGGGGAGAAGCCATTTTTATGGTGAACTTTTAAAGTTTCCTGTATATATGAAGGAGATCTAATGGTTGGGCTTTTTTCTTGGAATTTGCAGTAAGTGTATTGAGATGGACTCCCTGATATGACTGTGGGACATATATATATTCATCCAAAAGAAAGAGCGTTGCAGTGAAAGCTTTAAGATGATACACGAGATATCAGTACTTAATCACTAAAAAAGGGACTATATATCCTATCTCTAATCCCAGCAATTCACAGCTGTGTTGTGTGTCAGATTCTGTGGTTTTGTCATTCTGGGGACATTTGCAGCCGTGATGTGGTCCCTGCACGTACAGGGATGGGCTCTGCTTTGAGCCACAGCCTGTTCCTCTGGCCATGGTAATAGTTACTCAAGACAGATTGCTCACTTTATGAAAGGTTAAACAGTTAACTTTGCAGTTGCCAATCTGATAAAACAAATTTTATATTAGATTCAGAGTCCAGACAATTTTTTTATTTTTGAGAAGTGTAGTGAATTTTTTTTTCAGAAATCCATATATTTTTGGACCAATCATTATGTTAAATATTTTCTGGCTTTACTTTTTTTCCTTTTCTAAAAGTACCGTTTATGTTAGTTGGACAATATTGCTGTCTACCACAATGTGAAAATAGGTTTCATTCAATTAATGAACTGGAAACAGGAAGACATTACATAGTAAATGAGGTTTACATATGATAATGTTGGATTTGTCATGTAAAAGATTGCTTCCTTTCAGCTCCCTGAAAGGACTAAATTTTGCCTTTGTACAGATGGTACAATGCTAATAAAAAGAGAAGGGTCTATGGAAAGTATAACAATAAACTAAATCTATAATTCTAATGAGCATAAAAAAAGACGGTATTTTAATACACACGTAGGTGGGAGTTAGGTAGTAGCATCAAAAGCTAAAGGCTCAATCGCAGCTTTGCAACAGACTCCATATGTAGAGCAGCATCTCTCTCCTATGCCTTGGACGACGTACATCCCCATGCACGTCAGCTAGGATGGATGTGGAGGAGGAACTGAGGCTTTACTTCTTGCCATTTTGCCCCCATTTCAGTGAGAATAAGTCCAGCGACCAGAAGCCAGTTGGACCCTACCCAATGCTGCCTGAAAGCTGCTTTCCTTTGCTGCCTGGTCCAAGGCAAGAAGAGGTGGAACACTGTGGGTTTTATTATTATGACTCTCTTCAGTAATATGAAGTAACATGCTCTAGGCAATCCTGCTTCAGCAGGGGAGTTGGACTAGATGATCTCTACGGTCCCTTTCAACTCTAATAATTCAGTGAAATTCAGTGAAATATATTAGTTGTATCGTTTTTAGTCAAACCAATGAAACTAAGGCGCCAAACAATAAATGTTCTGTAGTGTCACAACCTGTTATGATACAACTGTAAGACTTGTAAATTGTATTTTTTTTTCCTAGAAGTTGAGGTCATTAAAAATTATATTACAGAATCTCAATACTTTTTAATATCGAAGCAGAAGAAATACTGAAAATGTGATTTGAGGTTGAAAAACTCAGAGAGTAAAAGGGAGATAAAATCTGAAAGGAAAATCTTAAAAGATCTCATGAGTTTCAGATAAGTCTCATTGTTCTAAACGCTCCAGCCCACCCTTTCTAAATGGATGTTGACAATATTTCTAGGGTTTTTTTTTAATGTGTGTTTTAACCAGCATGGTAGCTAGATGAGTTTAGTTTAATGTTTCTCTCTTGCTCCACAGGGACTATGGTCTTTTTTGGTCATTATCATTAGTAATTCTCCTTTTGTAGATCCAATCTCTGAAGCTACTGCTCCTCCCACTGACCTGGAGCAAGCAAACCTACAGTAGTTCTCAGCACTGGGGCTGTCCTGATCCTGCCTTCCTTTCTTAGAGGAAAGGAAGTTTGTGCAAGTCATCTCCTGTATGTTTTTGTGTCATGGAAATTGTCTTCAAACTCAAAACAAATGTGCTAAACTTCTTTGCCAAAAAAAAAAAGTCTCTATGACTTTTCTTCTGAAGGACATTGAAGGCAGTTAATCAGCGTTCCTGGAACAGTAGCCTTTCACCAACTGGAAGACTGTTAATTATATGTTTCCTTAATTTTAACTTTATTAAACTAAAGAGCATTGTCTTATACCCATGAGTCATACTTCTGCCCTGACTATTCGTGCTGTTCTCAGTTGGACTTTGTTTCATTCTTTCCAGTTTCTTTGCACCTTTTTTAAAATATGGATGGGACATGGTGTGCTAACTGAGGGTAGGATTATTAGCACAGTGGTCTCATGTAAATGCTCTTGTTAACAAATCCCTGAAATTCTCTTTTCTGAAGCAGTTTCATTCCTTTGTTTGATACTGAGCTCATAGGCCCCTGTAACTTTGAAACTCTTATCTGTGTTACAGCTCCTGTACTGGAAATTTCCCATTTGCATTTGATTTCTCCTCTGTAAGTGTAATGCTTTGCATTCGGCTTTATTGAATTTCATCTTAATTTCAGACCATCACTCCAAACTGTTAATATCTTCTTGGATTTTGATCCAGACCTCCCAAGGGTTCCCACCATCCCAGCTCCTCAACATTGCAAATTTTATAAATGTAATCTCTTTTCCCTTTAACTGAGTCATTATGAAAATATTGAACACAGCTGGGGCAAGGACAGATCCCTGAGGAATCTCACCTGAAATTTCCTCCTGGTTTGACAGTGAACCGTTGATAACTACTCTTTGAGAGCAGTTTTTCAGCCAATTGTTCCCTCTACCTTATGATAATTTTATCTAGTCCTAGACCATATTTTCTTAGTTTTATTACAAGAACGTCATGTGAAACAGTATCAAAAATCTTACTAATAACAAGATGTATTACATTGGCTGTGTCTCCCTTATCCACAAGGCCAGTTATCCTGTCAAAGAGAGAAATTAAATTGGAGAGCTCTATGCATGAGACTTTTTTTTTAATCAAGCCATTTGAGTTATGACCCTTGCAATACTAAATAATTTTTTTTTGAAATAATAAACATGCTGTTTTTTTCTGCACTACCACTGTAAGACAGTTTGCTTGTTTGTTATTGGTGGTGTTTTGGTGTTTTGCTTTTTTTTTTCCTTTTTAAAATTATCTGGTGATGTGAGATTAAGAATAATGGTTTGAAAGCCATAAGCCATTATCTGACTGTTACCAAAGACAAAAATTAGGGTGGGAGCAACAAGCCTTCCTCCATAATAGCGTTTTCTCCATTTCAAACTGATCAGTAGGAAGTGGATTTAGAAGTGCTTTAAATTATTTCACATCATTTACTGGTAATCTAACCAGCATGTACTGCATGTACCCTAAGTGCTGATTTTTTTAAAAGCATAAGAGGAAGAGCAAAAGAACTTTTTATTCTAAGTCATTCTGTAATTTACACATTTTTGTATCAACCCACTTACTAGTGCCATACATAAGTGTTTCCTCTGAACAGATTTAATTTTTAATTTTCCTGAATCAGTGTTAACCAGGAAAAAGGTAATTGTTGTCAAGAGTATTCAAACTGTCAGAATATCATTCAATCTAAAAGCTGTTAGAATCTGTGCAAAAGTAATTACTGAAACTCTATTCAACTGTAATAATAACCTGCCACTGATGACAGCAATTACTGGGGAAAGTGTAATAGAAATCAAAGGCGCATTTTTCTCTGACAAGTACATTTCTAACTAAGGTTTACATTGGTTGAATAGTGTTGACAATGATGATGTGCTGTATCACTCTTAATCACGGTTGGCATGATGTTACAGTTCGAACTGCTCACTATTAGAGGAGGACTAATTGCGTGTTTCATTTGACACTGTCCATGCTTTCTGTACATAGGAATATATATTATAGATGAGCAGAGTTTAAGTGTTGTGCCTCATTGCCTGACTCGCGTCCTTTTTAAGTGTAGGTTATAAGTACTTTTGCGTTTAACATAAAGGTTCCAATTAGAACCAGGATGAACATGTTAGGTCAAATTCTACTGTGTACAAAACACAGAGGGATGGGAAGGAGCATGGTGGCAAAAGTCAACCCACCTTCTGCTTCTTGGCTAATGAAGGTCATGCAGAGTCCTGCTCCCCGATTTACCTCTCTAGGAGGTATAGCTGTCTGATCAAACAGGCTTGATAAGATGGTTCTTTGATGCTTCAAGCTAGTAATACATCACTGAAGCAATTAGTCTGCCGTTGTTGTTATTGTTGTTGGATTTAAGTGTCAGTGCTTTCCTTCAACTCAAAAATCAAGACCTATTTTGGCACACACACAGTGCCAGTAAGAATAACTGTCCTGGCTTTGGTAGACTTCTGTTAGGAGAAGATTTAGTTATTTGTATTATTTGGAGAGGGAGGAAGAAGGGACATCCTTCTTGGTAGTATTTATTCCCTGTTGATGAATTTTGCCCACTTTTTCACCAATACATTAGAAGTTTTCTCCAGAATTTTCCCTTGCTGTGAGAACTCCTTAGAAACAGCTCGATTTCAGAGTAATCCATCCACATCTCTCTGTTTCAGCATCCCTCATCTGTAACTCCCAACACAACCACTCTTTTTGTGAACAAACTTGGGACAACTGTCCTTTGTGGGCAATACTGGGGCAGGTGTCCAGAGTGCCCTGTGTATCAGTCCTGCCCAGTAATTCTCAAAATAATTCCCCAAACATGTTAAAGCATCACAGAGGGAGCTAATTTTAGCAGGTTTTTTTGTTGCCTTTTGGTCTATCAGAGAAACTTCAAGGACTGAACACATGCAGGAGATGATGTGCAGGTCTGGAGAAAAGATAATGAGAGCAGTTTCAGAACACATCAATGATCAGGTTTTCATGCAAGAAATTAGGTCCATTGAGTTTTATAGAGTGGAAGAAATGAAGATAACTGGGTGACATTGTGCAGTTAATCGCATTTCTGTTGTGAGGGCTGTTTTGTCCTTCATATATTTCTACAGACCATAAGCCCACATTCACTACAAAGGCTGAAACTCATTATTATTTTATGGCAGAGACAACTATTTCCACAATGAGACTCAGTAGAAAAATGCAGTGTGGAATTCAGGTGAAGAATAGGGAGGCACAGAAGTAAACAGTCTTTCTGAGGCCACCAAACAGTCCATTGAAGTTAATCCAAACTGTCTGCAGGACTCTTTTATGTTTCCAGGGGGCTTTCTGAAATAGCTTTTGGGTGGTACCACATCGTTGACCATCCCTGCAATCCTGTTTCCCTAAGATATTTCTGAGCTTTTACAAACCACTTACACTTGAATATGTGAGTAGTGCAGGTAGACTCCTAGACTCATAGAATACCAAATTGCAAGGGACTTTAAGGATCACCTGGTCCAACCTTTCTTGGAAAAAGCATGGTCTAGACAAGATGGCCAAGCCCCCCGTCCATCTGAATCTTAAAAGTGTCCAACGTTTGGGGAATTAACCACTTCCCTGGGGAGATTATTCCAATGGCTGATTGTTCTCATTGTGAAAATTTTTCCTTTTGAGTCTACTTGGAATCTTCACTGGATTAACCTGTACCCATTACCCCTTGTCTTTTCCATGTGACTCCTTGTAAATAAAGGAGTCTCCACCTTCTTTGTAGCCACCCTTTAAATACTGAACATGGGGATAAGGTCTCCCTTAAACTGCCTTTTCCCAAGGCTCAACAAAACCAATTCTCTCAGCCTTTCCTCATATGGCAGGCTTCCCAGACCTTGGATCGTCTTGGTGGCCCTTCTCTGGACACTCTCCAGCCTGTCCACATCTTTTTTCTTTTTTTTTTTTTAATAGCAGGGACCAAAACAGCACAGGTGTGGCCTGACAAGCACCGAGTAGAACGGGATAATGACTTCTTTCTCTCTGCTGCTGATGCCCTTGTTGATGCAACCCATCATCGTGTTGGCTTCCTTTGCCACAGCAGAGTACTGTTCACTCATGTTGAGCTTGTTCTCCACCAGCACCCCCAGGTCCCTTTCCGTCCTCAGCCAGGATGATCTTGTGGATTAACTCCACACATGACTAACTGTTTATCAAATTGGGGCCTTGCTTGGCTCCAGATAGGAGATTGCCAGGAGGAGTTCATTGTATCATTCTACTTATTGCGCTAATTGCCTGTTTATGTTTTGTGACAGCCAACACTACCCAATAATTTTTATAAACAGAGGCGCTTTCACAAAATCTACTAAATAAAAGTCACAGCTCTTGTAAACCAAAATGATTTTAAAGGAAACTTGGTATTTCCCCTTTGATTTTCCTATTGATGTTTAACAGTTGCATCAGATTGGGTCCCTGGTGTTCTGTTAACATGTGGCTCTCTTTTATTATAACGTAACAATAATGCAATTCAGCTGAAAACATGTGTTAAAACACTCTTAGATTTTGTGCACACCTTATTAATTATACTAACTGCAAAATGATGGGGTCTTTGACAATCGTTTCTATAAACTCTTTGGGTTTCTAAAATGATGGACTACCTGAATGAAGGTAGTGTTTTCTGGTTTATTGAATGGTTGCAGGCAGGCGTTTGCGTAACCAGGTGATACATATATTTATGTATTATGCTGATGAGCAGTTGCACTTTATTCCTTAGTTGAAGTAAAAGATGTGAGAGTGACTAAAAACAAAAACATGCCAGGACCTTCTCCCAGATTGGAGGTTCCTACCTAAGAGAAGAGTCGTACAAATACAGATGCTGTATTTTTTCTTAGAGGGCTGAAAGCACAGCAAGGTGGCACGGGCCGTGAACACAGTTTCCGTATGGCTCCTTCTGTAGGCTGAGAGCACCCGAGGCAGAGCTCTGCCTCCATGACAGTCACTCCATCAGTGGCAGCGCTGGCATGACCATTGGTCATCCTTTTTACAAGGTAATAGGAGACAACATAGACTTTGAAAACATTTTTCCTTACAGAGTTCATGCAAACTCAGCTGAATGCATGTGCTCGTGCAGTTTGCACTTCTGTGTCCAAGGTGGAGAGATTAAGTAGGTGTCTGTGTGACTTGCTTGTGCAAATGTGTGAACTACATATACAATGAATTACACAAAAGGGTTGCAACCTCTCCCCCTATACCCATGAAAATTTGTTTGGGAATGTCCTGGTTTGAGGATTTTTGAGGCATTAATACTACTGATGTTTTTCCCCTTTACCTGTTTGCGTTTTCAATGCTACATCTGCTGACAGCATGTAAGAAATCCCCATCAAGTGCTTAGAAATGATTAGTCAGGTATCCCCCAGATTAGGATTTGGGCTTAAAAAGAAAAATCCAGTTACTTGCTTTCTTTTTCCATGTCCTTAAAGGTTCATATTTTAAAGCTTTTCTCTGAAAATCTGATGGCCTTTTTGCCTTTTTTTTTTTTTTTTTTTTTTAAAGCAAGAGAGCTGAGATTAATGGAGATCATATAGATAAATCTGTTGTCTCAAGAGAGTTGAGACTTCAAGAAAAATACTATCACAACTTTCTGGTAAAATATCAAGTCTGACAATCTTGTGTGCTTGCTAGAAAATTGTAAAGTGTAAATTAGACTGTCTAAGTAAAAAAGGCAGCTGTCTTTTGAAAACAGCAGGTGTAAAAGACCGTATTTTGACCCCAAATCTTTTCCACTCATTTTTCCAGCCTTTGCCTTCTCTCTGACCCTTTGTTCAAGCTCTGCTACTTTTGTTGCATTTCACCATTGCCTTTTCTGTGTGCTTTAGCAGTAAACAAAGGAACCTGTAATTGCCAAAAAAAGGGTGGGAACAGAATTGGAGAGAAACTAGAGGAAGGTGGGCAGTAACAGCACAACTGCAGTTATTCCTCCAGCCCAGCTATGGCTACTGTGTACCAAAGTTGCTGCATGCAGACACGAGTGCTTGGCCAGGTGGTCTTCTCCAGTCATGCCACCCAGGCACCAGTTCACTGTCTGGATCACAGCCACAGCCTGCCTGGAGCTGATACCACTCCTGGTTTTGTACAGTGGGGAAAAGCAGGAAAACAGAGGAGCTGCTTCAGGGATCTACCTCCTTTGATGTGATTGGTGTACATCTAGGGGCTTAAATGTCTCTTCTATTCCCATCACTTAGGACTCCCTTGACCTTTTCCAATATTTTACATTCATTTCCCAAGGTTTTTGTTGTTTGGTTTTGTGGGGTTTTTTAATTATTTATTTCATCTGATGATTAATGTGAGATTTCACTCTTATGATGAAGTGTTGCTAGTTCCTGAATTTGTTAACATCTGCTGAAGCTGCATAATTAACTCTTTGTTCCAAGTGTGTTAAATGGACATGGATTTACTACCCGTTACAGAAATTTCTTATCTAGGCTGAGGTCAAAAGTTGTTATCAACTGGTGTTTTTCCACTGATATCTAATAATATTATGCTAGTTTACACAAGCTGAAAATCTGCTCAAAATAAGAGAGGAATGGTGGGGATTTGCTATTGGAAGTTGTCTTTAGAGGCTCCTCACTATAGGAGGAGACTGAAGAGTAAACCCTCTGAAATACGAAACAGTGAAATGGAGGGAAAGTGCCTACTATATACTTAAGGCAAGCTATATCCAATGTGAATGAGATAAGATGTCCTTTGACTGTATATCAGGCTAATAGCAACAGCCTGTTTTCTCTGAGATGGCCTTAGAGCTTTAGTTTCTCTTTCTGCTGGAACACTTCATCACTGATGTTTCTACTTTTCCACCAAGTTTACACTTAGTCAAAATGAACACCTAATAAGCAGTAGTACCTGACTTAAAGATGTGTCATTACTGCCCTATCCTGGTGTGACCGCCTCAAATGGACAATCACAGAGAAGGTGGCATCCAGGCCAGTGATGAGACTTCAATGTGTGGCAGTAAAGACAACATCTGCCTTGCATATTTCTGCTTGCCTACATAATCATGCATAGCTTTCTATTGTTCCAGGAGTTACTCAAGCATATAATAGAGTTTCAATGAGTTCAAACCTCCTGTTTTAGATGGTGTTTTAGTGCGCTGTTTTTCTGCTTCAGCATGGATTAGGTGTTTTTTTTTTTTTTTCTACCAGCCCTGTCACATCAAGGGAAGCACATGGAGAGAGTGTGAAGGGGATCATGGACTATAAATGCTGACTACGCAGCTGTATCACAATTTTTAAAATGTAGGAAACAAAAATATTACTTGAAAGATAGTTGTAACACCTGTTCAGTTACTCTCTGCTTGGTACCAAGAAACAACCCTCTGGCCCTGAACGCGTTTATTGCCATACAGATTCTGCATCTGCAGGTGGGGTTTTGACCTGGTGCAAACGAACTTGCACAGCAGAGCCAGGACTTCAGGGAATGGCAGCCCCAGACAGGGTTTGTACCTGGGAGTTTTACCTGGTAATTTGGTTTGCAGATTCATAACAATGGTTCAAGGAGTCTTATTCAGTCTTGCTGGGATCACCTATTGAATCGTGGATGGTGATGCTGTATCTCAAGGATCCTGTCCTCCGAGCCCTGTGCCATGCCCCCTGGATCTTGTGCAATTTCTGTCATAATAATTTAATAAGGAAAAATTATTGAAAATAATATATTTAGTGGTTCTGGACCTATGTTGCAGTAAATACTTTTAGTTTAAGTATGCAAATGATTGACTTGAGAAATAGGAACAGGAACATGGTGTGTGTGCCAGTGGAGGCAATACCCACTCAGGCTAGTTGATACCATCCTCCCTGCAAGTGGTTGCCTCCTCCATCAGCCTGCTGGTCAAGTATTGTGGGCTCACGCTCCTAATTCCTCTCAGCCAGGTTGGTTTAAACTGTTTGAATTACCTGCCCAGCTATCCCAGCTGATTCACTATTTTTTTATTTTTTTATTTTTTTATTTTTTTTGCCTGGGGAGAATTGAAGTGCTCAGTTGAACTGATTGGCCAACAGATCAGTTCAAAACCTCCAGCAACCAGGTTTTAATGAGCAGCTAGGGGAGTAACTTCTTCCTGGCACAGGCTGCTCCTGAAGAGGCTATCTGTGCATATCCTTAAGACATTTTAAAAGACTGAACATTTTTATACCTTTAAATCATATTAAAAGTGACTTCAGGTGTTGCACTGCTTTAAGTCATTTGATTCCTTAAGACTGCATGGTGCCCACATCTGCCATTAGCGCATCCCTTTAATGATCAAGGCTGGAGTGTTCAAACGGGCTTAAACAAGTTAGCACTCAAATCCCTTGGGTAGCCAGCAGGACAGATTTGAACACATCAGTCCTGCTTCTTAATTAGATCCCAAAATCTCAAAGTAAAAATCAAGTGATATTTTAAACAATTCTTTTATAATTGCCATCTTAGTTAATTTTTCCTAAGAATTTTCAACCTTCATTTAGAAGATTATATCAGTTGTGCACTTAATTTTAAGCCTGTAAATAACCTCATCTCTCCACAGCAATAATTTAAGCAGCCATTAAGTCATGTGAATGAACACCTTTGGAAGTTAGGTGAATGCTTAAATGTTTTGCTCAATAGATGTCTAACATTAAACAGGTATTTATGTGCTTTGCTCCACCAGGGCCTTAAAGACATAATTTAAGTAGATGGGTGTCTTCTCCTAATGACTATAATAAAAGATCAGTGAGGGGAAAGTGGTGGGGAAGTGTGTCGGATGCAGTGGTGGTTCTGGAGAGTGCAGGAATGGATTAGAAAATTTTTCATCTCTCTTTCATTTTTTCAAGCACAAAAAAGGAATCTCATCCCTTTCTTCAGGTGAGTAAATGAAAGGACTGCTTTCAAAACAGCTGCATGTAAATTTTCAATTTCTTTCTGTGCGTTTGGTTACTTGACGAAAAAAACCAATCTGTCTGGCAGGCAGATGTGCTTTGAGAGACTTTTCTGTGCTTTCTCAGAGGGAAAATGTTTAAAAATGAAAAGAAACTCGCTACGGGCCATAAGATGCACGGTGCTTTATTAGCCATTGTTCTATTGTATGACCCATCATTCTTTCTTAATACATGCACAGGAGCAAGTACCCATGTTTTAGAAATCACAGATCTATGCTGTTTGTCTTGTGTTTTCTCCAGTGGACAGCATGCCATTATTGTCACACGCTCTGGTTATATTTAATGCAAGGAGGATACAAGTCCTTTAAAAAAATGTCACTTCAGTGGTACTCTATGCATTTTTTATTCCTGAATATTAAGTTCCAATTTTTATAGCCTTAGCTCAATCTGTGGCTTCATAAAACATCATAAATTGGAGCTTAGCTTTACAGGCAAGCAAGATGATTTGATAAGCATGGGATTGCCCCTACTACATCAAGTAACGTTTCCTCTCTTAGTATCCAGAAGCACTGAGTTATGGCACTGGTACAGTAGCCAGCCAAGAGATATAAGAAGCCTTATGCAATTAACTTCTTGCATCTTGTCTTTTTTTTTTCCAAGGGGAAAAAATGAAAAAAGTTCTTTTAACCAGGTATTTTTTTTCCAATTTTACCCTGTAGCAGAGTCAGCTAAGTGCAACCTCTTGTCGGCACAATCATTATCTATAATTTACATGCAAGAAGCAACAGAAACTTTTAGGGTGAAATGAATGTAAAACTAGAAACCTCTGCCTGTTCCATCATCCAGCCTTGCAAGTACAGTAGCTATGTCACTGACTGTATTAAGAGCTATTAAAATGGCTTTGATGTATTGCTGGATTTTGGTATGATTTCCTACGTTTTATTATTCCTCTGACTATCATTCGCTATTTTTAAATGGAATCTACTATTATGGGATACGAGCAGTCTGTCCTTCAGAGGAGACTCTGCACCAATAGCCCTTCTGCTCATCTTCAGTGGCATGTACAGGGGGATGCTAACGATCCCCTGGTAGTTCAGTGTCCTAGCCACCATTTATACTATTTATCATCAAAGAAGATTCTGATATTCAAGGTTGTGTGCAGGCACAGGAGCTGCATGCATAATGGCTCTGCTGTTTGGTGCTGCAGCCTGAGAATGGTGTGAGCTTACCTGGGTGCATGTTTCCATCGCTGCTTACCAACCACCCTTTGGCTGGTCCCTTTGGCTCTGCCCCTGTTAGCAAGTGGTGTGGCTCAAGGGCACCTGAGCTGATCTCCCCATATCCTGTTCCTGGCTCTAGTCTTAAATCTCTTTAGATAAATCATCTTTCTCCATCCATGGTCAGGTCATGCTTGCTTAGCCACAAGGGTCTGCTGCTGCAGGGGGGGGTTGGCAATGTTTTTCCACAAAGACCTGCACAGTGTTTTAAGGCTAATTCAATACCTGGATGAGATGTAGTGATGAGAGAAACAAAGAGGTTATTGAGAAAAACAGCATTTAATGAACACTAAATGTATTATTCCCTTTTTAACAAAGCTGCCTAAAATCTATTGATTTTTCTACTCACAGATTTCTCATAATAAAAAAATTAGCGCCTTACTGTTATTCCCCCAAATCTCATTTATTTTCAGTGTGATTGTACTCATAAGCTCACCAGTTAGAACGATGGGACTCAGATCATCCAAATTAACAAATTCCTCTTCAAGTCTAACAAAACACGCTGTTCATCTGGGCCTGCATCTTGGGAGTCAGCATTGCTAGTGAGAAAAACAAGCTGAAACTGATTTGGTTGGTGTTTGGCTGCGCTTCTTTTTCCCTCTGGCTTAGCCATCTTAATGAACCCCTCCCCATGCATAGTTATTTTCATAACTCTATTTACAGATATTCTTATGTTACATCTCTTTGACCAAAATTAACAATAATAGGTTGTTTTGTCTTTGCCTGTTGCACTAGTTCACTTCCCATTAAACTTAGGTTAGCTCTAGAATGACGTGTCTGTAGTAGCAATATCAAGGTACCTTACCTGGCCCTTGAGCCACTCTGTTGCAGCTACATCTGCATTTATTTTTACGATTCATTTGTTTGGGTTTTGTTGTATTTTTTTTTCTCTTTTTTTTCACCACTGATAAGATGCCACAAAAAGGCTTTTGGCCAAGCTGCTGGTTTTCCTTGCAGAGCGGTTATCCAGTGTATTGCTGGCAGTGCCTTTAGGGGGAAATACATAAGTTGGAAATCAAGCTTCCCAAAAAACAAACAGCACTTCTGATTAGTATCTCATATTGTTATCCTTCCTGCTTCATTTGTTTTCCAGATGGGCGAAATAAAGGTCAACAACCCTAGGGCAATGATCTGATTTGAAAGAAATGTGATTTCTGAAAGGGAAATTTGCAAAAATAGCCATAACCAAGAAATGAGAAACATTTTAAGAAATTGGCAGTTCAGACTAATCTTCCATGTAGTTTATCTTCATGAATTGGTGATACTTTATTGGCCATGCAGATGCGCTGATAATCCAGTCCTGTTCTTTTTGTGCTATTTTAAAATCACTTTTTAATTCAAATTTTGATATTACTATCATCGTGAACAAGGAGATAAAGGGCACCGTCGTGGTTAAAGACGTGGCACATTGTACGCTACTGTAGCCGTAGTTTCCCTGGAGGGAGAAGCTGGAGCTGCCACATCCCCGGGTTGGCTGGTGACCCTTCTTTCTGGCTTCTGTCCCCTCCCATTCCCCCGCTTGATCCAGGACTTTACAGGATGCTCTACACCATGGGCTCCTCCCGCGTCTGTCCTGGCTGCTTGTAGAGCAGGGCTGCCCATCGGCTCTCTAGGAGGCCCTCAAGTACCACACATCCCTTGCATCCCGCGGGCGATGAGGAGGGCTGATGGCAGAGCTGTGAGCGGGAGCGTGCCCTCCCTGGCTCACCCCTTCCCTCACACCTGGAACCGGCATCTCGGGAGCCGCTGCTGGCTCCCCTGCAGGCCTCCTCCTAAAATCTGGGTCATGTCTCCCTCTAGGGGCTCGCAAGGAGGATGAAACCCACCTTCCCCTGGCAGAGGAGGCTTTAAATGCAGAGAGCCTCCTTTTGGCAGCAAGCCCGTGTCACAGAAAAAAGGTGTGTAAGCTTTTAGAGGCTGTAATGTAATACAGAGCATGTACCCGTGGAAAAGACAGGTTAAAAGTTTTATGTTAATACACTTTTCTGGCAGAAATTAAATTCCTGCCTCCTATCTGAGCTGTGAGGAGGCTTAGCTGTAGGCTGATGCATTTTTGCTGTATGGGTGAAGGTCCAAGTGGTCTCATCTTTGCTCTGTGCTATGTCCACGGTACAGCTCCTACATCTCCTGGGCAGGGCAGGGGTGTGTGGTGGCTGTACCCTGCTCCCCAGACCCATGGAGTTTGCCAATCACCTTCCTCTGCAGCATCCTTAGGTATTTTGGAGGTGGATGCTGCTGTCTGCTGGGGAAAGATGCTCTTCCAGAGGGTGCTGCTGGGTGCTTTGCTGAGCACTGATGCAGTTGTAGCATAGGGACAGGGGAGAGGATGGGGACATGGACATGGTCTCTCAGAGCAGAGCATGAAGAAGAAAAGTGGGTGGAACGTTAGGCTTTTATTCAATATTTTGTTGAAATGGAAACACAGAAGCATCTAATTGGTATGATATAGTATTCAAACAGAATTCCTCAAGCTGAATTTTGAATGTGCAGTTTAATTTGATGTTTTTGTGGACTTTCTGGATAGTTTGTATTTGCTGTTTTTACAGGAACAGGAGCAGTGGGAATTTTCCCCTGTTTAGTGGCCGGGCAGTCATGATAATCGTTCTGTGCCACAATTGACCTGATATTGATCTGAAACTCTGGGAAGAAAAGAGGTCTAATAAATAAATATAAATCAATAAATTTAATCAAAATATAAAGGACAGTCTTCCTACAGGCATCAGCGAGAACTGCAGGAATGGAAAGGCAGCCCATGCAATTTGAATGACTACTGGTTTTGTGTGAGGAGTCAAGTACAGCTCTCAAAGACCTTGCTGTAATTAGGGGACAAAGAAACTCATTTCACCAACTTTAATCATCTAAAATTTAGAGTGAGGCTTCCTCAACAGTCAGCTGAGAGATGGGATGAGTCATCTTCTGGAGGAGTGTGTTCATTAGCTGCGGTACATGATCATCTAGGCAGTAGGTGCCTAATTTTTATAGGGCCAAAGTGAGGTGCAGTTCATCTCATCCCTCTTGACAGTTGCTTCTTGGGCCTTTACAGCCACTCCCCAAGGAGCAGCAAAGAATCCTGTTTACCACAGCAATTACTTACATTGAGACGATTTCCCATTGCCTGAAAGTAATTAATCTTTTTTAAATTATGTTTGTTCCGTCAGCAAAACTAAGGATATCTATAAAGATGTAGTGGCAGTGTTGCTGATAAATAATCTAACAAATTTTTGAAAAAGCCAAAAACAATTTGAGTACAGTTATTTTTTCATTGGCTGCAGTGTAAATGAGGAATAGTTCCTGAATGCCCAGCTTGCATACCAGAGACTTTGCATGAAGCTCATATAACGCTTACGAGCCTTCGGGTCTTGCAGGATAACTACAGTGCTATGAAACCAGGATATGTCACATAGATGCAACCCCTATATAATAATTACTACTTGCTTGTTTATGTCAACCCTAATTAAAGAATATAGCTATGCTCAAAATCAAGCCAAAGGATATTGCTGATTTGGGGGACTGAGAATATTATATACGTGTCTGTGCTGCAAAATGAAAGACTTTGCTCCAATATGAGTTCTTGCAACCTAATGGGAGAGATAGACAACTGACTGTAAGAGCCTTGTATTTGTGCTAGAATAAGGAAAAAATATTTCACGGTTACCAGAAAGTCAATCCTTATTTGGTGTTTTTGCTGATTATGCATTATTGCTATAAAAGCAGTCTCTCTTTACCATGAGCCTTGCAAGATGCTCTGGCTTTGCCCTGAAGCACCGTGTTTAGGCAGTTGCTCACGGGAGAGACAAGACCTGCAGATGATGGGGAAGGGGCTGTGATGCACGTACTGGGGGGAATCATCCTCATCCCACCCCAGGTGTCACCTTCAGCAGATCCGTCCCAGGGAAGCAAAGTGTACATGCAGATGTTTTACCTTGCCACATTTTTTTCTTCTGCCAGGGAAAAGAGCTGAGGGTGAGTTTAGCTCTTAAATTTTCTTTTCTTTCATTTTGACTCTTCTGCATGTGGGTATTTTGGCTTGAAGTTGCCTGTCTGGGGTGGTTGAACTGGCCCTGGCTGTGAGGTCTCGCCTCGGGGATCCCCCATGGCTCCTTACTGCGCCCTGACTGTTGAAAGAGAAGTACTAGAATTAATTTTATTCTCCTTATATATCAGCTAAAGAACATATTCGAAGGAGATGAAAATACCTAATGACACAGAACGGTGGGCAGGCGGTTCGTAGCGAGGGAAAGCTCATTGGGTCAGCAATGGCGCGCTGCCGGCAGGGCACGGGCAGACAAATGTGCCTTGAAACCAACCCCGACAAGGGGCGAGCGGCGAGAGGCAAGGCTCCACCAGCGTGTTGGGGAAAGCCTCTGTGCGTCTCCAGCACCAAGCAGGAAGGAGCCGGGCATTCACAGGGTCAGATTCATGCATGTGTAAATAAGAGGTAGTAAATATAAGCCAGAGAGAATGATGCTGACATTGCTTTAGGGGTGGAAAGTGATTTTTGAATTTTTTTCTTTTTATTTTTACTTACACAAATTCAGGGCCAAATCTAATAAGGGACTTAGTATCTAAACTGGGGTTAGTATCTAAACTGGGCTGTCCCACTCGCCGATGACATTTGCATCCAGGCCAGGCAAGGACAACGCTGGGGCTCAGCAGGGTCCCTCTGACCAGTCAGGGTCACAATAAGCCTCTGATTTCAGTGGAAACAGAGTCCCTGTGACTTCAAGAAGGTGGCCCGAGTCCAAGGGTCTCTGTTGGTGTTTTGTGGCTGCTGTGGGTGCTTTTTCAGATTTTCTGCTGATTATGCTAGAGCAATATTGAAAGGAATTTATGCATAATGGACATAAATCTCGCTATATGAGCCACCTGAGAGGCAAGAAAAATGGTCACTGTCAAGAATCTACATACAGAAATACATTAAACAACAGCTCTCTGTAGAGTAGGAGCTTTGGTTTCAAATGTAGGTTTAGAGGAATAATGAAGAATAAAATTAGCACTTTGGTAATGCATTAAGCCTTTTGGGGGGGTTTCACTGGCAGACTTTTATAGCCTTAAAGGATAAATGGTGATGATAATAAATTCTTCTAACTTTTGAACTGATCTTCCAAAAGAAGATGCAGAATGCTTTTCCTGTGCCATTGTAGAGCTGGAAGGACTGTTCAGCTGGGACTTCAGATCACTGTTGTAACTTCCAATTAGCAAACCATACATTAAAAGCAACTGCCTTCCAGGATGGGAGGGCTTCTGATGGCTGTGACGAATGGCTGCACACCCCACGCTATCGCTCGCGTTTCTGCACGGGGTCTTAATAGGCTGTTTGTGAATCATCCACACAAACTTTGTCAAGCCCCAATTATCCATCAGAGGGGAGATGCCTTTTAGCGTGGGATTGTGTCTGTTAATGACACTGCCTTTTCTTTCTGACCAGGATAGGTGCGATATTTTTTCAGTGACTGAGTGCTGCCAAATTGTGTTGATAAAGACAGTTTAAAAACAAAATCATAAAATGAAAGCACGCTCATTCCTTTCAATGTGTTAGTTATTACAAAGGCAAGCGTGATGTTATTAAATTGTGTGCGAGCCTCTTCCAGTCACATTTCTGTGGCTCTGGCTTTGTTATACATATTCCCATAAATTATTTTGTTGCTATAGCAATACTTTTCTGTGGGCCTAATCCTTTCTCATTTACAGTGGAGCCCTTACTTTGCTCTCTCAGTGCAAGGGAGGCTTTACTCGGGGAAATTACCTTTCAAATTATGTCTTCAGGTTACGTTTGCTTTTGCTTTTCACTGCTAATCTGGATTAGAGGATTCTTAATTTGGGTTAAAATGAATTTGGAAATTCTTAGTAATATAAATGCGAAGAGATCACATCTGTAAAAATATAATATGTATCCTGTGTGTATATATACATAAATTCACGTGTGTCTGTATCTTCTTATCCTGTCTTCTGTATTGAGTGGAAAGTGGTGGGGAACACAGAAACATATGATAAGAAACTCTGTATGCTCCATGTTTACAGATTTCTGAATTGTGTTCTCACGTTAATGATTTTCACCATTTATAAAATATCTCTTGGTCAAAATTTTTTTCTCAGCCTTTTGACGGGAGGAGCAGAGGGAGGGTTGTGAAATGGCAGAAGACAGAGGCAGTGAGTTCTGATGAGTCCCAGCACTAGTGGTTTTGTTCTAATCCATATTTTTTCTTCTTTTTCTTTCCATTTTTTTTCATCAGGTGGTGGTGTTTTTGTGTGTGTGTGTGTGTACATACATATGTGTGTATATTTTTTACAGTGCTTACAGACCAAGTATCTGCTCTCCCTCACACTCTTAGTCTCTGCAGCTCTTAGCAATCCTTTGCTGTGTGGTTCATGGAGCTGCAAGAGGGGTGACAAGATTTAAATGCCAAAATAGATACTTGTGATTGTATACATGTATGAAAGACAGGTTCAAGGTGAAAGGATTAACTTGTTTGCTCTGTATTAAGTAATACGTATTACATAATGTTCTCTTATATTAATTTTTAAATGGACAAATTTAGGAATGAGACCAGACTCTGGATGATCTTTTCTTAATACCCTAAAAGAGTAATTATAATACCAGCTATGTTGCTGTGCAAAACTAGGAATCATGAAAGGTTAATAAATATAACTGAGGTTATAGAGCAGCAGAAAGCTACTATTGAAGAGCAGCATTGGACTGGGTTTTAATGCTGTTACTTCAAATAAAAGCATTTGAAGACCAGCACTGAATTCATTGCAAAAGTCTGAAATTGAGTGAGAGGGTCTTGGGTTAGTGGCAAGGAGTGCCTGTCAACCACAGCTGCCTCGTTAGGCTCACACAGATTGGCACACGTTTGAATTAAGCCAATTTATTCGTGGTTGCTCCGATAGGCAAATCTATTCAGATACATCAACCCTTTCAACTATTCCCATTTGGGTAAAAGCTTCCAGCTCCTCCAGCCTTCCTAGCTGACAGATGCAGGTGTCTTAGCTTCTGTTACACTGATTCAACAGCCTCATGTACTTCTTTCTTTACGAATAAGGTCCCTCCTATGGTGAAATGAAACCCTGATGTCTCCCTGTTTGAATGCTCGTGATGGCAGTGGGGTAGGATGGAAGAGATAAGTGCAGTACGGTTGAGTGAGAGCCATAGGCATAACGAAGAACAATGCATTTCTCAGTTTAATAAAGACTCCTCCTGTATTTTGCCTATGAGTTACAGGGTTTTTTTTCCCCCTGAGTCTGTTGTTTCTAGCTTCCTCTGACTTTAAAGAAAATAGCAGCATTTAGAGGTAGGGAAACAGGCTCCTATAGTGGCTGCTGAGACTATCTCTGGAGCCACCATGGCTTTCTCCGGAGATCTTAAATTTCCTTGGCTTTAAAACTCTGTTTGTTATTTAAGCTCATAGGATGTTCCCACTGTGTACACAGAATACAGTTTTAACATACTGTATAATTGGAGTGAGCTATCATTGATATCTATTGTAATAATTTCCCCTAAGGGCTGCATAACTGGTGTATGCTTTGACTGATCTCTGGATATTTGCCTTTTTCCATTCACCGCTCTCCCCAAATGATGACTGCTTTTAGTTCCTAAAATCTTTAAAAGTTTAAGGTTTAAATATTGTTTTAGTTTGAAAAAAAGTCAAAGCAGGTATATTGATATTCCAGAGAAATTATTTTACTTGCATTCATTACTCTCCTTTTATCATGATGGGCTGTCTGGCTTTCTCCTCTCCGTGTTATATATACACTGAGTGAGGGAGCTGCAGAGGTCAAATTGCTTCTGAGGGCTGGAGAACAGAAGTGGGGAGGAGTCACTTCCATGTGTGTCAGATACTGGATCTGAATTATCATAATGACCCAAAGCCCTTTCTGAGGTGATACAAAGAGGTTAAGCAAAAAAAGAAGTGTGCTGAGTTCATACCTAAAGTCCTTTTGTTAGATTTCCACTCAGCGTTTGCTTGGACTCCCATGATACCTGACCTCGTATCCATCTCCATCAAGTACCTGAATAATACTTTAGTAAACTTGGTGCTGTGAATGTTTTTCTAGAATTGCTTCTAGAATTAGATTGACAAATGTATATTTTTGGTTGATGTTATAGCAGTCTTTTTTTTTTTTCATACTGAGTGTTACATGTATTGAATAGTAATTTTTGGTGACCAATTAATTTTTATCATGACCATATAACCAAACTAAGATAAGCATCATTTTTTGTTGTTTATTTCCCAAAGCAACAAATCAATTTTACATTTTGAGTAGGAGGCAAACTAACTGAAGCTAGGAGAAATATAGATAACTATGTATCTTTGTTAGGCCACAAAAATAAAGATATCTCACAGCTTTTTAATCATGGCTTCTCAAGGTCTACATTTAATATCTGGGACTTAACATAATTAATTTTATAGCAGAGTTTGTCATCAAATTCATTAATTTTTGTCAGAACGCAAATGATAAATTGTTCTGGATAAATAATCATTCCTCTATGCCATTGGGAATCTTCCTACATGCAGGCTTTGGTACCCAGCTTCCATCTCTGCTGCCACCTCATGCAGCTCTAGGTGCTCCAGCTGCAGATAACCACACACCTCACTGGACCATGGGACATCTTCTGACAAACCGGGGGAAAACCAACGCAGTTGAAGTCATACCAGGATGGTATATCTTGATCTGATCTTCTGTTACCTCTGAGCAACGAATACATATGTATGTTGCATTATTTACTCTCTATCAGCAAAATATAGGCCAGCTTTGAAATGCAAATAAGCTTCCTCATTTACCAGCCAAAGCATGCAGTAAATTGAACCTACCAAAATGTACCATTTTGTTGTTCAGGCAGTTTTATTATCACCAACAAGCCAAGCTCACTGAGATATGGCACTTTTCTTTGGGACTTCCAGTGGAAAACAATCTCTGCTTTTCATTTGTTCTCCTTCTTCCATAGTTTCAGGTTTCCTTCAGGTACCCTTTGCTCGTCTCTGTTTATCATGAAATCGATATATGTTTCCACAGGGCAATCCCAGTCATGCGCTGCATCTGCTCCCTGAAGTCTCGTATGACAATGTCTTCTCAAACACTAACAATTTTCAGGTGGTGTGGCAATGTGTTCTGCACATGGTCTAAATTGAGGCTTTTCACACAGCCATCACATTTGCTTAGGAGGAAAGTTCCTTTCCAGAGCAGAAACACAACATCATCCTTTCTAGTGCCATCTGGTAAGAATAAATGCTGTAGCAGAGTAAATCTATTGTCCCTGTACATCCAGGCAGAAGTTCCCACCTTATTGCCCCTGAAAACATGTCTCCTGTAATGGCCATCAAATAGATTTCCAACATGTGCAGACAAGCCAGTAAGTGTTATTTTAATTCCATGGTAACTTGAGAAAAGAGTAAGGGAATCCAACAAAGTGGGGCGATGAGCTTGCTACAACATGAGTATTGGAAAAGAGGAAAAAATAGATCCAGTAGAGCAGATGAAAATAGATTATGAAAATACTAGACTTGAATCTGTATGCACAGCTTTCCAGCCTTGTGGCTCAGTGGCATAAGAAAAATATCAGCTTCTCCCACAAATCTCTTTTTACTCCCAAAATAAAATAATTTCTCAGTATTATCGCATCAAAAATAGTTGTGTCATACTTGTATCCCCAAACACTTAACATTGTCGTCCCAAATTTTTGGCTACACACTTTTAAATAAAGTATAGACAGAAGAAAGAAAATCAATTTTTATAGCCCTCTTTCCCCATCCTTCATCCTAGGTGATATTCTTGGCTGAAATTTCCAAGGAATGTCAAAATTTAATTGTATTTACATTTGACAGTCCTAATCTTCAACCTGTAAGAGTCCAGGTATGATGCTGGATCCACCGCAGGTGTGTGCTGCTGGTGGCAACAGAGAGGAGCCCATCCAGTGGGGTCTGCAGGGCAGGGTACCTGCAAAACTTCAACAACAAACACATCCTTTGCTCACCAGCGACTTGCAGCCAGAGTGGGGTGTGGAGAAGCAAACTGAGTAACGTTGCACCACTATAGCACACTGCAGTTTAGTCCTAGAAATGAAAAATATTTGGCAGTTAGAGGGAGAAAAGGAACTAAAGAATGCAGATTTATTAATCCCAGTTGTTCAGACCAAATTCCAGCTCGGATAACATGTCTTTTTCCACAAGCTAACATTTTTATGCTGAAGCTCCTCTTTTGGAAGTGTCTGGAATATTGTTCTATTACATAGTTGTTCATGCTGAGAAATTGATTATTTTATTTTATTTTATTTTTCCTTGGCTCTAATCAGATGTTATTGCTTTCTCTTAATTTAGTTTTATAGCTGTTTAATGGATGCTGTTCAGAATGGAATAAAAAAATCCAGAGGATTTAAGGAGCTAGAAAACCCTTGGAATCTGATTTGTGGTGTATTTCAGGTAGGAGGGGACAACTACTGCTAGCTTTCTCTCTTTGATAAGCCTACACAGCACCACAGATGAGATCATTTAGTCAGTTAAAAATCGTTCTGAAGCAAAAACAATTTCCAGATGTTTCTTTAATTTTGCAGGACACTGAACTGTGAGCAGTCATATAACTTTATTCCTTTTGCTTCCTGAGTTTTCAGAGAGAGATCACTAAGACTGGGAGAGGGGAGGGTGGGAACCCAAACCCTACCACTGCTGAGTGGTAATTTGTGTAAGGGAAAACTCTGGGCTAAATATGTTTATTGTGGGTGTGGCCAAAGCAAACAGGGACGAAGTGCAAGAGGAAGGTCTGGGAGTGCAGTCCTTGTGTTGAAGAGGGAGAGTAATCGTGCATCTTGCAGAACCTCAATGTTGGTGAAGTCAAGTGTTGGAAATGTCCCTGGGGAGAGATTTTTTTAAGTTATCACTTTCCTTATAGCTGGCTCTGATTGAGACTGTGTGATTGAGATCTGTCTGCTTTTAAAATTAATTTAACTTGAAGAGTAAGCTCCTGATTTGTATACTTTCTAACCTAAGTGAGAATCTAGTATATTTTCTCCCAAAAATACTGTTTCCAGGGCTATGAATTAAATCCTACATAAAATTTTGATAAAGATCTTGAAGCTTCAACTTTAGAAAGCATGTACTTATTAAACTCCTCTCTACTAGATGTTTAATACAATATTGACATCTAGTAATTAGTTTATCCATGATAGCTTTCAATTCTTTTCTGCCAATTAGTGCTGCAGCATTCACTTCTGCCTGTCATAGAAATAAACAGAGAAGATAATGTTAGATTTTATTCTAGTAGTTTTTTTACGTGGCTTTCACATTCATTTTTTATCCATTTAATACTTGAAAACGTACTGAGCAGTGTAAATTTGCCAACTGCCCCAGTGTATACACTGCAGCACCCCTTTTTTGGGGAGGAGGGAAAAATTTAGCTCTAATCTACCCAGGCAGTACTGACTGTAAATTAGCCTATGCTCAGTTTGAGTGACTTGCTGGTTTTGCTGCTTTAATTTTTCCCATAACTCTTGAATAGAAGACCAAATAGATTTTTAGCATCTCTAATTTGTATTTACCAATTAAGAACCCATAAGACCTGTTCCTGTGGTTGCAGTGCTGTTTGGAAAAAAAAAAAAGAATACAACTTTTTTCTGTATTTTTTTCTGTAAATGGTGTCATTTTACATTGATATAGTCTCTGTTTTGGTTGAAGCAGCTCCTGTGTTTTTTTGTTGGTTCTTTGGATTAGACTGGCTGTTATGAATTTGACAACAGTTATCAAATCTCCCCTGCAGCGGACTGACTGTCAAGGATATGATGGTCAAATGTTTCACATATTGCAATCAAACCATTTGTGTTTGGTTTGAAGAATTCCAAAAGAAAGCTGTCAGCTAAGAAATGAAGTCGAAGTAGCCTGAAGCTTTTGGAGCATGTTGATCCAATTATGATGATCCACTCATATCCTTCAGCTTTTTTTCAAAATCAATTTTCATTTTAGCTCAGGGGACGGTTTTTTTTTTGGCAATGCAGAGAAACATCTGTAAGGGTATTTCAGATGTGTTGTTTCAGGAAATTTCTTTTTGTGCAAGAGAGCATTGAAGGCTACATGTATTTTGCAAGTGTCTTTTGTCTCTGGTACACATAAGCATACATTTATATTATATGTTGTCTGTCTCTACATATATGTATATACATGCAAGCAATATATACTAATCTGGATATGAATTTTAAATTGGTTTACACTTGTTCAATCCGGTTGCTTCAACCTGAGGGGAAAAAAAATGCTGCGAAACCTCAAGAGGTAGAACAGCCAGCATGTAGGGATGGATGTAAAGAAACCCAAACCATAAGTGTTGTTGACCAAACTCTCAGCTGGTGTTTAACAGCAAAGCTGTTTGTCACCAGCAGGGCTCTGTCCTGGAGAGACAACGCTGCGTGTGACATGTTGACATAACAAGTCAGTGGTCATCTATCTCGTTTCATCTCTTTAGCTGAAAGATAACATTTGAAACTGCTTAATATTTGTTATTCTGCTGCCAGGTGTTGTTGCTGGGGTGTCTTGATTTCTGTGTACTTAGTACAGACTGAGAGTGATGCGATGGCGTGATTGATGTGATGATGAGTACCAAAGCCATGCTCACACACATTACTGGCCTGCCATGGGATCAATCCATGGATATACAACATTTATGAGTTAGTTCAACAGAGCCAATCCAAGATTGCTGTGCAATTCTCATCATGTTGTTTTCACACTAGATATATGGCAAGTATTTAATAAATGTAATTAAATTAGATATTCCAAGCCTTTGGCCATGGTCATAAAAACTAGGGGCACTGTCGGGATGGTGGACATTGTCTTTGGGATGATAGACTCTCCAGTGCCCAACAGAGAAACATGAAATCCCTGCTGCTGTGAGGGGACCGAAATGCAAAGCAGCAGCTCCATCCCTTTGGTCAGCCTTTCTTCTGCTGTTGGTTCTCTACAGCCATATCTAATCATCATCACCCACAACCTGATTCTCTTCATGGGGAGGAGCTTTATAAATTCTTCAAACTGGCAATTATTTCACAAACAATCTATACACCCAGCAACCTGTGAGTCCTATGACCTTTCAGAGATCCATAAATGCTGTACAGAAACCACCTGTATAAAATCTTGATCATTTTACCCAACAGTAAGAAATATATAAGTCCTCCAAATCTCCAGGAAGTGAAATTTGACCTTTTCTTTGTGATTCATCTTAGAGCTTCATTTAATCATTATTCTGCTATGAGAATGCACTACTACTACTGTAAGATAAGGAGAGGGAGCTGACTATAATAGCAAGAAATATTTCCGAGTTTAGCATTCATGTTCCTAGAGAGAAAACCTATCTTAATTTTAGTAAAGACCTGATAGGACCAGAGGTTGTTTAATGGGCACAGATTCCCAACCACCATGAATATGCTATGGTCAGCAAAATCTGTAAAAGAATCTGCGATACAACTGCTCCAGGGGAAAATAGGAGACATTGCAGTTCTTATGTGGTGCCTGATTCCTTGACCATCTCACTGCAGGTGGCAGAAAGTTTTTTATACTGTTTATCAGCAGTGCCGTGGGGCATCCTTCTCATTCACTCAGCACAGTGAGCTCAGGAGCTGTTAGAGAGGCTCTTTGGTTCCTGATTTAATGAAGACCACAGAAAGCTATTCGGTATTGTTAAGTTTATTAAGGATTTTAAGATCTTAAATTAGATGTTTATAGAGAATTTAATCTTATTGATTTTTATGCCAGTATACCTAGAGCTGAAGGGCAATTTTAACCACTCTTTCAACAGTACACTTCATTCAATCAAGATATTAATATCAATTGGATGGTTTATATTTTCTGTGTTATAATGTGAGCCAAGGCATAGCTGATGGTACTTAAATATCTTTGCACCTTGCAATAGTGGCTTTAAGAATAATTTTGACAAATGCTGGCTTTTAGCAGAATCCAAATTTATTTTTATTCTGTTCTGAAATCCTGGCATTTCTCAAGGAAATGAAGAGTTTATTTGATAAACTCCAAATACCCAGGAACGGGCTCCAAATGCTGACTTTAACAGAAAGATGCTGATTTTCACCAGTTGAAACTTTCAGCCCTTTCTCTCCTTCTTCAAACAGAAAATTTGAAGTAAGGCGACACCAAATTCCCTTATGATTTTACTAGGAACTGGATCAGCCCCGTAAAAGCAGTTATCTGGAAAGAAATAGACCAACAGATACTGAATACTTTGCCCAGTATTTTTATTAACTGATGATGGAGAAATATGCTAAGACTAGAGATCACCTTTCAGACCTTTTGGCCTAAATGTACTTTATCTTGGACTTAGTGTATATCCATCAAACTTTGAAGTTAAAAAAGTGAATCAGTTAATTTTTTGAGTCCTTTCACTGTACAGTAGCACTGCTGTTCAAAAGAATTATTCAAAAATTATTGAAGGTTTTATTTAACCGTAAATATTTATTTTTCTTCAAAGGAAGGAAGTCCCAGAGGTGCGCTAGGCATCCAGCTGGCGGGTTTTCAACAATATATTAATTTTTGTACACCCTTTTTCAAGCTGTACAGTCAACAAGAGCCAATAGCTGTTGAAGACAGGGTCCCCTGTAAAGGCCAGGAGTCAGGGCAAGTTTCTCAGGTAAACGTGATGGGCCATATTCTGCTCTAGAAAGTATATGTCTGGATTTTCTTTTCCCCCAAACCAAAGAGGTGAAGAAATATATTTGTTTCCAGTCAAAGCAAAGCATTTTGTAGGCTCCTGAATATTTAATTATAAAATCTTTCCATAACGTAGGTAAATTTTCAAAATACTTTATTTTTACCATATGATAGAATGGAAGCTAGAGTTTGATGTTCCTCCAGGAGACATTAAATCTCAGTGTTTGCAAATGTGATAAGAACATTGCACAGATGTTTCAGACAAGTATGGGCCTGCATAAGCACAGAAAAAACTCTGTCCAGTCTCTCTAGATACTAAATTGTACAAGGAGTAAAGAATGCAAAATTAATACAGCTCATGATACTGAAATAAGGAAAATGCCAGAGTCTCCAACTGCTGCTATGAAGTGTCCCAATAACACAGGATTTGGACTAAAATCTACATCAGCAGTTAATGGCTCATTTGCAAAATGGTGTATTTAATTATTGTTAGTATCACCGCACACGAATGCTCTAGCTACGGCTTGGGACAGAGCTGTATTAGTGCTGCATAAAAGCAAACTTCAATATGGGATGAAATACAGGGATGCAATTAGCATTGTAGAAGAAAACACCAAGGAGAATGTTAATTGTCTGCACATCATAAATCTGATCTGTGTCAATTTTTTTGTGTAGCAATTCCAAGAAAGGAAAATTTTACATTGATTTAAAGAAGACTCCACTCGCTCTTCCCACAGCTGTAGGGTCATTTGGTTGAATGTGCAAAATTGCATTTTTGAAACCATTGGCCTCCCAACATTGAACAGGGTGAGGAGGAAAAATTCAGAGCTTGACAGGACCAGTTCCTCAACAGCCTGCTCTGGCTGGACTTGCTGTGAGCAGAAGACTGGCCTGAGTAGCTTCTGGAGGTCCATATGGGTCCTATCAAGACACAAAATGCTAATGGTTTTCTGTATGGATGAATAGAGAAGGCCACGTATTAGCAGTATCATGCAGAATAAAAAATTGGAGACTTAAACATAGCCTGGAGGCTTACATACAGGAAGGTCTGCAAGTGAATATAAAGTTAGTATTACATAAATACAAGCTAAAGGATCAAAAGGCAGAGTGTGTGGGGGTGTTTTCCACAATGGTTTGGTACTCATATGTCTGATCAGGCTTGGGAAGAAAGATGAATAATTCCATTTAAATGGTATTGAACCAGAATAGGTGGCTCAAGATCTACAGGAGAACTAAAAAGACAAGGAGAAAAGAAAAACCAGCAGAAGGACAATGCAGGAGGGTTCAGGAAACCCACCCTGATCCACACTGACTGAAACTCAGATCCCAGATGTGTGCTTTGTACCACAGCTTGGAGTATCTGAGCAAGCGCTTTGGGGCTACTGCGATGTTGTTACCTTCTTAACGGGAGGAGGAAGATGCCTAGTGCGGTCTGTATCCTTGACCCTTCATGCTTTCTGCTTTGAGCATAAACCACTTATCAAATTCATGCATAAATATTGTACAACTTTTAGAGTTGTGTTTAGCTGCTTAAATTTCAAACCTAAGTAAATGGAACAATTTTATTTATTTATTTTTTACTCTGTGCTGCTGCTCAGGGGCAAATACATAAAGATGATGCATTTCAAAACTGAAGCTTTTGACTCAAAGTTTAGCAGAGTCATTAGTCATGTCACACATGCCAAGTCTGGTAGAATTTGGCATAGCTGTTTAAACTTTAACAAGGGCTAAATTAAATGAACCTTTACCTAAGATATACTGCTGAGGACAGAATGCCTACGGTTATGATACAGATGCTAATTTATCAGGAACTGTTGAGTACTCAGCTTCGTATTAAAGTACCAGTGTCAGCCAGGATCGATCCCTACAAATCTGTCAAGAAAGATACAATTTGGATCAAACAATAACATTTTTACTCAGGCTGTACAGACACAGTTTGGCTCTGATGTGTTTTCCTGGGTGAATTACAAAAGCAGGATTTGGAGATTCTTCCATCTCGGGAATTAAATGCTCAGAACTATTGGCTGTCAACTTGAAAAATGTTAGATCTGCATCTCTCCACAATTGTCTTAAGTTTCTTGGAATTGAGCCCAGCTATTAGCAGGGGGTAAATAAAACAAAAATTGACAACAATGTGCATTATAGGGTGAGGTGTTGAAGGATGGGTTTTAGATGTGAATGGTTAATGGATTTCTTAGAACTGCAGTATTTGATTTGAAGCTTACCGTGTTTTTGAAGCAGGTTCACCTGAATTGCTCTTTAAAAATTAAAAAAAAATAAAAATTGCATTTATTCCTTTTGAAGTACTGCAAAAATGCGAGGTAGTGTTTATGAAAAATATGTTTTAAATGGACAGCTTTATAAATTTGAGGTCAGCTGGATTCAGTTTGGCTGTTGGTGTAGATCACCACAGTAAAAGGGGAATTGCTCAGTGAAATAAGGGTTAAGTGTCTGTTATTTCCAAGTGTATTCACATTATTTCCAAACTCCTGCTTTTGTTTTCATAATATACTGTGCCCATATGGGTAGAGGATTGTACTCTCAGACTGGGAGGGATCCTGCATTTTCAGATAAATGGTTTTTTGCTTTATTATTTCATGCTGACTTATATGTTTGAACAGTAAGAATCCTTCTCTTCTGTGTCGTGAGCTGGGCTTTCTATGCGACATTATCTTTACTAGGGTAGAAAAGTCCCCCAAAATAACTGTTAATTTTACCAAAGAGCCAATGAGTGAGTAGTACAGTTAAAATAAACTTGAAAAACATCCTAGTTCAACAGGTTCATTAAGTTGTATGTGATAAGCACAAACATGAACACCTTGACACAAGCCCCAGGCGGCATGAACAAACCTGCAGAGATATGAAAGCTCAGTTCAACAAGGTACTTCAGTCTAAGATTATTTAAATGTGGACATAGTCTATTTGATGGGACCATGCAGCCAACCTGAGATGCACGAACCAGAGTGACTTGGTGTCTTCTGTTTTTACCAAAATACCAGCCACTTGGGACTAAGACCCTGTAGCAATATAAGCTAATAACTTAGGTTCAGTAGTTGCACTGTCATTAGGTCACTGGGTTAGAGAAAATATTAAATGGAAGCTATTCAGACCACACCAGCATGTCCCGGCAAAGTACGGGAACAGACAGGTTACGAGCAGCTTCACCAGGGTTCCTGTAAATGAGGAGTTTGCAAGTTCCCATTGATCATTCCTCTTTGCAACGCGTATAAAAGAGCAATTTGAAGTTTCAGGAGTGTCATGTCTGGATGATGAGTCCATCAATTTTCTTTGGCTGCAGGTTTCCCTTCAGTGGCTGGAGCGTAAATTATGAGAAGCTGAAGGAGAAAGCTGTAAATTATTGGGGTCTGTCAACTTCAATATCCTCAGCCTGATGGATCCTTGATTTGACAACAATGTGCTTGTCAGTCACTCTTGCAAAATATTAACACGCTCGATTATCAAATGTGTTAGCCAAGTGTTAAATCTAAAAGATAGTGCAGTCGGAAGTCCAGAGATGCAAAGGCTTGGTCAGACTCAGCTTCCATTCCTGCTGCAGAACATCTGCTGAAACTCAGGAGCTGCTCATTGTTGCCCTCTGGCATTAGGTTTTATAGTATTTTCTAGAAAATTCTGGTTCTTTCTGTGAGAAAACTAGAAAGAAGAGCACAAACAATGTTGCCTAGTTTCCCCAGGTACACTCCGAGTTTCTGCTCATGGTCAATGGGAACAGGGTGTGCCCAGGGCTCCCAAAAATCAGTCTCTCTGAAGATGAAGAAAATAGATTATAAACCCAAATGAAGTACCCAAGTTTGAGAGCAAAAGCCAGGTTACCTTTACTTTATAACCAGTTAAGGTGATTCCTAATAGCCAGTCTGAAGGACCCTTTGGGAAAACCATTCCACTTCGCTGTGGTTTTATCTGTCCTTCTGTGTTTTTCACCATCTGGTCCGTGAGCAGTCATGGCAGCAATGTCTGTCACTGCCCACTTTTACAGCACCTGGCCCTCTGATTCTGGCCTAAGCCAACCTAGGAGATGGTAGAAAGAGCACAGGGAGCCAAGCACTAGGTTTACCCAAAGATTATATGAGCAGACCATGTGGAAAAGCAGGTGCATCCCAGAGAGCTGTGGCAATGCTGGTTAGCAGGAGGGGACGGAGCGGGACCAGGGGAAGGGGACACCGGTCACTAGTTACATCCCTTGGAGATAAGGAACCTGGGGTTGGAGAGAAATCCACAGTGCAGTAAAGGTGGGTTGCCTGTTCCCCCTTCCAGACAAAAATATGAATTTTAACAACATTTTACTGGCAATAGCGGAGGGAATGCCCTCTAGCTTTACAATGCAAAATGAAAAAGATATGTGGTAACAGCCTCCAGCATCTCTGCTCATGGAGCTGCAGTAGCAAGCTGCAGTCTTGGAAATACCTACTAACAGGAGTGCCCATGCTTAATAAGCACTGTTAGTTTAATTGCCCCCATTACAGATGTTATCAGCAGCAGGAAGAAGAAAGTAATCGCCTGTCAAGCGGAGTTGGAATGCCAGGACAGTCAGCAACGCGGACTGCTGCGCTGTGCTGCATGCATAATGAAACCGCCAACCAGCACAAGTAAGGAATTATGCATTTAAGCTATAAGGCCTCTCTTCAAAAATTCCTGCAGCATTTTTTTTTGTGTATGACTATAAATAAGTCTTCCTAAAATAATGTGCCTGCAGAGCTGGTTAAATAAGCACTGGCTATTGGTTTGGAAAGGTCTAAGGCACCTCCCACCAATTTATATTGTAAAGCTTTTTATAGATGAGGCATCGATCAATTATTACATTTAATTGCTTGTGTGGAATTTAAAAAGAAAGTTGTGTCTTTAAGCGTACTAGTGTGCCTCAGGAAATGATGATGAGCATTAACCTGTATCCACACACACAAATTATGATGTGCCATTGTAGATACAGGAGTTGTGCTAAACAATTACTTGGAAACAAATAAAAGTAGGAGTAATAACAAAATGCAAATTTAGTCCCCATCTATAATGATCTACTAAGTGCTGACATTCAGAGAGAAGGAATGTGGTGCAGGAGAGGATGTTGGTTTTTGCAATTACAGTCCCAATCCATTCTCAAAAGATTAAAGTTTTACACAGTGGTTGTTCTCAGGAAATTTGCTGAATCCTAATATTTAAGATGAAAGCATAATAAAGGGTGATTTTTTAAAAAGAATTGTCTGATAGGTTTGATTTGCCAGTTCTCACTAAAGCAAAACTTTCCACTGACTTCAATTATCAGTAAATTGTGTTGACCTCAATAAGGGTTTTTGCAGAACCGGACCCATAGCATGAATAGGTTGTTCTGCGCAGAAAAGTGGCTGCATGAAAATGACATCTTCTTACTCATCATTTCTGCTTCCCGAGGGCACACCAAGCTGCTGCATCTGACTTATTAAAGTCATTAGACAAAAATGAGGTTTTGCTGTTCTTTTCTCCTGCAAGACCTCAAAGCTGTTGGAACCAGGATGAGAGTTTGCTCAACAGAGTGAGAATTTGGGTAAGAACCACTTTGCAGAGTGGTCATGTCCTCCTGGTCCCTTCCAACCTAGGTGATTCTGTGGTCCTACATACCCAGAGGGGTCTGAGCCCAAAGCTGGTCCCCAGACCCCTCTCTCCATGTGACAGTGAATCAACCGTCGTTTTCCCAGTGGGCTACTCCAGTCCAGGAGCTTTAAATGCTCTCTGTTTGACATCCTCCAGATTTATTGCATTTGCAAAGGTGACCTTAAATATTTTAATGGTAATAATTCTTTCAAGGGCTTGAATCAGTAAATGTGCTATGTTCATATTTTGGCATTATATACTGTAGGCAATTTAATCCATATAAGCAGTTTCAGTGATATTAACACTGTAGGCAAACTGATACTAAAGTTTAAATGTCAGAGAGAGTTTTCATATTAGATCTAGTGCAAACAAAGCTTTTTTACTCCAAGTACTGAGGCATAAAATACCAGGAGATAGTAAAGACAGAGAGTGCCAATGAATCTGAAATAAACAGGAGGTGAAATTTATAGTATTTTCAAATATGTGCCCTATCCAAGGACTGCTGCAGCTGCACAGATGTATAAAATTAGAGATAAGAGAAAAACCTTGTAGTGCTCCACAATAAATGCATCTACACCAGGGTATCTATCTGGATTTCTGTAGCTCCTTGGAGATTTACTATTTCACCTTGGATTTATTACCCTACTGTGCATACCATGGATGGCATTTTATATTTCCTCCATTGCCCCGCTCATTATATAGTGGCAGGTGCCAGTTATAATCACTGTGCAGGAATATGCTGACAAACCATTCCCCACCTCTTTGTAGATGGGCGCGAGCAGAAAAACACCAGGATGATCCCACTAGTATTTATCCAGTGATGGAATGGGAACTGTGAGATCAGGCAGGTTTCCATCCTGTGGCCCGTGAAGTTCTGTGTGCCTTCTTACACTCAATGGGCAGCCAAGGCTCTGCCTTATTGGTGAAAAAAAGCAGAGAATGGGTAAAGAGAGGTGTCATTCATGTTTTCCAGCTTGTGGTGAGGTGCCAGCTGCTGCCCATGCTGGGGTAAGGAATGCCTAGGGCTCTGCAGAGCCCATAGCCCTGGTTAGATGCACCCCGTGGGGATGCCTGAGCCGACCAAGCGTTTGGTGGCACTTGCTCATAAAATCTGTGACAAACAGTCAAAAAGTTTATTGCCCGTGTTATGCTGCTTATGACTCCATAAACCACAAAGGATAATGTGCATGGAAACATGGGCTGTTTGTTAGGGTGTTTTCTTGTTAAATAACCTGACCTGCTCTGAAATCTCCTGCTGGCATCCCTGGGCACAAAAAAAAGGGTAGCTGTAGAGACAGCCTGCTAAAAATGAGCAAAGCAGCCCATGTGTATGTGTTCATGCTCAGTCCCATGAAAACACTGACTTTGACTTCAAATCCTATTTTTCATGCAGGTAAATAATAGAGGCCGAAGTCAAGATAACTGTTTGTTCTGTACTTAGGACATCTTCCTGCTAATGTCCTTCTTGAACTGTGGACATCTCCCTTTCTCTGTTTCCTTGGCATGACAGTCATGCCTGATGGCCGATCTTGCTGTGTCTGCTTCCTCTGCCCAGCCAGCTCTGGGCCGTTCACCATCGTTGCTTCAGCCTTGGAGCGGCACTAAAACTTCAGCCTCCTCTTCGTTTTCCAACAGGAGAACTGTGCCTATAAGCACAAGATAAATGGTGATGGGGTGACAGACAGGAGAAGAAACCTGTTCCTACGAGAGCTCTGACACCAGTATAGCCACCATTTGTTTCACTCCACTGATGCAAAGAGCTGGGCTCCTCTGAGCCAGATTTCCACACAAGGAGGAAAACACAAGCATGGAAACAACCTCTACATCTTTATGAAGCTTGATCATATTTCAGTACAATCAGTCAGTTTCCCAAACTGTAGTGATAGGAGTCCTTGAAGTTGGATGGGCGTGGGTGGGGAGATGGTGGCTGGATAACAAAGTTTGGGTGTGTGATGTCAATGTTGCTTCATAATCAGCCTGCATTGTGTGGCACATGTTTTTCTCCTTTCTTCAAGACTTTGCCAATCATCATTATGACACTCAATGCAATTGTTAATCAGATTTTTTAGAAGTGGGATGAAGCTGGCAAGCTGTCTCCCTCAGAAAGTGCACAAAATGGTGTGGACTGTCAGCTTTACGGGAGAACAACTCGAGGACTCAGAAATGACAATTTTTGAACCATTTCTCCAAGCTACCCCACTGAACAATGCGTACGAAATCACAGGAGCAGGAAGAACAAGTGTTGTCCTGCAGGAGATGAGAGTGGGAGGGGAACAACCACTGAGAATCAAAATGAGCTAATGGTGCTCCTTTCTCTAAGGATTTTGTCCTTTCTGTCGACCCTCTGAAGGTTTGGTACAGCTGTGGTGACCATGGCTCCTGGGTACTTTCATCACTATCGTTTTAGATATGTGTTCCCCCGGCACTGGACTTGGTAGTACTTTTATCTCAAGGTATTTTGAGGGTGCCTCAGGCAAGTGTAGATATATGTTTTTAAGGGGGTAGATCCTGGCTGGGGCAATGAAAAAGGTCTGCAGCCTCCATCCTTGCCTGGCTCCCAAGCTAAGCCCTGCTAGACCCTGCTGAGGTGTCCCAGACTAGAAATGAAAAAACCTCAAGACTCTCAAAACCCCATGGGTGGGAAGGAAGAGACAGAGAGGAACACTTTCTTTCACTTTTCAGAAGGCTGAAACATGTAAGATTTTCCTAGTATTGTTGTAACTGCATCAAGGTGAACTTTTTTTTGTTCCAGGCTGAAGCACTCGTCTGGCACAGCGCTTCCTTCAGGAGCCCCCAACAACAGACGTGACCGTTGCCTCTTCTGGCCATGGCACTTGGTAAAGCAAGCAACCCTGCACAACGTGCAAACTGCAAACCCTCTAAAATCGGTGAGAAAATGAATGTGCTCAAAAGCTAGTTAAAAATCTCAGTCTTCTGCTGAAACAGAGACAAGCTCTTTAATTAATATTCTAATCTCTAATCAATATTTCAAGAAAATCAAAATGTAACGATTAACCTGTGCATTCATGTTTCTGTCTTCGTCCTGATTGTACTTCATTTCATCAGGATCACACTAGAGAGCTCAGGCTTCGTTAATTTTAAGCTATTACAACCAATGACAGTCAGAGGAACCCAATTTTAGTTGTCTCTCTGCAAGACTTTTCTTAGTCAAAAGCAATTCTTTAGCTTCCTTTGGCCTCCTTAAATTGACAAACTGTAAATAAGGTGTTATCATGGCTTGTTTCTCCATAGAAGATGTTATCACCATACTTAAAAACATATAGAATGACTTGTGAAAACTGCTACTACATCAATAGATGATAAACCAATAAATTAAAGTAACGGAGAATAAAATGATGAATTCTGATAGACTTAAGGCAATATAAAATAATTGGAGACTTTATTGCTATTTCCATTTTTAATGGGGTACTATGGCAGTACATTCTTGCAACGGGGCTGGAAAGGTAAATTAATCTTTATGTATCATCATCAGGCAGTGTAAACATGGCCAAACTTAATTATGATATAATAGATTGTTAAGTGTCTGCCCCACAGAGGTGTGATTGCTCTCAGGCAAGTGATTACAGCAGAGACGACTATCAGACAAGGTCTTCTTTAAAATGCTGGTAGTGGCTTTTGCATTCCTCTGACAATAAATCTGACATGAAAACTGTGCCAGAGAGGCAGCTTTCCAGAGCCCCAGCTGCAGCAGAGCCGTATTCGAGGGACAAACACAAATTTACAGTAGAGCATTAATGAAACGTGGCCTGAGATTGCAGTACTTTGCCAGTAAAAAGTCTTGTTTCACTGCAAAAACATGATGGGAGTTACTGAAACTGCAGCCTGGGAGCAGGATGAAGGTGCTGGCCCCCCTGGCTCATCTCCCTGCAACCATTAGTACCCCGTCCTCCTGTGCTGGGGTCCCGCAGGGAGGAAAACTCATGGAGGGGGTGACTGGGCTGAAGTACTTGTATAAAAAATCCAAAAATCTTACTTGACATATTGTCTTTTAGAAATTATAGCACATTAAGGAGAGAAATGCAATACAACATGTATTTTCTACTTCTTTCTCTGCTATTGTTTTCTGTCATTAGCAGCTCTGTTCCTGGCACAGATGTGTGATTTTATGAACCCATCGTACCATTACCTCTCTTTCCATGGTAGCAATTTAATTTATGCTTACATATGTAAGTATATATTTATACTTATGAGACACACTCTGCAGTGATCTTGCTTCTTTAATGGACTAAGTTCACTAAAGGAACCCAAGGTAGTAATTTATATTTTAAATATAAGTGCAAATCTCACTGTTTTTTTGTGAGAATTTTTTGAGAACTAATTCTGAGAATAAAGTATGTTTTATTGAACAGTTTCAATCAGTCTAGATTCGATATCTGTACAGTGTGAGCAGTCAGAAAATTCAGGGAATATCTTTTAGTCTCGGAAAAATTTTAGTTATGTCTGCTATAAAATTTGAACTGTAGTGTATGTTTTCTGTTTCAACATCATGATGCTGACAATGGCATGAACTGGTCAGACATGGAGTGGCAGATCTTTTTCACACTGTCAAATACCATAAGGTGTCTTCATAACTGGAAATCAAACAGCAGCAGGAGCTTGAATTCCTTGATTACTCTAAGCCACTTTTTGGAGTATCACATACTTGTGTTTATTTCTTGATAATTGTGCTAAGAGTTTTCTGCTCCTAAATTGCCTCAGGAATTAGGATATGCTTTTGAGAGTGTGGAAGGACTCCCCTGCTAGCAAACCTCTCCAGAGCAGAAAACATCTCTCATTATGGAAATTATAGATGGTGATCAGAAAGGGTGAAGAAATCATTTTAGAGCTATGGCAATGTCCGTTACCAATCACCAAAGAGGCCACTTGGACCCTTCTTGATAATCAGAATAAAACATCAGAGGAGACACAGAATGTTAAGATCCCACCTTTATTTGGTTACTAGTGTACCTTGCAGAGGGCTTCTCTGTACTTTAATTTCTCTTTTAATTCTTTTTCTATTTTTAATTCCTCTTTGCTCATTTATTACACCACTTCACTCACTGTTTGCAAGACCTAAAACTAAACTGGTTTAATCCACATACATCTCCAAGTCAGACTGCATCCCTGCTTCTTGCTTTTGCATTTCCCCTCTGGTAATGGCTTTTACTAGCAGCCCAGTTTAAATTCTTAATTTTGTCTAATTCTTCTAAATGCACAATGATTCTTCAACTGGAAAGGAAAGAGAGTAGCTCTGAATGATCCATATGTTGAAGTACTGTATTTTCATCGTTTAAATGATAAACTTCCCATCAAATATCCACAAATGTACATTCATGACTCCCATCCAATGATCTATTGGCCAGAGGCACATACATTGTTTTAATTTATTTTGGAGTAAAGGTGCTTTCCTGCCGAGTTTGAATAAGCTTGCTATGTACCAAACAGATGTTCAATAAAAGAGAGACTTTACTGAATATGACATATAAACACAGGGAAAGAGGATGAAGGAACGAAAATTACAGGATGTATGGATTTCTGGTTCATCAAACAACAGGCCACAATTTTAATCGGGGCCCTTTTATGGATGGAGCAGTAATGAAACAGAAGGACTGGGGATGTCTCAGGAGAAGGTAACATCTACGCGTTGCTTGTGGTGGAATTAACTTCAGAGAACCCACTGTGACAGCACACGTTTTTCCTGTCCTCTGCAGCACACGATGGCTTCTGTGGTTGCTAAACTGTTACTCCCATCATGGAAGAAGAGCCTAAAAAAGTTCATTTGCATGATCTGGGAGAATTAAAGGGTCTAGAGGTGGGTACATGAAGGTTTCTTCCTACCATGTAAAATTCCCAGTTTTTCTCTTGCCAGGGAAAAGTGTTTCTTAAAGCGCCCGCCTCTCACATCTATTCAGTCTTTTCCTATTTGGAGAGATTCTGTTTAAGGAGGCATTGAGGAGAGCAAAGCCAGCCTGATTCATCAGGAGATCAAAGAGGGAGTGCTGCCTTTGAGATAAAGATGTCTTTGCTTTGAAAGGTTTCTCCTTTGTGTGGGAGTGTTGCAGTGGGATGTCCACCCAAGGAGCATCTCTCTGGGTGGGACACCTCCACCTAAGAGAGACACGAGAGGAGAGAAGTACCTACTCTGCCTGCTCCTGGTGAGCTTAACCCTGGGAGAAAAATAGAAGTTTTGGATCTTTCCGTCAAGGCAAAACCTTGTTGTCTGACATTCTCCAGACCTTCCCTGCCTTTGTGGCCAGATGTGGGCAGGGCAGCACAACTGTGACTATGATGAACCTCCAACTTCTTGACAGTTAATTAGACTCGAACCTGGATTATGTAAAATTTAAACATTTTAAAACCCCACTGAAAATTTTCTTATCTGCAGGCACTCACAAATGCGAACCCCAGTGCTGATTTGCTAAGGAAAAGTTATTGTCACTTTCAGCCTAGCAATTTGCCTTGCTTGGCCAGGGGCAGTGTGTTTTGCCTCACTCTGCCTTCTAGTATTCATGTGTCAGTGGCGAAAACTCGAAGTATTTAAATATTTTCATAGACATTTGGTAAAGTTTGATGATACGGGAGGCAGTGTGGCTCCTGCAGATGCTATCGTCAGTGCTCTCCACCTGCAGTACTTGGTGCTTTCAAAATCAGTCCTAATAGTAGTGATAATGTCCTGGCATGCAGTATCAGACAACCTGCATGAACATCTTTAAGCTGCTGAGGCTTCCCAGAGAAGGACAACAGAATCAGTTTATGCTGAAGACTAATAAGACTACACATTCTGTCTTCATTTGTGTTTGCATGCAAATTAACTTCAGTTTTACAGTTGGGAGAGACTGGCATAATAGTTTGAAAACCACAGTGTTCCCAGCCCCACGGGCATTGCTGAGAGCCTGGAAGGGCTCATCCTCTGAAAACATCCTGATTTGCAGATGCTGGTTGATGAGGTGTCAGAAGAGCACTGCTTTTTTTACTGTATAATGAAATGGAGAGAAAAGGTAAACAGCAGTTGCTGATGAAGAGATTTTCATCATTGAATTGAATATTCAAATGGGATCAGCATCTTCCAAACCAAAGCTTCGGTCATTCTGACAATATCAGACTGCATGAAGCTTTTTTATCCCAGGGGCTGTGCTCTGCAGTGGGAGCTGGGTGTCACAGGGTGGGCTACAAATACTTGCAAACAGGAGAAGAGCTTATTAGGGAACCGGCTTCTATCAGACTATGTGTTGTCTGGCTGAATCAGCAGGTATGGAGACTTGATTTCTATCTATCTGTTCATGCATTCATTCATTCATTCATTCATTTATTTAAAATCACCATGTTCATCTGCAGGACTTCAAAACTCTTGAGTTACCCTAACCCTAAGCCAAGTGGAAGACTCTGATGAGTGTTGGGTTTTATTAACTTAGTCTTTTTAATAGTCATATTAGGACACTTTAGCTAGAGAATATATTTGCTGGTATCTTAAGTGCACAGATAAAGGTAACTGCTCATTGAGTGGGAGCGGCATGTAAATGGCAGGGGGCTATTCTGGTGGGATCTGTAAGTGGCAAAGGGAATCACATGTGGGAGCAGAAGGTTCGAACAGAAAATTGTAATGATGAAGCCAATCGAACGCATTAAAGCCGTTATTTTAATTCAGTCTGACTGAATATATTTAAAACAGCCACAGCAGAGGGACCTGTAGTCTGTAGGTGAATGAAGACTCTTTTGAGAAGCCTTTTAATTCAGAAAGGGAAAAAGTACTCTTGGCACTTTCTGAGCTTGTTCCTGACACTGCTGAAGCTTTGCCGCTTCTTCTGAGTAGGATATCTGGGGAAAGAAGATGGCCAAAATTAATGGCAAAAGAAGAGCTGAAGAAAAGGTCTAAGTGATAACTGGTATCAGACCTTTTTTTTTTTTTTTTCCCAAGAAGCTTCTGATATACTAACCTGGAGATTTACGAAGCTCTTCCTGGGCACAACATGCCAGTTACCTTCCAGCTGTGAAGCTGTGATGAGTTTTTCCAAAATGCAAAGCAAGATTTCTTAATTTACACTGGGGAAGCAATATTGTCCCTTTAATAATAGATTGCTTTATATCCCAGTCCTCAGCATGAGCCACCAGCCATTCAGAACAGAGCAGTGAATAAATAGGAGTTTGCAACATAGGAGAATGATGTCATGTAAATAAAAACCCATATAGACTTGTTGCATCATTACTATGTGCAAGTAGCTACACCCAGGAGCACCACCTCTGCTACTCCAGCTGATGAACTCAAGTGTGAGGCTGCAGTTTCAAAACACTGGAGCCTGGGCAATATTTTTAACAAGATGGATTGACAGTTTTAATAATTCCCAGATCCCAAACACATATGAAATGAGCCCTTGATGAGAAAGGTCTGATTACAAATAACCTGCAGAGAGATGAAAGTTTGCTTTTAATATCTGTTTTTTTAAGTCTGCTTTAGACTTTCAGGAGGCTTCAAAAGAAGGCAAAGACTAGAAAACAGTTTGATTTAATACTGTTAGATGTGTGAAATAAAATGCTGGACAATAAGAGATATAAAACAAGCAACAAGTGCAAATTACTTAAATTAAAGAGCTAATTGAAAATAATGGAATTAAAACCTTTTTTTGGTTGTTTTTATTCATCTGTTTTTCATCACTGTTTGCAACAGCGTTTTTTTAATCTTTTTTGCTTTGAAGAACAAACTTTCTCCACCATAAAAGACAATGATTTTACTTTCTCCACCATAAAAGACAATGATTTTAATCAGTATCTGAAATGTCATTCTATGGGGATGTAGATTCTAAATGCCAGTCAGGAAGAGAAGCACCATCGACATAAGCCAGCAGGACAGCCAGGGAGCTATATGGCCTTTGTCTGTAGAGCTTTCTGATACAACATCATGATACCGAGTTACTTTATCTCCCATTACAGTGATCCTCACTAACACATCTTTGCTTTCATTTTCTGCACTCTCTAAAGGAAATAATTTTTTCTTCATTGTAGTGTACATGCTCTTATACCTTCAGCTGTGCAAACCTCTGCCTCTGGTGAGTAACCAACAAGGCAGGGCAAACTGAAATCTGAAGTCTCTTCAGTGTGAGAACAGCTTTTGCTTGGATCACCCAAAACCTCCATTTTTTAATTTTTTTTTTTTTAAATAGGACTTTGATGTGTGTTTAAACAAATGGAGTTCATGTTAAAACGTTTATGTATTCTTCTTTTCCTAACAGCAAAGGAGTGATTCCTCTGCAGTGGGCTTGGTGTGAGTGCAAAACCTGCCTGTGCGATAGGGAGATGCCCTTCAGTGTTCCTGATGCAATGTCACCGTCACGTGGGAGACCAGGCGTCCAGCCAGAACGTAACTAACCTTACAGCTCTTCACTATCCCCTTTCCCCTGCCCTGCCTGGTGCCATTGCCCTGCCTGGTTGACATCTCCTTGCTCTTCTCTCTCCCCTCTCAATCCTTTTTTGAATGGAAGGTCACAGAAATAACTTCTCCATGGGCATCAGAGCCGGGCAACAGTGCGGGTTCAGCTGCCCCATGGCTTTAGGGGTTATTTGTGCTTTACTCCATCCTGCACATAAGCAAACTGTGCTGCCTTGCTCACAGGCAGCTTCACTTCAAATCTTTAAGAAGAACAGGAGAAAAGCCAACTGAGAAAACATGAGGACAATTCCCCTGCTTGTGGGAACCGTATTTTTTAAATGAAATTATTTCCCCTGTGTACTGCTACGCTGCCTCTTCATTAGAGGGAGAGGAGAAGTGTGTGCACTTGCCCAATGCCGAGTGTTCAGCCTATTTGGGGGCTGCATAAAAAAAAAAAACCATTTCTGGGACTAAAAACCAAACCATCATCGCTCCTTAAGTTTGGTGAAATATCCAGTCAGTCTCAGTGGGGTTTTGTGGGAAAAGGAATTAACTAAAAGAAAAAAAAAAAAAGGTTGGGGGGAAAGGAAGAGAGAAAACCCACCAACCCCAGTGTGTTCCCATAATGAAGGGTCTAAAAATGCCCCACTCGTTGATGCAAAATTACAGTTATTGTTTATCCTCCTACTTCACACAGCTTTATGCAATATGCACGACGAAAAATACAAGCAAACAACCGACACATTAGTTAAGAGACCTTCCATTTTACTTTGGCAGTTCACGATAATGGAATTTAATTGTGGAAAAAGCTGAATAATTTTAGCTGAATGTCATTTGGTTCATTCAAACTGGGAATCAGGGACATTTTTAACAAAGGTTTTCAAACTTCTTTTGAAATCAGGAAGCTGCTATGCACAGATAAGGGGAGAGGTTTGAGGATTCTCTATCAGAAATTTCAAGGTTTTTTCCATCTGCTTTTTCACATTAACTGGTAATTATCCAGAAAGGCACATAATAGTGCAGAAATGACAGAAGCTGACAAAGGTTTTCCTAAGATATGTAAATTGTCAGTGATAGGCAAGGTGCAACAGAAAGGCTTTCTACAGCACAATTATTTATGCCAGTTTCATTTGCTTTTAGGTAGCACTGATGGCATACGGCACCGCCGCGCTTATCACAGGCGCTGCACATTCCCTCCGCCACCAGCACGCAGGAAAGATGGCAAAAACCAAGCTTGAAGGTTGGTGGTCTCCTCCAACTCCGCTATTTTATATTAAATACGTGTGCGTGTGTGCCTGTGTGTATAGATATTTCTGAGGACTCTCTTGTTTATTAGAACATTCCCCTTCGTTTCTGATGCTGCAGAAATAAATAAATAATTGTGGCACTTCCCACTGAAACAGCTTTCACATATTGGTTACGGCTGATCTATGAGTCCACCTTCCCAGCAGCAGCAGCACTATTTGAGGGAGAATGTGTTAAAAGAAGCACTCAGCTGTTTGCATCTGACGTTCGTTAGCCCTTTTCACTGATTGCGTATTTTCAGCAAATAGCTGAGCCCGTTAAAGATGCTGAGATGAACTTCCTCCTCCAGCTGAAGAGCCCAGCTCTCGCTGCGCAGCGCTCCCCTTGCTGGGGTTACACCGGGGGGGTTGGAGGGGTGGGACAGCCACTCCATCTGCCTTTAAATATTCAGTGCTGGGGCAGCCAGATTCAGATCCTCTGAGTTTATAATCCTGAGGGAGAAAAGACCCTCTCTCCATAAATTGCCCGGTCAGTCTCAGGAGTTATTATGCAGAGGAGTGTAAAAATGCCACCTCTCCATCACATGGGACATGTGCAGGTCACCAGGGTGGGCTCCAGGTCTTGAATAGGGTTTTAGGTGGTTTTTTTAAGGTTTCTGCTATACAAGTGAGGGGACGAAGGGTGGAGGTTTGATAAATATCCCCTTTCGAACGGAGAGGTTGGGCTTCTGAGTCCTTCTGAGAGGTTAATTTTTATTTAAGTAAAGTGTCAGGGGCTGTGCATGGGAGAAATTCTTTCCTGACCGTTGTGGCATTCAGCTCATACCGGAATTATGGGCTTTAATTAACCTTTTCTGGGAATAGGACTTTATATGTAACTACATATGTTACAAGAGGTTATAAGATCTTTAATGGATGAAAGGACTTTACCTATGAGTCCCTGATGTAGTGATACCAAAGGTATTATGGTGGCATAATTACTTTACATTAGCACATGAGTGATGTTAAGTTACTCTGATGGGGGGGTGTTTCCTTGTGTGTGTGAGGGGTGGAATTAATTTCTTTTATGGTAATATTAAGTTAATGGGGGCGGGGAGAAAGTAAACAAGGATGCAACACAATAGATTTATATAGGAAAAAACCACAAGATTACCTTTGAAAGTCAATGGGTTTAGCTATTAGCTATAAGGACCTTGTCTCCTATGTCAAGCTTCATTTTCCCAAATCAGGAGGTGCATGGGGGAACATCCCAGCTGCTGAGGAAATTGGGGCTGGTTTATGAGGCTGCAGCCCATAAACTGGCAGCCCAAAGACTGCCAGTCTTCTGGTAAAGCAAGGCATTTATGCCTTTGTAAAGCATTTACATTTGTAAAGCAAATGTATCTTCTGGTGCTTGACTTTAAGGTTGACCGTAATATATGATAAGGAGGAGAGCATATGTCAGCACCTGAGCCCAGAGAAGGAGCTCCCCATAGCCATGTTACCTACCCCAGGCTGAGATCTGTAATGGTTTAGGAGAGTTTCACTCACCTCCATCAATGTTCTCTGTAATGAGATGTAAGTGGCGAATTGGGGGTTTCGCTCCTGCAGACCTTCCGTTTTGCGTATCCGATGAGCTTCATGTCAAAAGGGAAGGAGTTTAAAGTACACTAAAAACTTTTAAGTAATATGGAAGAAAAACATGTTTCTTTTTAAAACAGTATCTCCATGCCCAAGCACTGTCTCCTATAAAATATCCTGCTCAGATTTCCTCGTTCTGTTTCAGTCAAGGGCTTTGAATTTCAGAAGTGCTTCTGACTTATGCAGCAAGGCAGTGGAAAGTTCGGAGTCAGAAGGGATTTCTGGAGGTGATGTGTTTTGCCTGAGTCCCTTGCTGCAAAATTTTGGACATGCTTTAAGCAAGCAGTGCTTTTCCTGAGACTTCTCTCCCAGGGCTGCTGGAAATCATAAAGTAAATGGTCATTGGGGATGGCAGGAGCTCTGCATCTTTCTAGGTCATAAAAGGATGAAAGAAAGAGCAATGTAGAAAAAAAAAAAAAAAGCTTAAAATATATTTTCATTGATCAAAACCTTCCAGCTTCCGTGATGACAGAGCTCCCAAACATCATTCACAGAAATTTTTTGGGAAAGAAGGGGCTAGAGCAGCCAAATACGGGGGTTGGAATGCACAGAAATGGCCTGAATGCATCATCCAGATTATCTGGAATTTTTTCTGCAGCCTCTTGTTAGGCTTTGAAAGAAAAAAAGAGAAAAAAGAATTAAACATATTTCAGAGTCATTGAACTGTGCTTGCATTAATTTACACTAAAATTATTTTTAATTAAATGAACTTCCCCTGTTTGTAGCTGGAAGGTACTTATGTGAGATAAAAACTCCATTCTAATAACGCTGAGACTCACCACCACTTAATTACCATCACAACTCAAGGCAGACCGAGTTGGGGGGTGGGCTTGTGCTGCTGGGTGGGATTTAAGGAAAAGATGCTCCCTCCTACAGCAGCCCCCATCCCAGAGCCCACCCAGCACCGCGAGGCACACTGGGAGTGAAAATCACACCTAGTATTTGACACAGTTTGTGGCAAAAGCAATTATAATTAACATTATATTAAATATTAAGTCAAGATCATAAAATGTTGATTGGTACTGATTAGCTGTATAATCCATAATTAGAAATCACTGCACCCTTCACCAGGTACTGTAGTGCTTCGCTTATGATTTCACTGCTAAATTAAGTGAGTGATTCAGCTTTTGCCCTGAGTTTTACTTTTGCATTTAATTTAGGTCAGAACCACATTCAGGTGAAGAAAGGCACAAGACCCGTTCCCACTGAGGCTGTTCCCAAACTCTCCATCCTCATCACTTCTGTGCACGCGGGAAAGCAGCGGCCAAATTCCCCTTGACCAGCCCCAGCACGGCTTTGGTTGTGTGTGCAAGACATAGGAGGATGAAAGCTCCTTGTGTATTTACTCACCCTCAAAACGGCACATGCAGAAGGTAGAGCCAAGGCTGCACGTGCCCTCCTGGCTGTTCTCAAGCCAAGGCGGATAAGCCAGCGTTAGGCAGCACCAAGATAATGGTTTATTGCTTGCGTAAGCTGGGTGTACACTGATACCTTAGGAGGGAGGGAGAGAAGAGTCTTTAGTCTGATTTGATTTTAGAAGAACAAACCCACCTGTGCATCGCTCATCAGTGGAATGGAAAGACCAAGCCTTTAGTAAAAGCATTTGGACAGGAGGGTGGCTCTGGGCTGGAGAGCTGCTGCAGGAGGGCCAGTTCTTCATGGTGTTTGGGAAGGCTCGCTGCAGCAGCCCTGCCTTCAAGGCCTTCCCCCAGCTTTATGGGTTCATTATCATGGATATCCATTGTCATTGTTGCAAGCGAGGAAGCATTCAAGATTTGTTCAAGTGAAAAACAAAATCCACTAACTAAAAAATTTGATGTCCTTGCTACCGTTTTTCAATGACTGCCTTGGCTAGAGATCCATCCATGATTTTCCATAGCATTTCTGGATAAGAATAATAAAATTTGATGGATAAAATCCCAAACCCACGGCAGCCCAGCCATCAAGTGGAAACCAGCTGTACCTGCTTGAACTCCAGCAGCCTTCTTGCAGCGCTGCAGGCAAGCTGTTCCGGAGGGACCTTCACAGGCTGAGCTCGGCACCCTCTGGCAAACCCAGGGCTAAGGAGAGAAAACACACTCTCATAATTTTTCTTTTCCAAGGGTGCTTTTTGGAGTTCTATGGAAGAAATCATTTTATTCCTTCTGCAACTAGAACACACACTGTTATCTTTTGCACTGATTAATTTTGCCTGGGAGCAGAGCTGGGATGCTGGGCAGAGCCTGACGCTCTCGATCAATTAAATCAATGCAGCCGTGACGCTCCACCAATTTTCCCTAACTAAGGGTTTGGCCTAAAAGGAAGCATACACAGCACTGCGGAGGACACAGGGAGTCACAGATAACCTGGCTGCTGGTCAGGCTGAGAAAAACAGGAAGGCTGTGCTCCAGGTCCACATTTCACGGCAATAGGCACCACAGGATGCATCCCTGGACCGGGTCAGGAAGACACTGCACCCTGTGATGCTCACACGTGTGTTTTCACAACCTTTTAGTCATTCTTACTATTATATTAATGGTTATATTTTTATTTAAGTGAAGGCTCATCTTTTAAGAGCTACGTTTGGCTAGTCCAGGGAAACTGCTGTGGTCTCGCCTTTGCAGGGACTGCCCTGGCTGATCGTCATCTGTGTGTCCTAGGTGGAGCTTTACTTGTCCCACAACAAACCATCCAAAGCCCAAGGTCACTCACATCCTTCTCCTCGGTGTCCAGCAACCTGAAAAAATAGAAGAAAGCACCAGAAAGCACTCCCAAACCTTGCGCGTTCTTTTCTGAAATGTTTATAGTGTAGAGGTTACCTCTGAGTCAGCAGTTAAATAGGCAGATATTTAAGAAGATTTCCATGCCATGACTATCAAAACCACAGTATTTCTACTCTTTCAGCATTTTCATTAGAAAAAAAAATGGTGGGAAAAAAAAAATATGCAGAATTTCCTCCCTGCCTATCACCCTTATGTCGGCAGCATCGAGTTCAGGAGGTGGCTGTGGTGCTGGGCACAAGGTGCTGCATCCTCCTATAAACCTGCTTTTGCATCAGCCCTCATCTCCTGTCTGTGATGTACAACAAAACAGCCCATCCAGCAGAGAGTCTGCTGGCTTGCGTAATACTAAAAATGTCTGATTTTGGCCTGCATTAACTCGGAGAAGGGGCACCAGAACGAAAGCCTGGAGCCACTGCCCTTCCTGTAACCAAACACTGCTTGAGTAAGGGTGGCATTGCTGCAAAAGGAAGCAAAAAAACCTCTCCAAATACAGGTCTCTGCAGTCCCTTCTGAAACTCTGGAGATACTTTCATTTTAAAATATCTACTTAAAGGCAGGTTTAATCTCAAAACAGCATTCCCAGTTGTTGTTTTTTAAAAGAAAAAAACTTTGAAAATGTCTCAAGTTATTTCTCCTTCATTTTTTTCCCAATTAAATTAATTTAAAATGAGTGAAAAATGTTTCATGCCCTAAGATCCTGAAACCTCCAGTGTCAGCTGAAACCGGCACTTCTGCTCTCAGCTTCAGCCCTCGCTGCAGGCACCTCTGCTTTGAAGCCTTTGAAGTGTTTGTGGCACAGGCAGAGGCTCTCTGCAGAGAAAGCCACTCATTTTATATATATTTAATGTGTCAAGTGTGTTTGTGTTAGTATAACGTGGGTTTTCACGATGTGCATGGGAAGATGTAGAAGAGTTCTTGGCTTGCAGAAGAAAATTGCAGGGAAACCCGATGTCGGCCTTGCCATAAGGCAGCTTTTGCCCAAGCCTACCTCACTTCAGCATCGTCCTGAAGATCCAGTTGAAGCTGTCTGCTGACCTTCAGGGAGACTGGAACAGTTTCTTCAGTTGTGCCCGTGGGACTCGCACACTCTCCCCTCTCACAGCACCAGCATTCCCTCTTTTAAAGCTTAGAAGAAATAACGCTGCCAAGGAAGCACAAAAGCACCGGGAGCAAAGTGGCTGTGGATGCCCACCCTGGTTGGGAGCCGCAAAGCAGCTGACGTAGCTGCCCTGCATTTATGTTGGGGATGCGATACAAGAGCGATGCAATAGATTTGATTAATGGTTGGGTTTTGGAGCTGACTATTTGACTCACGAGGTAATGACCTTGGTTCTGGCAGCGAGGTGTGTGGTTTGAGAGGCAGCTTCTCTTCCTGTGTATGGAATGATCTGATGTGAAGGCTCCACTTGAGCAAGCAATAGGATTAATTTGGTGGCTGGTTTCTCTAAATCGTTAAAATTTCCCACTTTTTTCGGCAGGGATAGACTCTATTTCAGAATGAGCTGCATTTTTTCACCATGCAGTGCAATTATTCCAGCCTGTAACTGATGAGGTTTGATCGCTAGTAAAAGCTTCAGACCTTAAAGCAGCCAGTTCAGCCTGTGTTATTTGAGCAGCATTTCTGGATGGCTTGGTGAACAACTTCTCCCACAGAATGGTTTTTAAATAGAAGAAAAATACAAAAGCTTTCTAACAACATCTGAAATGGAAAAACAATTGTGTTCTGTGACTCTACAAAAATATTTCTGAGGACTGGTAATACATTTTGCCAGGGTAATGTCCCAATTCTGGCAGTGGTTCTTCCTTCTCAGCATTTGTTGCTTTTTTAAACGTAAGCCATACAGGGGAATATTGGAAAATGGAGAGGGAAAATATAATTAACCCTGTGTTTTTCACACAATTGCCCTTTGTCCTACTTTTTATTTTTTCTGACTTTTATGAAGCCATCATTAATCTAGTCAGCCAAGGTCAAGTGAGACGTTTTTCTTCTTTGCAGACCCTAAAGCTTATAAAGCTTCAATCTACTCTTCCATAACCAAATGTTTAGTACCTTCCAGTTGGGTTAATTAGAGTGCAATTCTTTACAGCGCTGATAATAATAGCTACTACACCATCATAGCAGTGGCAGCAGACTATTTTTTCATTTGTTATTTCTTTTTAACAGCAAGCATTTATGTAGTCCCACTGCTTAAACCACTGGTTCTATTGGGTTCAGCCAAGGGTTGTGTGCTGGAATGATACCTGGAAATATCAAGTTCCAGAAAAGCATCACCTGCACTCACGACAATTCCCAAACTAAATTCAGCAGGGTGCCTTGGATAACTCTTAAAAATAGGTGACTTTTTTTTTTTTTAAGAGGAGGAGACAATATTCATAGGGAAAAAAAAAAAAAAGATGAGAAGAAAAATAGAAGGTTGCTGAATGTGCAGCATTGATTTAGAAACAGGCTTTGCCAAGCAAGGTGAAAAAGAGCCTTCCGCGACCTATTCTGTGTATGGTTATTAGGACTCATAAGAGGACCTTGGCTCCCAAGAGAAAGAGTGAGGAATGAATTAGGAAACAAGTACATTTCTGCAAAGAAAGTTTTTCCGATTCAGATGGTTTTTAGGAAGTGGGGAAAAAAAATCTGTTTCTCAAATGTCAAGTACTTGAAAGACTAAAAATAGATCACCGGAATAAATAAATTAACCCAGAAGACAGGGCTGATGCTCTGCAGGCATCAGGGATTAAATAAATTCACTAAGTTCAAAGTGGTATTCCAGATAAGAGCTCTTTGTGCTGCAGCATGTACAGCTTATTGATTATAGGATTGAGGTGCTGTGCACTCTTGTAAAATGTACTCTGGCTGATAGGACTTAGTCCTGCGGTAATGTACTGCCCAGTGCACAAAGCATGGAGCTAGCTTATATTTTCTTATTTATTTTGATTTTGTTTGTGTCTTAATTTGCTGCACTGCATCTGTGCCCTCTCCCACCAGTGTTTCCCCAGGCAGAGATGAGCGACAAGAGGCACTTCAGAAGGTGCTAGGTGCTGACTCAGCAGGATGAGGGCTGGGCTGCCCAATGGAAGCTTGCAGGACAGGAGACCATGGGAATCTACCTTAGATATCTTCCCTTCCATAGGGACATGAAGCCTGAGCACCTCACTTTTCCACTGCACTGCATGGCCTGGCTACAAGGATGAGTGGGCACTGGTTGCCGGTGGTGCTCAGTTGATGTAGGGAGCCTTGGGGCAGCTCAGATGGTGATATTTGATCTGCAAGACTTCCACGTTTTATGTGAGTCCACCAAGGCAGTAGAAGTGTGTCTAACCAAGGTGCAAACACTACGTCTCCAGATGAGATGGACTTTTCTGGACAAAAAGAAGTAGAAAGTTTTTTAAGTCCTGCTGGGTCAAAGCCAGCAACCCTGGAGGGGCTGTTACACACCAAGCTGGAACGAACTGTCATTAAGGTCCAGTTAAACTGTTTGCCATAGTAGAGTCAGACATTGAACTGCCAAGGTCATTTCACTCTAATAAAGAAGGACATTTCTTTCCTCCTTTGGAAGCTCTCCTGTCTTTGGTGCTCAGCCCAGCTCTCCCCTGCACTTTGCTTTGAAGAGCCAGCAGACCTCTCCAAACATGGAATTTTACCATATAATTTACCAAGAAAGAGGAAAATCTCCACACCTCTGATGGTGTGAGAAAGCAGCAAGGCACAGCAGCGATGCTCTCATGGTATGTTGGTTTTGTGGTCCATGTCTCCTTGGGGTTGATGCCCATCAGCCAGCACCTTCCTGGTCTTGGGGGCTCCTTGGGTGCTAGTTTTCTGACTCATCAGTAAAAAAGTTGGTCTGTCCAAGAGAAAAAACTTTTATCATTAATTTTTGCCTCCCTGGTGTGAGGGAACAGCTGAATGAAGAAGCTGCAGGGGTTCAATTTCTGGGTAACTTCCCCACATCCCCATATCTCCCACAGGTTTGGCAAATCTCCCAATATCTTACTTTACCAAAATCAAGCCTGTGAATCTCAAGATACGTAGCCTCTACTACGTAACACTGCATCCTGAGTACGATCCACAGGGCCTGGATTTTAACACCCCAGATTCATTAATATTTCCTGCAGAGTGTTCAGTAAGTAGCAAATAAAGCAGGAAGTGTCCCAGATGTTGGAAAGAAAAAATGGAATTATTCATTGCTTACTAACGTCAAATGCTAATGTGAGAAAAGCATCCTTGAAGAAATCCTTGACTAAAATTCATCAGAGTGATGTGAAATCACTGTTTTAATTATGCATTTTTGAATGTATTTATTAGTCCCGGTTCTGATCTGACTTACAGATGTTTAACAGTGACAAGGGTCTACTGCAGTCTTTGGAATTACTCATGATTTATAATGACAAAACTTGGATCAGAATTAGGTCCTTGTCACTACTCTGTAATATCCTTTCATCAAACTTCTTCACATTCAACAGATGAAAGAGACCGTGGTTTCGGCAATTTCAAAACCTATCACTGAGTCCATTAGCTTGTTTTTTGAAATTTCTCCTCTAGAAACGACGATTCTCACACAAAATTTTGGCTGCTTGAGCTGCGTTTGCCCCAAGAAGCTTGAGAGCAAAGGAACTGGTCTTTTCATTCCACCAGAAGGATGGGTTTGGTTAATACTTTTGCTGGCTACAAATGCTGCATTTTGGCAGGGGAGGTAATTAATGGAGTTGTGCTAGTCTATAATCTCATTTCCGTATCCTTATTGTGGTGACTGCTACAGTGCACTCAATAGCAGAGGCTTTATTAAAAAACCTCCATTCAGGAATGATGCAAAGTCATGTGCTTTTCCAAAGAATGATGGAGTTTTAAACCATTGCTTGTTCTAGAGCTGATCCAGAATGAGCAAGTCTCCAGGGAGGGTTTACTCCCTAAGGCATGAATGCATGATTAAGCTAAATGTATTCCATAAATGCCTTGATGACATTAAACTAAATTTTTTAAAGAACAGATGGAGAAAGTTAATAAATATTTCATTCTATAATATAAAACTCACTTCTATATTCACAACTTCAGGGATCCTCAGCTTCATAGATATCAATAAGTCTGATGGATTTCTTGATGCACTCTCATTCTTCTGCCCTGGTGTCTCTTATGGGATCATCATTTCTGCATGCTTGGATTGTTTTATGGGATCAGGGAAAGGCAAGTGACTGTAAATCTTGACCTCTTCTGCTCCTGGATTATATACTTTTATTCTTTGTGACCATAAGTGTTCATCTCTACACCGAATAGATAATTAAATGACAAAAATTATTCAAAGGGAATTTATAGTGAGAAATTATCACTTTGAGAACTGATGGGGCACAGGCATAACCCAAGGAGACGCCATGAAAAAAACAGTTTAGAGTGGCCAAATAAAACACTGAAATATCCGCGTATTTGTAAATGTCATGAAACATCTATTCACTCGGAAAAAACATGGCTTTTACCTCTATATACCAATTCTATTCAAACAAAATTTCTATTAATGGAAAAGAGTGTGAATTTTGCTTAAGAACTGTAGACCAAGCCTGTTATTCATATGAAAGAACTAATCTTTACATGTGGGAATTTCAATTTCTCACTCTACGTGTGCCATGAATCTTGTAAAATAATAATTAGAACTTGTTCCAAAAGGGAAGAAATGCCAGACTTGAACAGTATTTTAGGAAGCACGTTAACAAACATTTTTATACTGCCAACAGTCTTCACTGCTTTCTAGAAGAGATTTACATTACCTTATTAATTAACTACACTGAGTCAATACTATGAGATAAAGCTTGGGAGATATATGTCTAGCACAAACTATGACATTCATGAGGAAAGCGTGTGCTTTTAGGAAGCTTGATTTAAAATTTATGCAAATGACTTCAGCAAGCAAGGGTCCAACAAACTACTTCAAAGCATCAAAATCCGGCCCGAAAAACATGACAAGCTCAAATCTTTGGCATTTCTCAAGTGTCTTTCCAAACCTTTGCATATACATATAAATTACTTCACCTCAATACCTTGACAGTTTAGTGTAGAATTAGCATGCGTAACTCTGTGGGACCACAGCAATCTCTCAGACAACATACACCCGAGCCATTGCAAGAATTTAAAAGTATCTAAAAGGTATATAATTTGTCTTTTGGAGCTGACTCTTGTGTTAGATCTGTAGAATCCAGCAAAGTCCCATGGTCTACCATAACAAACACAGTAAGAAGTAATAGTGCTATTGTTCCCGCTCTCTTTCCCCCAATTCTGCCCATCTTTCAGTTTTTGGGTTGAGAATTCCCACAGCATTGTGTCCAGAGGAGATACTAAATGCCAAGCGATGTGGTACTGTAAAGAAATACTAATTAATTTGTGTTAGGTTTGATGCCACACAAATTGGTTTATTCACTTATTGAAAGTTAAGTTAGCTCCAGGTACATTTGTATCTGCAGAATCAGGGCTTTTAACGAAAAAAAAGTTTCTCATGTTTCCCGACATCCCATTAAAATGGTTGTCCTTTGACGTCAATTAGAGCTGGCTAAAAAAAAATCATCCTTAATTGCTTTTCAGAAATAGACATTATAGCGTACACCGTCACAGCCAGATTCGATTACCTTTTACAAGAAACAAGGATGCTGGGAACGCTATAAAAGTCCAGCTCTGCTGAATATGGATGCGGGGCTCAGCTGACAGCCGGGGGGAGCTACTTTTCACAGCGAAGGCTCTTTCCTGGGCTGCAGAGAAAAGGGCTCAAAAAAAAAAAAAAGATGTAAAACATATAGATATGTCTAAATTTCTCCAAAGTGTGAAAATGTTGGAGCTGGATGTTCAGCTGGGGCTGGTTTTGACTGAGCTCCATCCCTGCCTCCATGTGATCATGCACCTTCGCTGACAATTATAGCTACAAAAACAATTGAGTTCTCAAAACTTGGGTACTTTTCATTACAAGGGGTATCACCAATTTGCTCAAAGGCTTTCTCCAAATTTGTCTTACTCCAGGGACTTCATAATGTCTCTGCCGACCAGGAAGAAGAGGAGTCCGGAGAGTAAAACCAGGGGCACCCCCGCGGCAGCTAACATGAACGACCACCCGTAATAGACGTGGACGGGCACGTCCTCCAGGCACTTCTCACTCCTCTCCAGAAGGATGTACTTCTGAAAATCAGCGGCAAACTCCTTCCACATCACAAAGAGAAATATGAGCAGGAGAAATAAGCCCCCTGGAAAGAGAGACAAAGATACAAAGATGAGTTACTCCCTGCATGTGAAACAAAGAAATAAAGCCTAGGAAGGATTGCAGCAGGTTTCCATCTGCCCCTGCAGGTCCTTTGCATCAAAGCAGAATCACTGTCCATGACACGGCTCTGCAGGTTCCCGTGAAAGCCAAGCCCGGTTGCCCTGGGAGAGCCCCACAGTGCCATGCCCAGCTGCCGCCCCCCGCAGCCACACTGACACCTCCTGCTCTCACCCCCGGCGTCGCCCAGGGCTCCGCTACAGCTGGACACGGCCACGGAGAAACCACCATGAACGTGGCTGATGTTCACACAGGGATCTGCATCGGGGTCGCTCTGCATTCCTGCCTGAAAGGTGGGTTGTTTTGCCTTTTTTATTTACAATTTGCCTGAGATGAGTGAGAAGGAGAGGCTAAGACTTACTTTTTCCTTTTTTATATCTACCCTTCCACGTAGAGTCAGAACCAATTTCCACAAGAAAAGCAAAGACGTGGGGATTGGTCCTGCTGAAGCGTTATCCAGCATTGGACCTGGCAACCCCAGCTCTGGTGCAGGCAGAGCCCACACAGATGCCAGAGTGGCTGCTGCAGCTGGTAGCAGGTCCCCTCCACGGCTTTGCAACCAAGTATTAAAACACACGGCAAGGAGTACAGATCATAGAAACACAGAATGGTTTGGGTTGGAAGGGACCTTAGAGATCATCTACTTCCAACCCCCCTGCCCTGGGCAGGGACACCTCCCACCAGAGCAGGTTGCTCAAAGCCCCATCCAGCCTGGCCTTGAACACTTCCAGGGATGGGGCATCCATGACTTCCCTGGGCAACCTGTTCCAGTGTCTCACCACCCTCACAGGAAAGAATTTCTTTCTAGTATCTAATCTAAATCTCCTCTCTTCCAATTTAAAACCATTGCCCCTTGTCCTGTCACTGCACTCCCTGACAAAGAGTCCCTCTCCAGCTCTCCTGTGGCTCCCTTCAGATATTGAAAGGCCACTATAAAGTCTCCCCTGGAGCCTTCTCTTCTCCAGGCTGAACAACCCTAGCTCTCAGCCTGTCCTCACAGGGGAGGTAAACAGATGATCCTGTTTTGCAGAGAAATAGCGTATAATAGAGTAGAAAAGGCACGTAGCCGTGAGATATTAATCTCAGATGGGCTACTAAATAACAGAATAATAAACAGCTTATTCCATAAGGCTAGAAAGGCTTTTCAGTGGCAAGTGAGACCCCCCTCCCATGGAGCCAGACGGGAGCGGGGGTGAGGCCACATGTCCCTGAGCAGCGAGTGCAAGGTCAGCATCCTGCTCGGAGAGGGTCTGCTCTCCTGGCAGCCCCCCCCAAGCCTGCAAACAGCAGATCTCCTGTGAGACCTCACCATCTCCTATATCCAGACGCACACCCATCGAAGGTCAGTTGTTTGCAGGAAGAGGTCAGTCACATCTGAAAAGCATGTGGTGACCAGGCACCTCCTGGACCTGGCGCAGCCATCGGTAGGTCTGGAGGCTTCCATGCCTTGATAGGAAGCTCCTTTCCCCATAATTCAAAGTGATGGTGTTTGGAGGCTGCAGGTCTAACTCCCCCCTATGAAGCAGATGACAAAAACTAGTGTGGCCCCAATATTATTTACTGTGTTACATTAAATATGGTGCATTTTAAAGTCAACATATATTAAAACTAAATAGTGGTGGTGTGATGACAGATCTAAAAGCAGTTCAGTAATATCTGATCTTGCTACTTCACAGCTAGAAGCTTGCTATTTTGAATGGTGCCTTATAACATAGATATACGCATATACACACACATATATGAAAGACATACATCACAGATTATAATATTTTTATAGTCGAAGTGCGTAGTTCAAAATTAATTTAGTTGACAAGTTACCACACTTCTGTGGATGTGTTGTGGCTTCTGCTGTATCTAATTTCTCCCCTTGCAATTTTTAAATCAAAGGTACTTGTACAATATTTAATTATTCTTCCTGGCAGCTGATGATACACTACAAAATCCAACTCCTGTGCTAAGCGAAGGAAGTGGGTAAAGCTTGACATTGACATGTCTGCTTAGTCATGGTGGCTACTGAAACCTTGCTGGGAGAAAACGTCAGTGCTTAACTGTGTTTCTGCTTGTGATGGATATAAGCACATCTGCTGCTACAGAGCTCTGCTTCACGCTGGAGGCCAAAAATGAGACTTATGTGAAGGTGTAGAGGGTTAAAAGCCCTCCTTACCTGTTACATAGAAGTTCAAGCTATCTGTCCTCAACTGCCTCCTATACCCTAAGACTGCAAATTGAATCTTAATAATCAAAAATTGGTATCACCGTATGAATATACTTTACATCACCCCGTGCTGCTATTTCAAGCCATTCGCCCCTACACAGAAAAGTCCGAAGGTTTGCTGGAGAGGCAGGCTAGGAGTTAAATAGCAGCTCTTGTAACATTTGCATGTTCATTGAGATTTTGATACCACTTGAAATTAAGTGCACAAATAAATATTTTACACTTAATATGATCGTTGTGTGCTTAAAATACCAATTATTCTACTATAAGAAAACGATTGCATGTTTAAATAGTCACACGTCCTTTACAAAATACAATATATTGATAAGAAGGCAATTAAGTCTTTATTACTGATGTAATTTAAAATTAAATTAATTAGATAGCAACTGAACCTTGAAAAGTGCTCTTTTAAAGATCAATTTCTATTTCATTAACTTATAATACCTACCGTAAGAGACGCAAATAAAAATGTAGCCCCAGTGGGACAGAGGACACGGGTACAGTAATGCACTTTTGAATTCTCCTACTTTTCTTTAAATCACAGAGTCACAGAACGATAGAATGGTTTGGGTTGGAAGGGACCTTAAGGATCATCGAGTTCCAATCCCCCCCTGCCCTGGGCAGGGACACCTCCCACCAGACCAGGTTGCTCAAAGGGGTTTTGTGTTGAATTGTCCCAAGACAATTTAAATGGCCTAAGCCTCATTTTTTTAAGACATCAGATTAAAACCTACCAGTTCTTACTAAGGAGGGTGCGGGGAAGCCCCGTGAGCATGTGGCCACCATCCCCGAGCTCACCAGGAGCTAAGGATGTGGAAACGGTCCTTGCCCTCGCTCCAGGAGAAGCGCCAGGTCTCGGTATGGAAGAATTTATTATTAAACAAGTACTGGAGGTGATGGCACAGCCACAGCATCTAAATTAAGTACATTTTCACACTCTTGGAAAATGACAAGAAAATGTAAAGTAAGCAGCCTTCTTCCCTGGAATAATTACGGCTGAGTGGCAAGGAGTCCCTGGGATTTACACCGTCTCCTTGGCGAGAAAAGGAAATCAAACGGGCAGGTGCAGCTGGAGGAGGACAGTGGAAGCGCAGAAAGGGCAGCTCACTGAAAAACTGTTCAGCAAAAAAACGCTTACTTGAAATAATCACAACTATTCATGAAAGTGCTTAAAATTTGTCAGGCTTTTAGACATTAATAGACTTCTCTACTAATGATAATATCAGGATGCTTCACTCCCGTATTACTAAAGTGAGTGTTTGGCATTTTTGTTTTAAAATACTATTTTCTTTCGGATGGGTCTCACTTTGCCGCCGCCTTTTTGATGTTTTTAGTCTCAGCCACAGCGGAGAGACATCTTCATTCCCTGCCAGCCCCAAATGGCTTTTTATGTATGGAGACAGATTTCTTCCTGTCTTGGGCAGCAAAATGGAAAACTGAAAAACTCTAGTTTTCTGCCCAAGAAATGAGTCCGGTGTCAGCACATGTGCCTGAGATAGAGGACATGTGTTATGTTTGGGTAAGCGAAGATCTCTCATCAAACCAGCCCATCCCCGCGTTCCTCTCAGCATCCCTGTGCTTTCTACCACAGGAAAATTAGCCAAGTGATCTCTTCCCTTTCCCTCTCCATTCCTTCTCCCATCCCTTCATTAGGATGGTATGGAGAAAAGTGAACTGTGAAACTCTGTCTCATAGCTGATGAGGTCAACGGCATCTTCTGGGGAGGGGCTAATTGCAAGAAAATTGAAGTGGGGTATTAAATCTTTTTCCTTCGTACACTGCTAACTGCAGGACAGCGAGCCCCAGCGCCCCAGCCCCCTCCCAGGAGAGCTGCACCGTCGCTGTGAGTAAATTGGAGTCGGGCTTTTTCTTTTTCTCACTTTATATCCTTGTGACACCTTTATAGCTGCTAATTGTAGAGACAGGTGAGCGAACTCAATCTTTAACTCTTATTCTGTGAAAGCTGCTGAACTTTCGTGTAATCTGCTAATTACGAGAATAATGAACTTTGACTCATTCGCCCTTCTTACTAGTTGCCTCTTATGGATGTTAATAACAAGGAAATGGAGGGGTGACCTTCAGCTGCCCTTCCATAACTTCCAGCCTTTACTGCACATGGGGAGCCTGAGATTGCCAAAATAGAGAAGCTTGATTTAGGTAGGGGAATCTGAGCAAAAAATTCAGCACTTTAACTCATAGGACTGGCAAAGCCGCTTTTTTATTCATGCAGTTGGCTCATGCTGAAGAAGAGGTTGGTCTGAGCACACGCCGTGCTCCTCTTGCTCCTCCATGATGCAGGAGAGGCTTTGTGCTGCCTTTGCCCGCTGGAAAGGGCCCGTGGGCACAGTGACCCTACAGCCGTGGGATGGCGTGATCACACCCATGTTGGGATGCTGGAGGGACAGCACCGGGACCACGGCGGCTGCAAGAAGCGTAGACTGGACATGGCTCATTGTGTATTTGTGCTTTCCAGTGTGTGGCACGCTGATAACAAGCTCCTCTCTAGGTTGCTTAACTTTACCTGCGCCAGGCTTATCCTTATTGCTTGCTGTGAAAACTCATGGTGCGCTCACGCTCTGCCGGTGCCTTCCCTCCCCAGCAGCCTCGTGTCCCAAGCAAGCCACCAGGTAGAGCTCAGGTCGGTTTTGTACTTAAGCCTGCAGCTGGTCCACACGTATTAGGGCAGCGCTGCAAGCTCAGCAATGGCCCTAGGTCTGGACGAAGAGTGTGCTTGCTTCTAAGCTTGCTCTCTAAAATGCCCAAAATAAATGAAAACTGAGGAGCACAAGTACAGAAAACTGAGCACAAGCAAAGTTGTCTCAGCGATTCAGACGGTTTCCAGAAGCTGCAGCGCAGCGTTCACCCAGCCCTCTCGGTGACATTGTAGTGATAATTAATCATATTGTCATCTGACTATTGAAATGGGGACAATTAGACACCAGGCGGTATCTGCCTCCCCCGTGCAGGCACTGGAGCCAAACCCGAGATGGCACATGTTAGCAGGAAAGCAGCACGCTGACTATTTGCTGAAGCGATTCGGGTGCTTTTGGGAGCAGGCTGATGAGGAAAACTGCCCAGCTGGGGGGGGTAAATGTGCAAATGCAAACTGCAGCAAACGTCAGGTGGGCTCCGGCTGTATTTCCTGAGCCACCCAGCAGAGGAAATCAAGGGGCATGGCTCTGGTCCTTTGGAAGGGCTCTCAGAAACGCCACCCACCGAGCACGACATTTGTTAGGCTCGCTGGCAGACAGTCAGATTTGTCTTCTGGAAAGTACAGTAAATAAAAGGCATCTCGGAGAGGAAACCCAAAGGGATCTAATTGAGTGATAACAATCTTCACCGTGTGGCACTGAATTCCCCCTGGCGACGGAGGGGCACACGTAACTCCTCAGGATCATGTCAGGCTGGCTAGCCATGAATGTGCTTGGTGCATTTGCACCAATAACAACTTTAGAGCCTTTCAGTGCCAAATGTTGCATCGTTTTGCAATGCTTAACCATGGCTGTGATTTCATGACCTCAGTGCGTGCTGCTACCAAACGGGGCAGAGGGAGTTTATGGACAGCATAAAAAAATGCATATAAAGGATGGCCTGAGAGGCCGGGGCACCTTGCAGCCATGGTGTCCCATCTCACCATCCGACTGCCAGACCACGTTCCCACCCTACAAATTGCCAGCATTTTCACACTTCCTCAAGGAGATATCATTTCTGTGAGGGAGGTTAATTAACACTGACCCGGCAGGCCATGATTAGAAGACAAGACGCGCTTTCTCCTGCGTTGTCTCCCTCCACATCCACTATCCCAAGGAAAGGGACAGCAAGGGAGTTGAAGCTGTATTAAATCTATTGTTCCTACTGCGTAGCACAATCATGCAAAATATTTTTAGACGGGATAATGAAAAAAATAACCATAGAGGGACACATCCCAAATCCATCAGGAAGCCAGTGCCAAGCAGGATCCAGAGGTGTGAGTACAGGATACCACCCGAAAAATAAAAAGGATCAGCTGAAAATCCAAGAAAACTTTGCTGAAAATGCTGAAATAATATCACATTCTCCTAGCTATCATTTAGATTGAAAATTTAGCAGTTTAGCTGAACTCGTTCCTCCTAATGACAGTTAATAACAATGATGGTTGTTCAGATTGAAACTGCTTTAATACCAACTTCGATTTAAATGGCAGCATCTTTGTCTAATGCCAAAAGAGGTTTATGGGATGCATAATCAGCTCTTCTAAAAAATCAGTGTTAAATTCTATGCCCCAGCCTTTTAATCAAGAAATAGTCAAATAAAGTGCAAAAACAATGGAAAAAAAAAAAGGAATACAGTAATTCAATATTACACAACACCCTTTTCTGTGTAATATTTTGTTTATCTGGTCAGTGTCAGAAAGTGACTGATCTCAGTTTTTCCATTTGGGCTGAAAGATGAGTGTTTTGAAGAAGTAGGGCTTTAACTGAGGTAGCCAGAGTGTCACATCTGAGAGGATTCAAATATTTGTCCCCAGTGTCAGAAGAAGAAATTACTTCAACGTGCACGCATGTCGAGTGGCCAACACGGCTTGGTAGAAGGCGCTGGTACCTGATTGAGATCCGATAGCAAGACAACTTGCACTCCCAAATGAAATGCCTGTGTATAAAACCACCTAAAATTCATGTCTAGGAAAATTAAGTCCAACCAAGCATTTATTAAAGTATATAAGAGAGAAATAAACTGACACCTACAGGCCCGCTGCCCTCACTTCAATAACTGAAGACCTGGAGGCAAATAGAAAATTGGACAAAATGCAAAGTCAATTAGCAGAGGCAGGTAGGGCCACATTGATTTAGTGCCTTCCAGATTTTTTAGACAAATAGATAGATGTCATCTAGCTTCATTTTAACAAGCAGCTCAGCTGGCAATACATGGTTAATTATTAGCACATCTGGAGAAGACAGAAATTAGGACAGGAGCTATAAAGTGGATAGGGAGCTAAATAATGGGGGAAAAAAAGTAAAAGGTGATAATAACAGGGCGTTGTGAGATTGGAAGGAGTTTAGGTGGACTTTGTCCAAGGTCAATGTTGAGAGGTTTTCTGTTAAATATTTTCATGAGGGTTTTCAATAAACTTGGGGACGCTCAAAGCCCAAACTGGGAGCAAAGACACTGCCTCGTGTTTAATTTATGCTGTGTAGGAGGAAGCAGGACCTGATGCAAGATCCATAATTAGGCAGTGGTTTTCACAAAAAGGCCTGACTTCATAATGAAGTTCTTCACTTGGCATGGCTCAGCTAAGCTCCAGCCTTTAGCTGCTTGAGTTGCCAAAAAAAGCTTTTTTCCGAGTTTGAATCGCTGTTATAAATCAAGTATTTCTACTAGTTAAGGCAGTTATTCCTTCTCAAATACAGAAAAGGAAAAAGCCCAAGCGATAATTCAGTGGGATCATTTGTAATGGTAGTGGGAATAATGACTAAATGCCTATTTTTAATTCATTTTCCTGCTGTGCCACTGCTTTATCTTTTCAGGTTTTATGAAGCCAGCCCTCCCGTTTTGACTCGCCGGGTATGCCTTTCATCGCTCAGTGGGTCTCCAGCTCTACCAGATGTTAGCAGCAGAGACAGGAGAGGCCCAAATGCAGAGACTGACTTAGGGGAACAGAGCCCGGCTGATTGCTGCCCAGGGCTAACGCAGCTACGGACTTTACTAAAATAAAAGGCCCTGCTCCTCTGGGTTGCACAGAAGAGGGAAAAAAAAGAAAAAAAAAAACAGGCATTTTTTTCCCAAACCCCAGCTTCCCTAGGACTAAGAACTATCTTGCTACAGCTTGTCTGAGCATAGAGGTTTAATTCCACCACGGAAGAGGGAAGTAATTTACTCCAAGTCAGCGCAGCTCCCAGCAGAGTCCCCTCTACCCCCACAGCAGAGGCCCGTCCCAGCTACCTCTCCATCCCTGTCCTGGCTGCCTCTCTGTCCCCATCCCGGCTGCCTCTCCGTCCCCGGCCGTATCCCGTTACCGCCGCTTACCCGAGGCGAGGAGGAATCCGCCACCCACTTTGTAAGCCCGGGGGCTGACGAAGGGCACGCCGCACACCAGCAGCAGCCCCCCCACCAGCCCGGCGGCGACCGCCAGCATGATGAACGCCGTCCAGAAGCCTCTGTACACTGCGTGGCCAAAGAGAGGGAGGTCAGGGGAAAGGAGAGGAGAAGGGTTTTTCTTCAGTCCATGCTTAACTCCCGCTTCCATGCCAGTAAAAGCCATGACCTGTAACGCTGCCCGTGGCGGGCAGAGCGGGATCCTACGTTGCTGACTCCTGCAGCAGCGTGGGTGCCCCGAGCCCGGGACCGGCACAAGTTCAGGTTGAATGTCACACCCGACATAATGGGACTGGGATGAGCACAAGGGGTTGGGAGGGTTTGTGTGCCACGGAAGCACTCCACAAAGGGGGCTGGGGGTAAAGGACACCGTCCCTAGCTAGCTGTGCCTGGGGGAGGTGGAAGAGCTTGGCAAGAAAGGAAAGGAAATAACAAAATTTGGAGAGATAGACCACATCTTTGTTCCATTTTAATTAACACTTAGAGAAGATGCCAGGTTCCTGGTTTGAAATAAAGGCAGTTTTTGTTAGCAGGACTGCAGGGAAAACAGGAGCTTGTGATTTCCCCCATTAATGACCTTGCTTGACTCTAAGTCAGAGAACAGGGCAAGACAAGAGCTGCCTCTTCATCTACTGAATTTGGGGGTTTTGCTGTACCTGCATATGACCAGGCCAGCCAGAGCCGAGCAACCTCGTGTCCATCACATCCCATGGGATGGAAGGTAGCCCCAGTCTCCCAGGAACCAAGTCTCTTTCAGTTACTGCCATAAACCTTGGCCAAAGGTGGTCTTCAGGCAGAGGTCCTCTGATACCCTGCTCCCCGTTCCCCTCATTTATCTGGTCCCCTTAGACCACTGCATCTCGCTCTGCCTGTTGTTTTTCAGAAGCACTAGTTAGAGACATTGCATGAGCAAGTGGGTAATGCTGAAATGATTCACACTTGAAAGAAAAATGATACAGAGAAGATGCGTTTTACTCATTTGAAACCATTTTGTCAGGAGAGCCACTTAGGGAGAGATAAGTATCTTGAACTCTCCAAAACCACAGAATTCATTTTCATGTTTAACCTCCCGTCACCCGTCTCTCTCAGGGAGCCTAAGAGGATGCAGATAAGGCAGAATTATCTCTGGAGCAGGTAATAGCTGGAGGACCCCTCTTCTTGGACGGCCTCCTGTTTTGTCATCATTTGCATATAAGGATGGACTGGCTTGAAATAAAATGAATGTTAACGACAGGAGGGAGCGTCTGCTCTCTGCAGATGTCCGAATGCTTTTTTTTTTTTTTTGCAGCAGAGGAGCCCAATGGTCCTGCTGCCCTAAACGGGGGTCTTGAGACACCCTCATCTCCCCAGGGACCATGGCAGGGTGGGTGCTGGGAGCCTCCAGGCAGAGCCTCTGCGCAGAGCTGGTCCCCAGCACCTTCCCGGGACATTTCTGGGAGGCAGCTGAAGAGGGTTTCATAGCAAGGGCTGACAGGCAGGGACAGATGCCTCCAAGGCCCTTTATTTAGTATGGAAAAAATAGTGTGCTTATCAGCGAGATCATTCAGAAACTAGACGTCATGCCTGCCTCTCCTGAGCAGAAAAAAATCCCACCACTGAACCCGCATGCTTGCTGCACACAGCCTGCGACAGGCTCCTCCCTCTGCCCTCCACAGGTCCCTCGGATCCATCTTACACCACGGCGTGTTCCCCGAGGCAGGAATCTTGCACAGCACAGCAAAAGAAACTAGCTGCTCTCCCTCACATGCCTCTACTGACAAATGTGGGGTTTTTTAATTAATTCCTCATATAAAAAAAATAAAAAAACAAAAATAAAAAAGGTACTGCTAAAGGCTAAGGAAAAGGTCAAGATGTTTGTTTGTGCAGTATGCCTGCTCCGGATCCCCAGAGGCAACGCAGAGTGATGCACACTATTTAAAGAAATCAATTCATTTCAAAAAAGATCATTGAATTAATTCTAGCTGCTGCCACCAATTTAGCAAATTAAAATTCCTAACAGCAGCTGATTCATTAAAGAACTCTGAAAATACAGAGAAACATAAATAAAAAGGGAACCAGTTGAAAGGAGAGCTCTCCAACTGTGTCATATTCAGTGTATTAAAAATAAGCCCATCACCTACGTGGATCTTCTAGCAATTCGGTCTTTAACTGATTTTCCAGTGTTTGTTTATTTTGTCTTGCAACAAATCAGCTCTCCCAGGAAGTCAGACTCTGGAAACAAGTCAGCACTGGGCTGCCACAAGCCTGCAGCCCAGGAGAAATTATTTTTTCTTGCTTGCCCACAGGGACTGGATTTGGCCATGGGGCTGAAGCCTTTTGCCTCCAGCTCTTCCCAGCAAGTAAGGAGGTGGGAGAGAGTGGATTTAGCATCTTCCCTTGCCAGTGGGAGTATGTGCTGAGTTCCCAGCGGGAGGGTGCACGGCTCATGGTTGGGCATGGCTGGCTCTGGAGGAGAGATGTGGAAGAACATCTCGATGTGCTCACGGCTTGGAGCAGTCAACTAAACAAGGCCATTTTGTAAAGGAACTTTCTGAAAGTCTTGGTCATGCGTTTACATTGGGAGAACAGCAGCACTTACACACATCATAAATCTCTGCCCCATTGCTTGGGAAAGGAGGTGCTGAGGGAGCAGGAAAGAAACTCACCTGCAGTTGTGTCATAGGAAGGATGGGGGAAAGGTCCAGGAGCAATGGGCAGGGGAAAGAGGTAGCCATGCATACAGAACTTGGGGTGTGCTTGGCTGGCTGAAAAAGAGCAATAAAAAAAACACTGTTTGCTTTTTTTTTCTGCAAAATCACAGTTATAATATTCAGAAGGCAATGCACTATTCTGCAAAACCTACAAAACCCTCAATAAAATCAGAAGGCTGGGGAGTAAAGAAATACAGTAAATCCTGGTTAGAAAGAAAAAAGAAAAAGAAAAAAACCAAAAGAAAAAAAAAAAGAAAAAAAAAGAAAAAGAGAAAACAAAAAAGAAAAAAAAAGAAAAAGAAAAAAAGGAAAAAAGAAAAGAAGAATGGTAAGAGCAGGGAGATATAACAGTGTCTGAGACTGTTACCCATACATCTTCTCATCTTCATAATCTGAGTCTGAGCTGGGCATAAATCATTAAAGATGGAATAACTCAAATCAGTGTAAATATTCCCATTGCTGTTTTCCTCCAGAGACTGTGGCAAACTGCCTGGAAGGGGCAAAGGTATTTGGGTACCCGAACAAGCTACCTTACAAGACCTCCAGTTTGTGAGAAGGGAAAGCACAATTAGAATGGAAGTGCCCCATCAATATTAATACCACTGAGGCTTATCGTGATTAACGGTAATAGAATGAATGTTAAATGAATTAATTAATGGTTGGCCACTTATTTAAATATGTTCCCCAGCTCAAAGGAACACTTTATAATAGGTGGACATTAGTTCATGCTAAATTGACTATGGAATACCTATTGAATTAATTATTACGTCCACGAGAGCAGCAAATTAATTTGCCATGATCAATCCTATTATAATAAATACCTAAAGAAGTAATACAAATTTGCCAGTTATCAGAAAGAGTCATTTTACTTCAGGTAACATTATATTATGTCATGTATTTCCATATAATGTAATTAGATAGCAAACTCCCTCTCTCAAGCCTGTCCTTTTTTATCAAAAAAATTCTGTGCAAAAAATCTCAAGTCGTTCAGTTGAATGGTGGCAGTAACTGTTCCTGCAAGATTTTACGGGAAACACAAGTCTGGGACTTGGGGACAACAAAGTCATCTGAAATTTTAATCACTGCAGAGTAAATGTATTGTGGGAACCTGCATTATTTGCAGCCAAAGGCCCTGCGAGGTGATCACGCTGCTCCACAAGCACATAAGCATCTTTGAGGGGGCCGAAGCAGCAGCGAGTGCATGGTCAAGGCTTTTGCAGTGTCTAAAACCTTTGTGGAACTCACTTAAAATCTCTTTTATCCCACATACTTCTCTAGGGTTGTGGCATCCGAGGGAAAGGATGTCCTTTAATTACCCACTGTGCACTAATGCGGGTGAGCTGGTTGCTGGCCTGGCCGCCGGCAGGACTGGTGCCAGGTGTGCTGGGGAGAGGGGGGGGCCTCACTCCTTTGCTCTTTCTGATGGAAGCACCTTGTTCACTGGGCCAGGACCCTCCACTTCACTGCATGTGGGCCACCAGTCAGCACCAACTGGTTTCTCAGAACAGGTTTCACCTTCTCCTTCATTTTTTTTTGAAGAGTGAATGTGCTTGCAGAAAAAAAGAATTATTTTATTCGTCTCTGCATAGTCACACATTTCAATGACCTTAAAAAGCAGAACAGGCAAGATCTTAAAATAAAAGTCTTATTTGCTCAAAAGGACAAACATGTGGTTACGGCTCTTCGTGCCCCATCACTGCCCACTGCTATGCTGAAACCAGTGGGAGATGGCTGATGGCTGAAAATGTGAACAGAAGAGCAATGCTTGGGCTCAAATTTAGCAATCCTTGCTGAACACAAACATCAAGAGATACAGGGGGACAGCTGTCCTTGCTGGTGGAAGCCACCACTCTGTAAGACTTTGTAGGTGATGTATTAAATGGCATCAAGAGGTTCCCATGTGTCTGGGAACAATCCCTCTCTGAGAGCAAAATCCAAGTCAAAAAAAGAGTGAAAGGGTGAGCCAAGTTTGCTTTCAGTAGAGAGATGATGAGAATGAAAAAAAAAAAAAAAAGAAATAAAATAAAATAAAATAAAGACAACTGTCTTCTCATCCGTGGGAGCCCTTGCTGTTCTTGTTTGCAATTCAAACTGTGAGCGAATGCTGTGAATGTGGTGCAGGGACATCATACTCACTGTACCAGAAGGTCCAGATGGTCTCCGGGTGGCCCTCGCCAAAGAACCAGCACCGCCAGAAGAAGCCCTCGTGATGGAAAGTGAGGATCTCCTTCCTGACCTCTGTCGGCGTTTCAGCCTGTGGAGGAATGAAGATCCAAGCTGATACAGGCATGATCATGGTGGAAAGGAGCAAAGTGTGTCTTTTCTGCTTATGCAGTTGTTGCTTTCATATTTTTTTTTAGTTTTTATTTTTTGCTGTTTGAGTTGGTTTTAGAGGGTTTGGGGATCATGGAGGCAGCTGCTGTCCTTGACTTTCTGCTGTATCAGAGCTACAGAATGTTTTGGTAACAAATCATTCTGCAGAACTTCACAAAACAGCATCTTTGTCTAATAACTTTGAATCACTAATTGCCAGAGCTGGAGGGGTATGCCAGGCAGCAGAGATTCTGGGTGTACTCTACTTCTTAAATACTTTCCTTAAGTTAATTTTACTGCTGTTATAACTGGTTGGAAGCAGGTTGATGCCGGGTAAACAATTTTAGGGGTGACTCAGTGCAACAGTTCAGATGTCCTTGCTACTCTGCAGGATCCATGTAAGGTCCAGCTTAACCCCAGACGACAATCCAACTCTAACACTCCCACTGAGCCTCTTCCAAACACTAGCCCAAAGATTTTCTTCTTTCTCTCCCTCTGCTGAGCCCAGTAGAAGTTATGCTAAACCTACGTGAGACAGAAATTACTCTTTGCCCACACCAGTCTTCTCCTAGACCAGGACAGGGACGCCGACAATTTTTCCTTTTGTGGTGAGTCTGCTTAAACCCTGAGACCAGATCTGCACGCACAAGGTTTAGGTCTTTCCAAAAGGAAGGATACTGTTGAGTCATTGACTATATACCAAAAACTACTAAAACTATAGCCAAAATCAATATTGTCTTTATCACATACAGTTTGGTAAAGGAGACATCACTGTTCTAAAATTACATTTTTATGGCAGATGGAGAAACGCCATACAGGGTTGGACCCTGTGAACTGGAGAAAGGAGGTGGGACTCAACAGTGAGGTGCTAGAAGATACTTCCCCTGCCTCAAGGTTTTTATGCATCAAGTTATGGCTCTGACCTGAATCTCCTTTTACTTTCAGGATAAAATACTAACTGTGACAATGGTAACATGCAGCCCTCACACTTCATCAGCTGGATGGCTGCTGACCTGAGTGTATCTATGGCAGATTTAACTGCTGTTTGGCAGATACTTGAGACCATCCTTATCTGTAAGGGACAGGATTCACCAGTATGAGAAAGGGCAGAGAATGTAAAAACAGCCCCTTGTACACAACTGGTAACTGAAATAGAAATAATAGAAACAGTGTCTGAAATAGAAACTAAATAGCTCAGAGGGAAGAGTAAGAGCAGTTCCTATTTCTGCCTGGTGCTTTTGAAGTTGCTCTGCCTTGGTGACAGGCACACTAACACTTGGCCAAGAGGGCATCTGAAATGTTTGAGATGCTTATTCATGTAGTGCAGTGCAACGTCTCTCACCTCTCCACTTTAAAAGACAACAGCACAAACAAAAATCTGAAACAATTAACATTGTCATTTCCCAAGTGCAGAAAAGCTGAGCAGCACTCCTCTGTCCATGACTCTCTGCCATCTCCAGGGCTTCAACAGGATGCTTTAAAAAGTAAAGACAGTGTCTTCTGCCAGGCAGTTTTTCTATCATAATTTTTTTTTTCAACAGAGAAAGTCCTTTGGAAACATGACTCAAGTGAACAGTGTCCTACATTTGATTATGGGATTCTGAAATGAAAGGAAGTATTTCTTGCTGGCATCATGATGCTTACCCAGTGTGACTCACCACACCAGAAAAAAATCAAACCTAATTGGATTGAACTTTGAAGTAACAAAAAGTCTGCACACAACAAGGATCTTCCTGTCATTTTGTAATTGAAACCACACATTGATCGGCACAAAAACATTTTTGAAGAGTGGGTGGCTCAGCGAACTGATCTGGTTGTTATTTCATTGAAGAGTTAGACAACAGCAAGGGCAGCTAAAATCAAACTTTCAAAAGGATCTATAAACAAGTGATACCAGCAGTTAGCACTAAAATACCAAATTGTCCTTCGAAAATTATATTTCCTGCTAACTAAAATCCCATATAAACCTTAACTTTAAAATATATAGGCCACCTCTTGTTAGATGAGCAGTAACTCTTGTCTATTTTGTTCTGCATCTGATGTTTGCTTTTGTTTTCTGTCTGTGCTGTAGTCATATCACTTCAGATGTAAATGATTGCCCAGTCCCACACTTTAAAATATGAACTATTTTTAAATGAAGAAACTACAGAGGAAGAAATCTTTTAATGGCAAATATCAGGAGATATCTTTTGTCTTTAGAGGCAAATGCTGTCAACAAATAAAGCTCTTACATTTTTGCCTTTCATTCCCTAATGTTCCTATCTGCCAGATTACAGCGGTGCTGTCTTATTGTTGCCTAGACGCACTTTACTTCAGTCGAAATGCTAGATACTGTGGAAAAGCTGCTTTGGATTTCAAAGTTAGGCTGTTATTTTCTGTTAGCAGGTCATTTTCAATGATCATAAAAATTATCCCAGATTTAAAACTTTAAAAATTTTAAATTTTAATTATTTAAGTTAGTCAATTCTTCCAAAGCAAGACAAGATTCCAGAGTTTACCTCTCCGGTCAGCAGAGTGCTGTTCCCACGCTCGAAGATGCCGCAGGTGTCCGTAGCTAGAAGCCAGTACTCCGTCCCGAAGGAGATGAGGAAGAGCAACACGCCAGTGCCGCCGAGGATCCCGGCTGCGAGAGCCGCTACTCCGGCCTTCATGGGGCAGCAGGTGGGCAGCAGAGCTGGAGATCAGAAAAGAAGAAAAACACTGAAATTTCCACGCTCACACGGAAGAGGGGGACTAGAGAAATGCTATTTTTGGACACAGATAAGAATCTTCTCCTGGCTGGTGTGAGTTTCAGTGGGTGGTGGGAACAGAACTAATAAAAGCAGATGACCTGGCGTAACCAAACAGCTGTGGCATTAAGGAACATGACAAATAGCCATTGAGACAGAGTGGGAAGATTTCCAAATAAACACACGGCTGTTTATTTCAGAAGAGGGCTGCAGAGAGCCCTTGGCCAGTCAGGCAGTGTCCGTAGGTCACGAGTGGTTACGATGCAGAACTGCCCAGGACACCGGAGAGGAAAAGCCCATTTGTGCACGAGATTAGCAGAAAGGCTGTGCGTGGTTTGGCTCGGGACTCAAAGATCTTTCTTTCCCCTGTCGTGGTGTCTGCAGCCACTGCTGTGAGATACCTTTGGCCATGTCCTCACAAGCGCAGTATAGAGGTGGCACTTCGGGAATACGTGTCTCCTTCAGCTCCTGCTTCCTCTGAAGAAAGCACCAATGCAGCTTTCACACAAAGCAACCCCCCCAGATTTCCAAGCAATAACATTAAAATACTGGTGTTATCTCTTAAAATCTTTGTGCTCTGAGAAGCGATGCAATCAACCCGATCAAATACATTTAAACCAGGCAGGTCCACATCCAGCTAGATGAGGAGCATTAAAATTGGGTGTACATACCAATATACCTTGAGTATCTTATTATACAGATGTAGAAGGATGTTTTCTCTGCTGCCACAGAAGAATGGACTATATAGCATCTATACCTTTCCCACTGCCCAAGCCTGCTGTCGAAGAAATGTCTCATGGAGACAAGGATATTCCTGCATGGAATTTTGCTGCTATTTACCTCCTAATATTTTCATCTTCTGCTGGAGCATCTGCTGTAGATCACTGCCAGGAACAGGATGCCAGACTAGGAAAATTATAATTTCTGTAGGGCAATAACTGTATTCCGGTGACATGCCAGTAGTCTGGAGGAGAAAACATAAATTACAGTGAAAATACCAGTTCTGGTTTTCTAACCTTAGCCTAAGTCATGACCTGTTCTGGAAAGCAGGATAGATGATGTTGACTTCCTTACCCTACAGGATTCTGTGTGGACAAATTAATTTCCAAATGAATTTAATAGTTAAAGTTAACTGTGAATATATGGGTATCTCAGAGAAATTGCACGCTGGTTAGGGAAACTGGAGAGGGTTGGGTAAAATTTTGACTATACTTCTAGCCAACTGTTGAGGCATGATGACTGATGAACGTGCTCGTTCTTCTTCTATAAGCACAACAGACTTTAAATTATAATAATTTATTCTATCCTCTGCATCGTTCTTTCTTAAATATTGCAGGCTGGGATGGCTTTTAAATAATACATTAGATCCCTTATCCTCACTGTCACAGCAGCAGAGCTGCTGTTTATTTAACCTGACCGTGAGCACATGAGGCATCCAACAAGATCCAGGAAAGAGGTCCCTGCCCAGAGGATTCCCCACTATAAGATGTGGAGGAAGGGAAGGTAGGACAGGTTGCAGACTTACCATCACACAAGGTCGAAACTCAGCCACAGTCCCCACAGCCCCATTAGTCAGAGCGAGATGGGGCTGCCAAGGGGCAAGAGGACAAGGATGGCAGAAGATGTTGTTGCATCTGGCATGGTGAGGCAGGTGGTGGGCAAGCAAGGCAACTGGGAGCTGCAGGACATGGCGTGCGGGTTGTCTCAAAGGTTAGGTTTGCATTGTTGTTGATCACTAAGAGGAAAGAATGCTTCTGATGTTTGTATAATGGGATGAAAGTCCTCACGGCAGGGCTGAACACCGCTCTTGGCAGGTAGAAACATCACTGCATGGCCTTCAGACAGGGAGCAGTGGATGCACATCTGATGGGAGAGCTGCAATGCAAAGGCCATTTTCACAGAATCACAGAATCATCATGGTTGGAAGGGACCTCTGAGATCATTGAGTCCAACCGCAAAAAAAAAAAATCCAAAAAACCCCCCAAAAACCCACCCCACCACATCACACCCACCCACAAACAAATAATCTCAGGCACTAGAACATGCCCTGAAGAGCCATGTCTACACGTTTCTTAAATACTTCCAGGGATGGTGACTCCACAACCTCCCTGGGCAGGCTGGTCCAGTGCCTGACCACCCTCTCAGGAAAGTAATTCTTCCTAATATCTAATCTAAACCTCCCCTGCTGCAACTTCAGA